>CM044431.1:165343988-165364269 GCA_024363595.1 Xenopus borealis
AAAAAAAAAAAAAAAAACTCCTTCAGAAACCACTACGTAATCATGAGTACAGAGAGAAGAGCAGAGGCACATTAGAATTGAAACTAGTTAATGAATATAGGAAAAAAAAAACCTGTCTCCCCGCCATCATCAATAATATATTTTGGGGTCAGTATACACCTGCTCTGAAAGCTTCTCCTCTGGCTTCCTTTTCCTGCTCACTCTTTGTTCTTAAATGCATTAAAAGGCTTTGGGACACCATTTCCCCCTTATGAAATACCTATTGTACATCATTACTCTATGTCAGTATGCCCTCGTCCTCCTTCTGAAAAGCTTTATCTGCAGTCCCTGCTGTTTCTTTTCCTCATCCATTGAGATGTGTTACTTTCCCTCTGTGCTCATCCCCTGCTGTTCCCCCTCAGGATCCACAAGAGATGAAGCAAAAGCAGACTGAACAATCTGAAAGCCAAATGATTCAAGCAGTGACATGTTCTGTTGAGGGGAGAAAGGGGAAGCCAAAGCAGACCCTAGAGCTGGCCCAAGTGATGCACCTAAAGCAGGGCCAAGGGTGGGCCCTAAAGCAGGACCCAATGAGGGGCCAAGGGTAGGCCCAAGTGTTGGGCCAAGTGCAGGCCCTAAGTCTCCAAGTCCAGCCCCCAGTGGTCGGGCATGCACTTTCTGGATGTGCTTATTAAGATAGGCTTTCGACCGGAAAAAGCTGCCACACTCTGTGCAAGGGTATCTCTTTTCAGGCTCTGCTTCAGTTTTCTTAGGAATCACCAGGTCACACGCTGTGTAGGATCCATTTGCATTCTGCTTCTCTATGGATTTAAGATCACTGCTTTCAGAAAGGTCTCCATAAGAATCAGAGCTCTCCTGTTCTCCATGCGGGCATTTCTCTCCCTCTGTAATATAAGACATTTAAGATTTAAAAAAGGCAGCAGCTAATATATTCCCTTAGCAAACAGTTTGTTGGGTACTTAATACTTCCTAACTCACACATGGCACAATAAATAAAAGGTAGTGCTGGAAGGAACATCCTGAACAATAGAAATGTACTATTTACTAGACTAGAATACTAAAGTCTATGATTTTCCAGGGCATCATACCATAAAGGCTCCCACACCTCACCATTCAAAATATTAACTGGGGATATTACACATTGGAACTACAAACATAGTTTATAACTTGTTTGGTTCATTGTAACTATTACTCTTTGAGATTATGATGCCAATGTTTTTTTTTGTTTCCTGCATGGGGAATTCCCTGGTAATTATGTGACCATGACAACTTTCCTTTATAGTTTAAAAATAAAACAACCATGTATTGCTTTCTGGCAGGAAATCTAATGTGATAGCTATACATACAAGCACATAAAAAAACACAAAACAACTTAAGCATGGGTTAAAACAGGCGGTTACATGAGGACAGGTACTTTCAGCTGGGTTTTCAATCTAAATGCTTCCTATTTGTTCTTTATTTCTTTAAAGGGACACTCCACTTTTTTGGCAAAGTTTGTTTAAAATATTTAATTTTATTCATATATTTAACATCACACCATAACTATATTTATTAATAAACTATAATAAAGTTGTCATAATTTGATTACTAAGTGGAACATGTAGAAATACCTTTATATTAAAGGAGCTATGGAAATATTTTACTGCATATAGTAGAGTAGGTAGGTTCCTGACAGCAAAATTCCCATCCAAATTCCCAGCAGCAACCAGCCTGCTTAATTGTGGTAGGGTTGTGACCCCTGAAGCTCTTTAGTTGAACTACCCCTTCTACTACCTACACTCTTTTTAGGAGTTTAAGGGCTCTTACACACGAGCTTTTAAACCTGCGCTCCCCTGCGGCTGAACCCAGCAAAACGGAACGCAGAGGAGCGCAGGTAAAAACGCTTGTGTGTAAGAACCCTTAGGAAGTTTTAGTTCACAAGTAGAATATCACTATCATGTCCAACGCCTTTGGTCAATCAGTAAACACAACTGTTTCAGATTTTAAATATTTGCAAATAAAGCTTTGGAGTAGTTATATACGTTGGTAGGAGAATGCATATAAAAGAGACCTGGACACAATTAGTTTCATCAGCTCCTTTGAGATTCCTTAGGTTGGGGACATGCTAAAGTGAAACCTGCTTCATATTCTTGTTTACTGCCAGAAACCATAGTTACCATAGTCCACACAAGTTCATGTTGAAAACATTTATATACTGTCCCTTTAAATCAAGTATAATGTTCAGTACTAAAAGTGAGTGTCCCTTTTATGCCATTTATGGCACTTGTTACAAGGCTTGACATTTATGAAGTAAAAATGAACAGCATTAATGTGTTATATGTCAGACTGGATCTAATGAAACCCGTGTGCCAGTGGTATTTTAAATGCAGGATGTGAAATTAGGATAAGCAGCTAATTAGCGTGAAGCCACAAGCTATAGGCTCGTGTGCATAGAGCTAAGTAAACAGAGTATAGAAACGATTGCTGCAGCTGCAAGTGTGTCTATTTCGTTTGTTTGAAAAAGTTCCTGTCCCTGGTGTTTCAGTCTGGCAACTGTTACAATTTGCTACATTCACGGATACATTTCTCAGCAGCATTTGTTGAATATGAACAGTTATTGTATCAATTAGAATAGCTTTCTTTAATGAAACTCAGGGATTCTGCTCAGCAGGGATAAATGTATCAGCTAAGGGCTATGCCAGACAAGAAGATTCGGGGAGATTCGTTGCCTGGTGACTAATCTCCCCGAACCGCTTCCCCTGCCTTCCAGCTGCTAAATGAAGAATCACAACTTCGAGCAAATTCAGAAAACGCAGCACTGCGTGTGAATAGGAGCAGGCGATTCTTTATTAATCAGCTGGAAGACAGGGGGAAGCGGTTTAGGGAGATTAATGGCCCCCAAAGAAGAGGCGATTAGTTGCCAGGCGACAAATCTCCCCAAATCTTCCAGTCTGGCCTAACCCTAAGAGTCAGTGACCTCCTTCCCAGAGTTGCTTTAGAAATACATAAAAAGGTGAAAATTAAACTTTAAACTTCAATATTAGAAAAACAGTCACAAATAAAAATAGAAAGTGACTGAAAAAAAAATCTTATTTCTGGTGAACATAATTAAACTGAAATAAACTCTGATGATGAACTGGCCACAAATGTAATGCCAGAAGCCTGTCTGAAATAGAAAACATTGCAACCAGGGTTTAAGCTAGTTTTGTGCAAATACATCCAAAGACCTAGTTTGAGAGTTGTAAATTCCTCCCCATCTACACTTGTTTCCTTGTACTAAAAAGGGCTGGATCATGTAAAAAAAAATCTATGTTTTCCTTGGTTTAGCAATCTACAGTTACCAATCAGGTGTTTGCTTTCACGCAAATGATCAGTAAATCCTTTCTACTCATTGGTTGTTACTAGACTTGTAGCTTTGGACCTTTTATTATATTACTCTCTAACAGCATGTTATTGATGTGTATGTGTGGTATCAATTTTGTTGTCTCTCCTAGGAAATCATATAATTTACCGTAAAGGAACAACCTTCCAAAGGGAGGTGCAAACCCTCCAAATAGTTGTTCTGTACTTGGAGTGGTAAGACTGACTAAAATTAAGGATTATTTGCACAGCAAGAAGTGGTGAAGTGCTTGCCTTTCCTGTAAATTTTGCCATAAAGGAACAGTAACATAAAAAAATGAAAGTGTTTAAAAGTAATAAAAATATAATGCAGTGTTGCCCTGCACTGGAAAAACAGATGTGTTTGCTTCAGAACCACTATTATAGTTTATATAAATAAGCTGCTGTGTAGCAATGGGGGCAGCCATTTGAAGGAAAAAAGACTCAGGTTACATAGCAGATAAGCTTTGTAGAACATAAGGTTATCTGTTATCCACTATTTAATCTGTGCCATATAGCCTTTTTCAGTTTCTGCCATTGCTACACCGCAGCTTGTTTATATGAACTACAGTAGTGTTTCGGAAGCAAACACACCAGTTTTACCAGTGCAGGGCAACGGCACATGATATTTTTTATAAAAAATTGTTCCTTTAAGCATAGGTCGCACTTGTGATTTTAGTTCACCTACAAACGGTAGACCTGACGGCATCATACTAGAGACTGGATGATTTTGCAGCATGAATATAATAATGTTCAAGCAAGCAAACAATATTAATTAAAAAGAGAATTACGTTACCACTGCACTGTAATGTTTTTGCAATCCTATTTTTGGCACATGCAATTCACTAATTTCTCCTTTTCCAATTAAACGACTAAAACGTAACCAAGTGGATTGCAATAAAATAAGTTGAAAAAGTTCAAACTGTTTAATGATTAGGTCAGTTCAGCTTTCTTGGTGTACGGTCTGTTGAAACAAAATTTCTAGTGTGACCTCACACATGTATATATGAGCCCTAGTGGCACCCCATCTGCAGAGACAGCTGGCTGTGACTTGCTTGCCTTTCACGCCACAGGTCCTGACACAGTGGAAGAGCGCTGCCCCGTTGGGGACGGACTCCGGCCTCCGAGGGCCAGTGCTGAGGAGGCCACCATGATGGGTTTTAACATGCACCTTTAAGTAGGAGGCAGAGGAGAAACCTAAACAAGATAAAAGCAGATGAGAAACTGCCACAAACAGACAGACCTCTTACTGCTCTGATATCTTACACCCCACAATACTTCCGAATATCTGTCAACTCCCAGAATACCAATGTTTTACTAAATGACTTACTACTAAAAAGTGGCGATTTTAAGTCTGTTTATTGTTAATACTTATTAAGCATATTTAGCTATTCCTTGATAAATTATTTTCACAGATCAACTAGGCTAACATTAAAGGGGTGTTCACTTGTGAGTTAACTTTTAGTTATAGATTAGCTAATTTTAAGCAACTTTTTAACTGGTCTTAATTTTTTTTTTAATGGTTTTTGAATTACTTGTCTTCCTTGTCTGACTCTTTTCAGCTTTCATATGGTGGTCACTGACCCCATCTAAAAGCAAATGCTCTGTAAGGCTACAAATGTATTACTTCTTTGTAAGCCTCATCTTTCTATTCAGGCCCTCTCTTATTAAAAGTAGAACTACGCGGCTGATTCCGCCGGATCTGCCGCTGGGTGACAAAATGCCTGAGTCAAGTCGGATGCAACGGAAACAAGGCAAATAATTATGTTGGATGGTGTTGCAGAGCTGATCTGACGCAACACGACTGTCGGATGCAAATGCTGCAAGCTGCGTCTGCATCCGACAGTCGTGTCGCGTTCTATTACTTAACTTATTTCAATCACATCCGACGTGACGCCTGCGCCATTTGCGCGTCAGATCACACGCCAAATGGCTGTGTAGTTCTACCCTTATACTCCAGTCTCTCATGCAAATCAATTCATGGTTACTAGATTAATTTGGACCCTAGGGACCAGATGGCAAACTGCAGCGCTGCTGAATAAAAAACTAAAAATAAAATGCTATTAATAAAAAATGAAAGCCAATTGCACATTGTCTCAGAATATAACTCTTTACATCATACTAAAAGTTAATGTAAAGGTGAGCAACCCCTTTAAGGTCTTTTTACTTACAAACACTTCTTAAGCCTAATACAAAGATTATTTAAGCATTGTGTGGACAGGTCAGAGTTCATCATCCACTTACTGGCAGGTCTGATGCTCCCAAGTTGCTTATTACTTGCTACCTTACATGTTGTCTATTCCTAGTTCCACAAAGTGCTCCCAGACTGTACATCAGTCATTCCAAAGCAATATTTTGTTCAAAAGCTGCTGCTCAGTATCAGACTTCTCAGAGTGGCCCAGTCTGCTGACTGACGAGTTTACTGCTCATAAAAAAGTATTTACAAGGTAAGTCTACTTTTGATTGATTAACGAAAATAGTAGTCACAATGGTGGTTTCATTTGGGCCAACTACTGGATCACTTTGGGGAAAACCATACAGGTCCATCAGGTGCAGACAACATCCAGGGATACAGGTGTGTTACAGGTATGGTATAGGTGTGGTGCGGGTATGGGATCTGTTATCCAGAATGCTCAGGACCTGGGGTATTCCAGATAATGGATATTTTTGTAATTTGGATCTTCATACCATAAGTCTACATTAAATAAACCCAATAGGCTGATTCTGCTTCCAATAAGGATTAATTATATCTTCGTTTGGATCAAGTTCAAGGGACTGTTTTATTATTACAGAGCAAAAGGGAAATTTAAAAAAAAATGTAGATTATTTGGATAAAATGGAGTCAATTGGAGATGGCCTTTGTGGATAACTGGCTTCTGGATAATGGGTCCTATACCTGTACTTGGCTGACTGACTGTATTTTAACAGTTATTTCAGCAAGCCCCACACAGCTATCAGTGCTTTTTCTTCAATACTCTTATATTTAAAGAATCTGACTGTTCTTTACATGAACAATTCTCATAGTGTTCTCTTTGTCATCAGACATGAATGTGCTAGATGGAGCTTCTCAACAAGTGGTTAAATTCCACATTCATGTAAATGAGCATTACCAGGAGAGAGAGAGAGAGAGAGAGAGAGAGAGAGAGAGAGAGAGAGAGAGAGAGAGAGAGAGAGAGAGAGAGAGAGAGAGAGAGAGAGAGAGAGAGAGAGAGAGAGAGAGAGAGAGAGAGAGAGAGAGAGAGAGAGTGTGTGTGTGTCTCAACATTCTCTAAGATCATAATGAAGCCTTCCCATCTAATCACTGACCGAAATGCATTTCAAACCCAAACATTCCCCTGTAGTTACCTCGGTTACAGATGCTGCAGAAGTTGCTGGGCCCCTCACTGTGTTTCTTCAGATGATCAACCATATAAGCAGCCCGCAGGTATTTCCCACACACCTGACATGGGACTTTATCCTCGTGACAAGCCAAGTGTGAGCGAAGCCGGTCACGTGTGGCGAATGAAGCATTACATGTCTATGTGTGAAGGGGGGGAATAAACCAGCTGTTACTTAACTTGCTTGTTTCTTTTAAATTGTGTAGTTTGAGGTCCCATTTGTGGTTAAGTACAAGTACATAGATACATATATTTTCTTGGCAACAATCCAATTTTGTCACTATAGGTATTTAAAAATAATTTACACTGCAATCATGGAAAAGCTAAACGCTCAGTCAGAGACATACCAGAACATTTTTACCAAGGTGGAGCAGCACTCAAATGGTCCAAAACATTATATATACTTACCTCACACCCCGAGCCAGTGCGCCTATCAGGAGAAAACTGTACTGGTCCCCGGGTTCTTCTATTGAGGACCAGGTAGCGATCAGCTTCCTTCAATTTTCCCGGGGCAGACGCACGCTCATTAGAACTAAATAGCCGACTTCTCATGCTTTTCAAGCTACTGCGACATCCGCAAAAAGAAAGAAGAAGCCAGAAGCTGATCTATCCATGGTACTCGCTTGAAGAACCCTGGGCCGGTGCAGTTTTGTCTGGATAGGAGCACCGGTCCAGGGTGTGAGTGTATACAATCACTTGGGGTGTCTTTGGGACCCCCAAGTAAAAACACATTTCCTTCTCCCTTAAAGGGAAACGGTCATGGGAAAACATGTTTTTTTTTTAATGCATCAGTTAATAGTGCTGCTCCAGTAGACTTCTGCACTGAAATCCATTTCTCAAAAGAGCAAACAGATTTTTTTATATTCAGTTTTGAAATCGGACATGGGGCTAGCCATTTTGTCAATTTCCCAGCTGCCCCGGTCATGTGACTTGTGCCTGCACTTTAGGAGGGAACTGCTTTCTGGCAGGCTGTTGTTTTTCCTTCTCAATGTAACTGAATAGTACGCAGTGGGACACGGGTTTAACTATTGAGTGGTGTTCTTAGATCTACCAAGTTGCTGTTATCTTGTGTTAGGGAGCTGTTATCTGGTTACCTTCCCATTGTTCTGTTGTTAGGCTGCTGGGTGGGGGAAAGGGAGGGGGTGATATCACTCCAACTTGCAGTACAGCAGTAAAGAGTGATTGAAGTTTATCAGAGCACAAGTCACATGACTTGGGGCAGCTGGGAAAGTGACAAAATGTCTAGCCCCATGTCAGATTTCAAAATGAAATATAAAAAAAATCTGTTTGCTCTTTTGAGAAATGGATTTCAGTGCAGAATTCTTCTGGAACAGCACTATTAACTGATAGATTTTGAAAAAAATTTTTTTCCAATGACAGGATCCCTTTAACAGTTTTACCCTAAAAGTAAAGATTTCCATTTTTTGTTTGGATAGATACGAGGAACTACCTATTTATTTATTTTTAGAATGGTTTTCAAGACATCTAAATTTTTCTATCACTTTTGGGAAGCTTCTGAGCTGCAGCCTTCCGAGAAAGCTTAACTTAATGTGAATGGATGGCCTTGCCAATGAGAAGCTGCTCTACATACAGAGCGCTAGGTATCCCTTTGTACTTTTCAGCTGTGCAAACCAACAATACACCACGACTTTGCAAGTGACCCTGTCACCTTATGTAGGCTACTGTTTGCATGGATAAAGTATTAAGTGTGGGTAAGTACTAGATTTGTGTCAGATTTCTGACATGACCCAAAGTGATACCAGATAGCTGAGCAACCATGAAGGCTGTTGTGCAGAAGCAGTCCTAAAGCAATACAAAAGCTGAAATCTACAAAATGGATTTCCCAACAAAACTTTGATCACGTTTACTTTGTTTTATCAGGTAGGTTTAACCCCTTTTAAACTAAATAAATCCATAAAACCATTGCTTTCCTAGAACCTGAAGGAAAAACACTGTAGGAATGCATGTAGTCACTCACTCATACCCTTGAAGATTCAAGTGAGAGAGCCCTTCTTAGGAGCACACATACATACTTAAATTCAAATACACTTGTTTATATCATACATACAAACACGTCTATACAGATGTATCTTAAAGGAATACTATCATTATATTATGTAATTACCATCAACAGGATCAACAATATTCAGAAGTTTTCTTTCTCATTAATGTTTTCTTTCTCATTAATGTTTTCTAAATACTCAAGCCATTCTTGTTGTTTTGTATCTCTTTACCTTTGCTACCTTTTTTATTTTTCAGCATCAAAATTATTGGTCCTTAAGACCAGACTTGAAATCTGACTTGTGAAGTTTCAATCTTAATAACCTGAATTGTACAGTATTTTAAGGCACTTCTGACCAGTAGAGGTGACATACTGGGGATAATAGAATAGGATAGGGATAATATTGTGTGTGGACTGCAAATATAAAATCTATTTTCTTGAATGCTTGGGACCTGGGGTTTTCCATAATTTGAAACGCCATGCCTTAAAGAGACACTGACACTGACAACAGAAATGATGCCCTTTTTATATCCATCATAATACTGGTTTTGCATGCTACTTATAATTTTGCCACAATGTATTTGCCCAAAGCTTTTACATTATCTGACTCCCTGTGTTCGTCTATGAGGGGGCTGCCATATTTGTACAGCAGTAGTTGGTTAGCATTAGAAACTTTAACAGACAGGCTAAGATGGGACAGTCAGGTTGGCAAAACAATCAGGTTTAGGAACTTCAAATAACAATTAACAATCAACATGACCTATAGGTAACTTTTAATGTACATTCATATTTTAAAAAGTAGTTTTTTAGTGTCAGTGCCACTTTAAGTCTGCTAAAAATCACCATTTAACTCAACAGAATTGTTTTGCCACCAATATGGATTAAAATAACTACGTTAGAAAGAAACAAACAAATAAAAACAGCAGACTCTGTGCGAGATGTTATTCCTGTAATTTACAACATTCTGGATATCAGGTTCTGGATAAGGGATCCCATAACTGGACCTTAATCGGCTTCTTTTTATATGCCGTATAATATATAATACTTCTGAGTGTACAGGAAAACTGGAGATTCATGAGTGAATCTAGGATTTTTTTCCACTTATTTCGTTTGATACAATTTAGTTTGTTAGGACTAGCTACTAAATATTGTTTGTACAGAGTTCAGCGATATGCATTACCACATTTTGACAATAGTATTCCTTTAAAAACCCATATACTTTCTTACATGCTCCCCATGGCATCTTGGCACAGCCTTCTTTAAATCACCAGTCCCACTTCCTTGGTCCATTACATTACTGTATGTCTTACGGTTCATGGTAGATTACCTGTCCGCCTCCTTTCTCCAGCTCATTGCGCAGTTCACTGGACATTCCTTCTGTAGTTTTCTATTTTGGAAAAAAATGGGTGTAAAATCATTTTTGTGGGGCTTTTGAAAAGGGAAATGTGAATTTTCAGAACTTTATGACTGTGTCCTCTTCACTGTGACACTGGAATCTTTGTGGCAGTGACAGAGCAGTTTCATATTATTTTTACTTGTTAGATTTGTAGTTTATCAGGTACTGCACAGCCCGTATACAGTGACCCATATGCTAACATGAATGCGCACCATTATTTTTTTTAAAGCGCTACTGTATAAGCAGCGCTGTACTTTACATAATATGAGAGATGTTGAACACAAATATATTCTAAATCCTGCGCCCTTTTTTGGTTTGAAAAGTATAACATTACACAGAGAGTAAAAGGAGATTTAGAAATTACAAGAAAACATATTCTGGTGTTAAAAGGCTGCAGGAGAGGTCTTTGCAAAGTGGGACTGGTGCTTTAAGTCACACAAGGTAAAATACTCTAGCGTTCTCTCATTCTCACAGACGTCTATCCCAGATTACTAAGCCCATTTACCCTTTCCATACCTCACACTTGTGGGGTCTCTCTGATGTATGAACCTGCTTAATGTGCCCATTAAGGTGGTCCGGCCTGTAGGGGAAAAAAAAAAATCACAGATATAAACTCACTATTACAGAAATTGTAACATAAAAAAAATAAAATCCACAGAGAGTAAGGAGATGAACTACTGTCTTTGTATATAGTTAAGAACCTCAGGCTTATGAATGTGCCAGGAATTCCTTCACAGCATTTACTCCAATAAACAGACAGTTATAATCATCTATATTAAGATCTGTATTTTTGGTCCAAAATGTATCCCTCCTGTTGTTGAGTATGTGATAAACAGGACCTAGGAAGTGAATATGCTAGTAATTGAGAAACCACAAAAAACTGCAGTCTACAAAACAGCTACTGCGGAGGACAAGAACGGTCACTGGACACTATCAATGCAATTTTTGGTGTGAGTGGATTTTAAGATACCATGTCAAAAAAGCTACATACACAATACTCTTACGTCTGGCATTCTTGACTCTGCTTCTGTGCTTTGTACCCTTGGCCATATTAAAGTCCAAGATAAGCATCAAAACTGTCAGATTAATACCACAGATGGCAAGTGCCAGTGTCTTGCACTCCCCCCCAGCACTTCCCAGCTTGTGCATTCTGAATAATTAAAGGAACAGTTCAGGGTAAAAATAAAAACTGGGTAAATAGATAGGCTGTGCAAAATAAAAAATGTTTCTAATATAGTTAGTTAGCCAAAAATGTAATATATAAATGCTGGAGTGAGTGGATGTCTCACATAACAGAATACAACACAACATCCTGCTTTTCAGCTCTCTAAATCTAAGTAAGTCAGCGACTTGAGGGGGGGCCACATGGGACATATCTATTCAGTGAGTTTGCAATTGATCCTCAGCATTCAGCTCAGATTCAAAAGCAACAGTTATGACCCATGTGGCCCTCCCTCAATTCACTGATTGGTTACTGCCTGGTAACCAGGGTAACCAGTCAGCCTAAACAAAAGAGAGCTGAAAAGAAAGAAGTAGTGTTCTGTTAGGTTAGGTTAGACTTGCAGTAACTTCAGCATTTATACATTACATTTTTGCCTAACTAACTATATTGAAAACATGTTTTATTTTACACAGCTTATCTATTTACCCAGTTTTTACTTTTATACTGAACAATTCCTTTAACATAAAAAAAGTATGCTACAATTTCATTGCATGAAAAAACTGTGCTTATGTTGGCATTGTAAGAATAACAAAGGTGTTGGTGAACACACGCTTTAGGGCTGGTGGCAGATGTGGCTACTGGGGAAGATTAGTCACCCAATGACAAATCACATCTTCTCGGGGCGACTAATCCCCCCAAAATGCCTTTCTGCCGGCTAGAATGTAAATTGCCAGCAGGCTCTCAGATCGCATTGGCTTTTCGAGGTCGTCCAAAGTTTCCTCGTGAGGCAACTTCGGAAAAGAAGCATTCTGAGTGCCAACACACCGGCAATTTACATTCTAGCCGGTGGAAAGTCATTTAGCGGAGATTAGTCGCCTGGAGAAAATGTGATTTGTCATTGGGTGACCCAGTAGCCACATCTGCCACCATACTAAAGGAACTGTAACACTAAAAACTGAAAGTGTTTTTAGGTAATGAAAATATCAGGTTGCCCTGCACTGGTAAAACTGATCCATTTGCTTCAGAAACACTACTATAGTTCATTTAAACTGTGTAGCGGTTGGCTGTGTAGCAATGGCTGAAATTGAAAAAAAGGCTATAAGGCACAGGTTAATAGTGGATAACAAATTACAACATTATGTTCTACAGAGCTTATCTGCTATCTGCTGTGTAACTTGAGCCTTTTCTCCTTTGAACGGCTGACTCCATTGCTACACAACATCTTATTTATATAAAACAATAGTAGTTTTTACAAGTGTAGAGCATTGCATTATATTTGTATTACTTTAAAACACTTTAATTTTTTTATGTTACTGTTCCTTTAAATAAGACATCTTACAGTAACAGTGGCTCAAAAGAGAGACATGAGCTTCTACACAATAGCTTTGCTTGATGCCTTCCAAGACCCTACTTTTTACTAAAACACTTCAAATTAGCAATCACAGTCAGAATTCAATGTCTTAAAATTTCCCCGATGGACATTAAATTGAGACAACTGAAGAAATAAAAATAAGAGCTTCTGGCCCAAGAGAACGGTACCCACTTCCCATTTTGAATTTGCAACAGTCAAGTAGTTCCATATTTTGGCTTTGATCACTTTGCAGATATAAAGCCTTTAAACAAATATGGGTTTGTCACTGCAAATTACCCCCATTATAACAGTATGGCAGGATTGGTGACCCAGGCATGTACCTCTTTTTTTTCTAGCCCGATTACACTGCATGCCACATATCATATATATGGAAATAGGAATGTACCAAATCAATACATTTTTATATGGTTTAATACCAAATACTCTGCAAAAGATTGTGCCAAACACCAAAATGAATTCAAACTCTAATGTGTGTATTTATATTTGAAAAAACTATTGTATCAAATGTGAAGAAAAAAAAAGTGTAAAGAGCTTTAAAGTCACATGATTGTTTTGGCTGAACATTTAGGATTTGCCTGAATTCCAAACACTGGATTTGGTGCATTCCTAATTTGAAATTACATCTCTATTTCTGCTCAGAACAATAATCAAACATTTTTTCCTCCACTATTTCATTGCAACACAATTACACATTGATGATTTTATACAAAGTAGTCTGTGTGGAGATGAGGGATATTCAAATTCCTTGCAGGGCCACATGTAATCCACGGCCCTCTAGTTAGACAATCCTGTGTTACTAAAATCATTTATTCTGACACATACTATGATATCAAATATGTGTTACATTTTGTTGACATTAATATTAGGCTTGCTATTACTTGACAAATAAAAGGATAATATACTGTGTGTGAGAAACAGAGCCATTAAAGACAACAACTTGTTACATAACAGTGGGGAATTCCCCAAATAAGAAGAACCAAGGCAGAAAAATCACAAATAGCAGAGCAAATGTGTCCTATAAAATATCTGAAATAGATCAGTTTTACAAAACAGTTCTAAAAACACTTTGAGGTCCAGCATCAGACAGTGTAGCTAAATGGGAGTATAAAAGTGCTCATGTTTCCCTGAATAGAAGACAATGGCGTACAGGAAGGGCGGTTTCTGCCCCAGGAGGGGCTTTCACTGCAGAAACAATATTAGATATTAGTGAAAAAAGGCATTTCATAAATAAGGCTCTGTAGTTTATGCAGTTAGAAGCCATGCACTCCTGTTTAAAGGGCATGTCAACCCCAAAAAAATTTTTTTTGCCTAATAAAAGAAAACATGATTCTAAGCAGCTTTGCTATATACCTTCATTACACATTTTCTATGGGTTTTAAGTTATTTGTACATATACTGCTATTGAAAGCAGTGTGTCTGTCCCTTGTTATTCTATGGACTGGTTGCTCTGGCTTCTGAAACAATGTAACATAAGCCAACTGATTAACAGACCTGTTTTACTGGAGGAGACTGGCTTTTGCAAGTTATAGTTCAGTCAGCACTCACCCACATGCAGTTTCAATGGTCACATGTGCATGTGCACTCCAACTGTAGACTTTCCAAGTATAACACAGCTGTTACATGATAATTTCCATATTGGAACATATGGCTTCTGATCCAATACAAGCAACATTAACGGCCTAATCTCTGCCCTTTATCAAGCTTGATAAAGGGCCGAGATTAGGCCGGAAACTTTTTTTTTTTTTTTTTTAATGGACATTCTCATGTTGCAGTGCTGTTATACTTGGAGAGACTGGCTTTTGCAACATTGTTTAAAAACTAACAACCAGGAATTATGCAAATGCTGCTTTCAATAGCAATTAAATTTACAAATAACTTTTAAAGCACCAACAATTTGAATACATTAATATTGGAAAGTTGCTTATAACTTCTTTTATTAGACAAAAAGTAATTTTTTGGGTTGTCATGTCCTTCACTGTCAGGTGATTAGAAGTTATATTATATTCAAATGTTTTATGGGTAGGATACAAAATAGAAACACTTGTGGCAAAATAAATGATCCTAGATGTCAGTTCTGTGGTACTGAGGGTCGGAATTGTTCTGGTCTATGTGGTAGAGGCTGATAATAGAAGCCAGTGTTGACCATTCCCTCTTTTAAACCACACCCATGTTACCACAAGAACGTTTAAGACTGTATCCACATTAACGGCGGTAGCACACCATAAAACCAAATGGTTGGTACTCTCTGCAGGGATATCACTTTCAGCGCTACAAAATAAGTTGGCGCTATAGAAATACGTTAATAATATGTGAAACAAGTGTATTAAGACATACCCTTAAATCTGCATACAACATACTCCCTTCCCATGCATCAGCAACCCCCACAGCACATGATTAAACACCTTGGGGACCCAATAACAAGTATTTCCAAATGCTAACAAACCCCTGCCTGGTTAACTTCGCACAGGCAGAGCATTGCGCACACAGGCAGAGTATGACACACACAGGGAGCATAAGGCATGCAGAATATATATACACTGAGCATAGGGCTGACAGAGTATGGCGCACACACAGGGAGCATAGGGCAGGCATGATTATGGCTCATATACGCAGAATTGGGCAGGCAGAATATGGCTCATACACCGAGCATAGGGCAGGCAGAATATGGCTCACACAGGGAACATAAAGCATGCAGAGTATGGCACACAGAGGGAGCATAGGGCAGGCAGAGTATGGTGCACACACAAGGAGCATAGGGCAAGCAGAGTATGGCACACACAAGGAGCATAGGGCAAGCAGAGTATGGTGCACACACAAGGAGCATAGGGCAAGCAGAGTATGGCACACACAAGGAGCATAGGGCAAGCAGCGTATGGCACACACAAGGAGCATAGTGCAGGCAGAGTATGGCACACACAGGAAACATATGGCACACACAGGGAGCATAGGGCAAGCAGAGTATGGTACACACAAGAAGCATAGGGCAGGTAGAGTACAGCAGGAGACAAGGAAACTTATCAGGACCTAGTGCCCATTCAGCAGTGTTTCTGATGTGTGAACAAGTGAACAATGTGGGCACTTTCAGTCTGGGTCTTGGGTGTTATCAGTACATGGTTTAGGGGTGTGAACAATAGAGTTGTCATATTTAGAGGTGTGAACAATAGAGGTGTTACAGTTGTGAACAATGCGGGGGGGGGGTTAAAGGTGTGAACAATGTAGGAGTTTACGGTTTGAATTTGAAGTGTAAATAATGCCAGGGCCAGTTAATCTCAGTACGGATACCTTTTAAAGCTTACACATGGTAAGCAGGCACAGCAGGCAGACTTTCATATAGGGCGGCCACACACGGAGGGGGTTAGTCAGGCCTCCAGTTGGCTATATCTGAAAGGCTGGAGACACATGGAAAACCTGTATAGAGGCAAGCAGTGTGCTAGGCCAGGAATACCTTGCAATCAATATCCTGGCAAATACATTTGATATGTTGTGTTATCTGCAATAAATCTAGAGCTGTAGGTTTCAGACCGGTTCAAGTCATAGGAGGGGTCTGAAAGTGTAAGAAGCAGAAAAAGTTGCAGGTCAATTAAGAAGTAAAACAAAGAGATATAGAACAAATAAATTTGATTATGAACTATGATGCTGAGAAAAGAATTCCTATGAACAGAAACATGTATGCTGTATATCAAATGTTACATATTACATTACGCCTGTCCAATTGGTTAATCTGTATCTTTGTGTATAGCAATTTTGGTTTCCTTTTGTGCGCTATGATTTTTGCATTTATGTTTCTATACTAATCTGTGTAGAAACCTACATTGTCACAACAAGTGCAGGAACACAAGAGGATATCAGTGTCATGTGTTCAAGGATGTTACTCATTCTGTATCTCCCAACCTCAAAATAATCACACATGCTCAGTGCATGCTCAACATCACCTCCCCCCCCTACCCACAGATTTACCACTCTGGTGTCCAATGTGCAAGGAGGGGGGAGAGCTCTACATTTTTCTTGCAGGGGTAGGAAGTCTTTCTTTGTGCATGCTTACCCCCCCCCCCCCCCCCCCCCCCCCCAACTAATCAGAATATACGTCATGGTATTCTCCATTTGAGGGTGGTGGCTTGAAAGTGTGTGTGTGTAAACATATTTTGCATAAGAAATTGATACAGCAACACATCAGATCATACAAGGAGCCATCATTTCAAAGAAGGCTCATGCCATACTGAGCTGAGAGATTTTGACCTCGGTAGTTAACTCTGGTGGTAAACAGTGTGGTTTCCCACCTGTATTGTGCAAGTACAGCATATGACCAGTGCCATAAAACACTGCAGTAAGATTCTGGGACTACCAAGTTCAATTAGATCCACATTCAGGGGCCACTGAATAAGCCCCTCAGAGGTGTTTGCACATCAGATTAATAGGCTGTTAAAAAGGGATAAACACTGCTTTCAATAGCAATACATATACAAATAACTTTAAAAAAAACAAAAAAACACTGACTGTGTAATCAATGTATATTAAAAAGTTGCTTAGAATTATGGTTTCTTTTATTAGGCAAATAATAATTTGGGGGTTGGCATTCCCTTTAAGAAATAATTCTAAATCCTAATTTATTGCTTGTCAAGCTAAAATTATTTGACTCTAGGAGGACGTGGCTGAGATATGCAGAAAGGGGAAGACACTGCCTTATGGTATATTAATATGCAATGCCTTTATATTGACGTTCACATTTTTTAAATATTATCTGCTGTGATGATTTTACATTAATTAATGTCTGAAGTGAGTAACTTTATTTGTTTCAGTGACTACTTAAAGGAACAGCACACAAAATATGAAAGTGTTTTGAAAGAATGACAGTATAACGTACTATTGCCTTGCACCGGTAAAACTGGTGTATTTGCTTCAGTAACTTTACAATAGTTTTTATAACAAAGCTGCTGTGTAGCCATAGAGGCAGCCATTCAAAGCTGAAAAGGTAGAATTAAGCTGGCCATAGACGCAAAGATCCGATCGTAAGATGATTCCAACGATCGGATCTTTGCATCTCCCGACCTGTCACTAACCTTCAGATCAACTAAAGTAGTAAAAAGCACAGACAAGGATCGTACGAAAGTTGTACGATTAAAAACCTAGTGACGGTCACCCACTGAAAATCGTACGATCTGCAATAGACGCAAAGATATTATCGCCAGCCGACAGAAATTTTCTAACCTGGCTGATCGTCCAAACGACCGATCGGCATGGCACGACAAAAGTCGGAACACTCCACACACGATCCGAAAATCGTACGAATCGAGGATTCGTACGATCGGATCGTTGCGTCTATGGCCAGCTTTAGGCACAGGATACACTGCAGATGGCACATAAGCCAAAAGAATGTCAAGCAAAGGGGTACGCCCCGAAACGTTGCACGTTCACTCACAATAAAGCTGCAAGGGGTAACCCTGCTTGGAACCTGCCTTGAGTGCCAGTATTTTCTGAAGTATCTTCAAGTTTTTGAGGGTTGCAGGATCCTCTATACTGAGCACTGGGCTATCTTACTCTTATTTTTGGCTAGGTGAGTGCGGAGCTATACCTATTTTTATCCAGTATATAAATTTAATACATAAATAACCAATCTGGCCTTGGTCCAACACTTCTGAGATATATAAAAAAAATAAGAAAACCAGTTTAGTTGACCCATCCCCTGAAATATCATGAATCCTTTACTAACCATATGAACTGTCCCAATGTTTTCTGCTAAAAAGAAAGCTTGACTATGAAAGGTAATTGTGTATACTAATTCTTGTTACATGTTGGTTTGCAAATCTTACATGGACATGAATGTTGACCGAAGAGCACAGTATTTAAGCAGGATAGGTGCATCTTTTTCTTGCATGTTTAATAACTATGTAACTGCATATGCACTTACCTGGAGAACCCCTTCCCGCAACTCTGGCAAATATATGGCTTCCCAACTGAACCATCATGTGAGCGAACATGGTAGGACATCCTGTCTTTGCGTTTAAATCGCAGGCCGCATACAGGGCAAGAATATGGCTTCTCTCCCGAATGAGATAATTTGTGTCGGTTCAGGTGATACACATCCCTGAAAATCTTCCCACATAGATCACAAGACACTTGTTTCCTTACTCGGTTCCTTTTTCTTGGCATTCCTGGTTCTTCCTGTCCCAAGCCATTCTCACCCAGTCGAGAAGCCTGCAGATCCCCATAACCCAACTGCAAGCTGGTAACTCCATGCTGTGCTTCATGCTGTCTCAAACGCAGAGGGTCAGAGAAAACCTTGTCACAAAGTCCGCAAGGTAGCACCCCGCCCTCCCGCAGTCCACCCACAGCACTAAAAAGCACTGAATCTAAGACACTTGGCTTTCTTGGTCTTCCCCGTCCTCTTCTGCCTCCAAGAGACTGACCTCCTAACTGATATGTTGGAGGCAAAATCTGTGGTGATCCGCCAAGAGCTAAAAGGGAGGCCTGGCTTGGAACAGCTGGTCCTGGTCGTACAGAGTCCTCCTCTTCTTCCCCAAGAGAACCAGCAATGCCTGAGCTGCCCAAAATTGTACCATTACTCATATCCAATGGAAAACCAATATCTGAAGATCCTGATCTGAACAGCATTATGTCAGGTCGTGCAGGAGGGACCAGGATCTGCACATTAGACTGCTTGATCACCTCCTGACATATGTCAATGACTGAGCGCATAAGTAGAAATTTGGCAGCTGTCATAAGCTCAGGAAAACTCTCTAGTCGTATCACTATTCGTGCCGTATATGCAAAGTCAAGGATGTCACCAAACACCTTAGAGCTAATGGTGTGCATCTCCAGTTCTCGGGGGGTTGGTCCCTCTGCATCACCCAGCACTGACTCAAAGTACTGGCTGCAGGCAGCTAGCACAGCACGATGAGCTGGAAAACTGTCCTCCCCAACACGTAGTACCACATCACAAAAACGTCCCCCACTCTTGCGTTGTTGATTCAACTGCTGAAGAACATCTGAGCTGTGCTGGCTCACCTGGTAAGTGTAATATGAAGGGCCACAAGCCTCTGCCACACGCTCCATACTCATTTATCAATAATGAAATTAACTTATGTAAGGAAAAAAAAGAGTAACACTAGAGTCCAGGGCAGGTAAAATCCTGCATATAAAATAGTCAGTGTTTGATTATAATGGGAAATGTCCCAATAAGTATGAACGTTGGGAATATCTTCTCTACTGCAATGGATAAAAGTTGTGTGGAGGGATTATTAATCATGTCAACAAAACTAATTATAGTGATCTGATTATCACTCCTACCAAATGTCCAGCTCTAGACACCTTCAACAGAAAGTTAATGCCATCTTCCTAAAAATGTATATATTTAAGAGTAAATGAGAGGAAATCACCCTGCCAGATTACAGGGGCAATATATTGAGGTTAGGAAACCTGGGTTTAGATATTACATAAGGTGAATATGCAGGATAGATCTTGTTATTCAATACACACAACCACTTCTAAATGAAAGTATAAAAATATGATGTAGCCTGGAGTTGACTCTTGGGATTATCAGGCATGTGGAAGAAGTAATAATGGAGGCGTGGTGATTTAGGAAGTAGTCCCAGTAATGGCTAGTGCAGGAACATGTGCT
>CM044431.1:165368585-165395556 GCA_024363595.1 Xenopus borealis
GATTAATTAGGAATGTCTCTAGCTCAGTCTTTTTTTGGCTTAAGCAAAAAAAGTCAAACAACCAATTCCTTGTGGCCTGTAGAGCATAAGAGCTGCACACTTACATCCGACTCGTTGCCATTCAGTGACAAGCAAGCGACGAGTCAGATGTGCAGAAAATAATGTAACTAAATGTGAAACCGCAGGTACAAACTACATGTATCCTACTGTCGGATGAAAACATAGTGTGCAGCGTTTTCATCCGACAGTCAGATACATGTAGTTTGTACCTACGACTTTATGTTCAGTTCCTAAAGTAGAGCAGTGATGTTTTGGGCTAGCCCAAAACCTTTGACGTGGATGGGTTTCAATTGGAATCCATATATACTATGCCCCACATGTAAAATGTTAAATCTGTAAAATGGTCATATCCTCTTTCTATCTGCAAACCTCAACATCGGCAAAACCTACACACTTGTCGTACCCCTAATCTGTTTATTTCACTTTCAGCAAGATATCTTTAATTCAATTACAAAAAAGTGCAAAACCAGTAGATGTAACTTAAATAATACATGGCTTTCACATTGTATATGAAAAATAAAGAAATATAATCATTCATTATTGTTATTATGCATTACAGGACACAATAGGGAACAGTTCTCAACACTGACATGAGCAGTGGTCCCCACATTAACAGATCTATGGGTTTTACAAAATGTAAAAAGGGGGGATTCAAACTTTTTCCTCACTAAGTCATTTGTTTCTTAGTAAGGAAATCCATGTTATTTTTGCATTTCTACTACTCTCCATCATTATGTTTGAAATAAAACCAACATTTTCAACTTTGATGACCACATCCTTTTAAATGGGTTTTCTTAGATTTTATTTGAAAATCTAGATGCTCCTGTTTCCATTGACCCAGTCCATTCCTGAATGGGGTCTGTTACAACAGGGGCTTACAGTGCCATAACCACAAGACCAAAAATTGGGGTCTTATGTAAGTTAATTTTTTGTCTTGGGAGGGGCAAGTTCTAGGTTTAAGTTTGTGGCCCTGGTTCATTTTTGTCCCGAGGAAGAACTGTATTACATCTAAGATTGGTGGCACTTTGGAAGAAGTAGTCTCTTTATCTCTGTGTCTTTCAATGTTTTATGTAATTAGATTATTTGATGTATGAAGTCATCCAAGCCATTTTTCTTCTGGTTTCAAATGCAGACACTGAATGAACATCTGATATCTATTTTTATTATATTTTTTATTCGTTTTTCAAGACAAGATCAGTTCCATAGCCAGTTAGTTTACACAATAACTATGACATTTCACTCAAAACATAAGTAAATAAAATAAGAAAATAGAACAATCTTCTTAAGGTAGTTCCCTTTACTGTTATATTTCCAAATATTTTCATGTATTCTTTCCAAATTTGACATTTCTTGTTTTTTCTTCTAGTGGATGCGGTCCTGCAACCCGTCTCGCCCATTCATAGCATAGTAATCCGTTCAGCCCAACCTGATATCGCAAAGCCATTAGTGGGCATATTGGGTAAAGATCTGCTTGTCAAACAAGCAGATCTAATAGTGTATGGCCTCTAGGGTTGCCACCTTTTCTGGAAAAAAATACCAGCCTTCCTATATATTTATCTTTTTTTACTATTAATAACATTGGACTCAACCATCAAAAATACCTTAAAGGAGAGAGGACTGCTGCTTCACTCCCCCTCTTGTGCCTATCTTTTTTCCTGCTCATGGCTGGCGACCAGGGGCCTGGAAGGAGGTTGGGGTCATTGTTAATAGCGGGTCTGGTCCAGGAGCCAAGCCGGACTGCCAATCTTTGAGTTCAGGCAAATGCCAGATGGGCTGCTTGCTTTAAAATGTAAATGGTCTGCTTAACCTAAAAAAATGCAAATTAGGTATGTCTTTAAAATGTAAATGATCCAATCACTTTAGAAATGTAAATGAGCTGTCCATAATAGCCAGCCACAGCTAAGCCGATGCCTGCATTTTTTTTAGTGCACATGCCTGTACTGGCAAATGGGAGGAACCAGGAATTCTGACCAACTTCTCTTAGAATACAAGAATTGCTAGCTATATACCCAATCCCTTATGCTTATGAAGGGTATGTGTTGGCAACAGGAGGATCCATGCTCAGAACAGTCACTTCAGCCTGTATATGGAACGCTGTGATATGTAGCATTAATTGCATGTGACAGATAGTCTCTTCAAGTATGCCACACTTTTAATTACACATGGTAACAAAAGTCCTCTTATCTGCCACGGTACACTGTGTAGCTGGGGGCACACAAAGGGAAATTTTGAATAAACTGTAAGTATAGGGTCACTAATCCATCAGATAGAATAGTTGTGATAGAAACTAGGAGATATTTGTTGCAATGGCCAGTTCCAGCACATAGGGTGAATAATATTGCTGGGGATTTTATGGTAATAGACTCTTAAAATTTATGGTAATGGACTCTTAAATTAATTAAGAATAGTTCTAGTTAACCTTGGAGTTGGAAATATATATATATATGTATCATGCTTTGCATGCGCGTGAATACATGGGCTGCTTTGACACTTTTGCCAGGGCTGCTTTTCCCTCCCAGTCCGGCCCTGCTTTCCAGCTTTCAAAAGGGAGTCACTGACCCCTTCTAAAGGCCAATGCCCTGTAAGGCTACAAATGTATTGTTATTATAAATTTCATAGCTCCCAACATTTTAGAAGTAAAAAGAGGGACAAAAAATGTTTTCACATGTAGCGCTGCAATTTTTGACCACACCCATTTTGTGGCCACACCCCCAATTACCATGTTCATTTTACAAAATGTGGCAGGTTATGAAAGTTTGAAAATATTTCTCCTTATCTAAACTGTTACAATTACTTATTTCCGTATCTCAAAATTGTTACAAAGTATCTTATTTGCACCTATTAGCTGTTCTGGGCTCTCTGCCAAAAGCCAATTAAGTTAGAAACTTTGTTTCTTTTTCTGGCTGTTCAGTGCAGAGAAAAAGAGGAACTTTCCAATACATATGAGGGACTGCAGGTTGAGCTGTCAAAAGAGGGACTGTACCTCTGAAAAAGGGACAGTTGGGAGGTATGCATTTTTATTACTCATCTTTCGGTCCTCTCCTATTCATATTCCAGTCCCTTGTTGAAATCAGTGCATGGTTGCTAGGGTAGCTTGACCCCTAGCAACCAGATTACTCAAATTACAAACTGGAGAGATGCAGTATAAAAAGCTAAATAACTCAAAAATGAAAAACAGCTGCAAATTGTCTTATAACATCATCATCTACACCCTACTAAGTTAATTTTAAAAATGTGAACAACCCCTAGTTACAACTGGGTAGTAATAACCTTTATAACCAGACCAGTGGTATAGCTAGAAGTTACAGGACCCCATAGTAAATTATATTTAAACTCCCCTAAATCTTAGGAACAAGATATGTTTTCATACACATGAAATCGTTTATTAGTCAATGCCCCACTGCACCTCTGGTACCCCAGCAGCCATAAAATCAGCTTACTTTATAGTTACTAAAAGCGTAGTATCGTGATTTATTTCTAAAAACCCATTTGACATACAAGCCATCCAGGACGACTAAATACCATAGAGTTGGAATATATGCGTCACGAAGGGTTATGAGAGGAAAGGGCCGGACCTTTTGCGTGACGTCATTTCTGCTAGTGACCGCTTGTTGTGTCTGCGCATGTGCAAACGTGTCCCGTCTTCTATGTGTTATTTTTTCCCCGCTTTGCTGTGAAGCCACCTAAACCGAAGGCACAATGAGCGGGACGTTGGCTAGGATTGCTGAGATAGAGGCTGAGGTGACTGAGACAACGGAGATACTTGCAGGGATATCGCTTATGCAGCTATTGGGAACATAGTCAAGAGCACGTGTGTGAGGGCAAGAATGGGTAGGAAGGAATGGGTATTGCTGAAGCAGCTGAGGGCACCTAGGGTTGCCACATTTTCATGAAAAAAAATACCGCCCTTCCCATTTATTTATTTATTTTTTCTTATTAATAACATTGGGATCAACCATCAAAAATATTGGCCAGGCCTGTAAAATATGGGCCAGATGTCAACCCTAGGCACAGCAGGCGCTTATGTGGTGATTTATGATATCATAAAGGTTAATGGGTGAATAGTTATCTGTGTGGTACAAATGACTGTGACAGGCCTGATTTTTTTTTTCCTCTCAGATGGCCCGGACACAGAAAAATAAAGCTACGGCCTATCACCTTGGTTTGCTGAAAGCTCGACTTGCCAAGCTGAGACGTGAGCTCATTACTCCAAAGGGAGGTGGCGGAGGAGGACCTGGAGAAGGTACTGCAACGGCCATCTGGTTGCTATCGCTTAAAAACCCTGGCAACAAATAAGTGTTTTGTAGATTTACATTGAAGCATAGAACAAGAAAACCACAAAAGAATCCCTATACAATTAAACTCTCAGAAAAAAAAATGGTAAAGTCCATTAAAGGCATACTTTCCCTTTTGCTAATATAACATCAATCTCTTGAAAGGGTTGGTTCACTTTTAAGGTAACTTTTAATATGTTATAGTATGGGCAATTCTAAGCAACATTTCAGTTGGTCTTCATTATTTATGTTTTATAGGTTTATAATTATTTGCCTTTTTCTTCTGTGACATCAGTGTCGCTGACTCCTTCTAAAAAGCAAATGCTCTCATTTAACATTTGTTATTGTTAATTTTTATTACTCTGCTTTCCATTCAGGCCCTTACTATTTATATTCCAGTGTCTTATTCAGAATGAATTTGGACCCTAAAAAAAACTAAAAACCCACACTTTTTAAAAATGCACTTGCCCAGAAACTAAATTACAAGTGTATGTTTTCAGCAATATTGTGATTATTAATGTATCCTGCTTGTTAGCATTTTCACTAGACTGAGCACTTGTAATTGCTAACTGGTTCCTATAGTGCAAAAAACCGTCCCCTGTGTAGGTCCTCCTCCCTCCTCTCCCCATGCAAATGCTTCTAACTTGTTACTTACCGCTCCTTCTAGGTCCTCTCCAGCGGAATTCACGGCAGCCATCTTCTCCTGAGCGCTCTTCTTCCTGGATACATAGGCGTTTGGTGGTGCATATGAAGTAGGAGGCATTTGCCGGTTCAGATCTACTGTGCATGTGCAGAAAGTCACAAAGTTTCCTTTAAAAGAAATCATAAACTTTGTGACTTTGCACAAAGGGGTTGAATTCTCCTTTAAAGGGGAATGAAACCCCCCGGCGCTAACTCAAACCCCCCCCCCAGTAAGCCCCCCATCTCCACTCCCCCGCCTACCTCTCGCCCCTAAGTCCCTACTTACCCCTTCATGCAGGTCCCCTCCATTGTTGTTCACAGGAACCATCTTCTCTTCTAACTGATTCTTCTTCTTCTTCTTCTTCTGGTATCTGACTGCACTGGGCGATCATGCGCAGTAGGACCGGAAGCCTGTTCTCCAGAGAGTTCAAATATAGGAATGCGTCTCCCATAGTATCTTGTTTAAACAAAAAAGTAATTTTGATTGATCTGCATGTTTTTTTTTTTCAGTTCAGTTGTTTCCAGATTAATCTTTTATTTTTTTACCTCTTTCCCAAAACTAAAGTTTAATGTTCGTGTCTCTAGTGTTTCTGTCTGGCAACTCGGTGATCCAGGAGCATCTGAACTGTTACAATTTGCTACATTTAATTGTTACATTACTTGATACATTTCTCAGCAGTACCTGTGGAATATTATCAACTATTGTATTAGTGCTAATGGCTGCCTTTAATAAAACTCAGGGAATCTGCTCAAAGATAATGTATCGATGAAATGTATCAATTTAGAACAGTCAAAGAGTCAGCGACCCCCCCCCCCCCCCCCCAGAGCTGCTTTACAAAGTGAAATATTCAGCTTGGGACTTCAATGTTAGAAAAACGGTCACAAATAGGAAATAGAAAGTCATTGGAAAAAGTATATATTTCTGGTGAACAATATAAAACCCCTTTACACTAAGACTGTACATTGTACTTGATTACTAAAATTGTATAATTGCATGCTGATGGCAAAACAATCCTCTTGGTTTGGTTTTAATTTTAAATGTTTACTAGACTTACAGCATGGTGCTTCATATTATAGAATTATTCCTTATCTAGAAAACCCCAACAAGCATTCTGGAAAATAATCTCAAACTTCTATTTCAGCTCAACAGTGTATCTACTGTTGAATATAACTTCAAAAGTCAAGTCTATGTACTCCTTCAGAGAACTCCTAGAACTTGTTTTTACTGTATTGTTTTTCTGCTATTTTGCCAGAGCCAGCTGATATTTTAAAATGTTTCCATTTACAAATATTGGGCCAATGTCTGTTGGACTGTGATTGTATTTGGTTTCTTATTATTTGATGTATTTAGTCTTGCTGTCATAGGCTATGGATGCTATTGTAATGAGCAGGGTGCAGATTTTTACTTTTTTTTTATTGATATAGCTCTTACATTCTACATGTATAATTTGTGGTTCCCTCAGACTCTCTCTCTTTTATTTAGGTTTTGATGTCGCAAAGACGGGAGATGCTCGAATTGGGTTTGTTGGGTTTCCATCTGTTGGGAAATCTACACTGCTGAGTAACTTGGCCGGAGTTTATTCTGAAGTGGCAGCCTATGAATTTACCACCTTGACAACCGTTCCTGGTGTTGTGCGATATAAAGGCGCAAAAATTCAGGTGTTTAATGGCGTAATTCTACAATAGATTGATAAATATACTGTTAAATAGAAACTTTTATTTTTATCAGTGGTTGAGTTTATACATTAAACCTTGAAAAAGTGTTACTTTTGGATATAGATCTTGAACATTTATAAATAACGTCTCTGGCATTTTCTTAACATAAAATCACAAGCCAAAACCTACCGATTCATATAAATCAAATGGAACCTTACTGTGTATGAAAATTTTACTCTAATGGTAACAATTGAACAGCACCACTTTATCTTTAGAAAAATAAAATTGCCTTTATTGCAGACTTCTTGGCATCACAGCGACGTCGTGTGATGCCTAGCAGTCTGCAATAAAGGCAATTTTATTTTTCTAAAGATAAAGTGGTGCTGTTCAATTGTTACTATTATTGCCATTGGAGAGTGGCCACTGGAGAACCTGCACCACAGCATAAAGAAGAAAAAGTGTAAGAAGTAGTGCTGACTATTCGACTTCTAATGAAAATGTAACTCTTCTTGGAATTCAGAATTCTCTACAGTTTCTTAAAATTTTTTTTTAACATTAAAGGTATACTGTCATGGGAAAACATGTTTTTTTCAAAACTCATCAATTAATAGTGCGGCTCCAGTGGACTTCTGCATTGAAATCCATTTCTCAAAAGAGCAAACTGTTTTTTTTTTATATTCTGTTTTTAAATCTGACATAGGGCTAGACATTTTGACAATTTCCCAGCTGCCCCTGGTCATGTGACTTGTGCCAGTACTTTAGGAGGCATCTGCTTTCTGGCAGGCTGTTGTTTAGACTTCTCAATATAACTGGAACGCAGTGGGACATGAGTTTTTACTATTGAGTGTTGTTCTTAGATCTACCAGGCAGCTGTTCTCTTGTGTTGGGGAGCTGTTATCTGGTTACCTTTCTATTGTTCTGTTGTTAGGCTGCGGGGGGAAAGGGAGGGGGTGATATCACTCCAACTTGCAGTACAGCAGTAAAGAGTGATTGAAGTTTATCAGAGCACAAGCCACATTACTGGGGCAGCTGAGAAATTGACAATATGTCTAGCCCCATGTCAGATTTCAAACTGAAAT
The DNA here is from genome assembly GCA_024363595.1 of Xenopus borealis. Lineage (NCBI taxonomy): Eukaryota > Metazoa > Chordata > Amphibia > Anura > Pipidae > Xenopus > Xenopus borealis. Next base: position 165,376,336 of record CM044431.1, read on the forward strand.
ATAAAGAAATCTGTTTGCTCTTGAAGAAATGGATTTCAGTGCAGAATTCTGCCGGAGCAGCGCTATTAACTGATGCATTTTTTTTTTTTTTTTAATTTCCCATTTAAAGTCAATAGTATGTTCTAATGTTGTGCAATATTCTTTTTCAATAATTTTTGGTGTCACAAAACTCAAGTGCAATTTAGAAAACTTAACCAATGGATTTGCCCCTTTAGACTCCAAAACTACGGCAGACTGAGATAGCATATAACTAATTTATATAATATTTAATATAATATTTTCAGTGTGAGGTAGTAATGTATTGAATGCAGATACTTAAGCTCAATAACCAAAGGTTATTAATTCTTGTTTGTCATGCTTTTTTTCTTATTTTTATTTATTAGTTGCTAGATCTCCCTGGGATCATAGAGGGAGCAAAGGATGGAAAGGGGCGTGGTCGCCAGGTAATTGCAGGTAAGATCCTTTATTTTCGAGGGTTGAGTGCACTCTCCTGAGATAATGGACTTCTTTTCACTGATGTGTTTTGGTTTGTTCAGTGGCTCGAACATGTAACTTGATCCTTATTGTTTTGGATGTACTGAAACCACTCGGACACAAGAAGATCATAGAGAATGAACTGGAGGGATTTGGAATCAGATTGAACAAGCAGCCTCCAAACATTGGATTTAAGAAGAAAGACAAGGGTGGCATAAACCTCACAGCAACAGTAAGCCAAGGACATGGGCATATTCTGTCTCAAATGCCAAAAAATAGCTACAGCTTGTAAAAAGCATAACTGTCAAACTAGACCTTTTTTTTGGTGGAGAATATGCTGCGAGGGACTTTGGCGTCAGCCATGTGCAGCCCGGGGAGATTTTTGACAGCTAACTGTTCTGTAAACACCATGTGGCTGTGATTTGTAAACTTTGCAGCATTATGGCCACGCTGTAACCTTGGGGCTAATTCCTAAATCTTCTGTAATTGCAGACCTTCTAGTCTTACATTTTTTTTCTCCCATGCAGTATAAACTCCAGCAAAAATACATTTTGTGCTTTGAAAGCTTTTATACTCTGATATGACTATATCAGAGTAAAGGAAGCTCTGGTGGCACAATCATTTATTGTTTTTTGCATTAATTGTTTATACATGTTTTAACCAAACCCACAGCATATTAAGGGGTTGTTCACATTCCAAACACTTTTTCAGTTCAGTTTTTTTTTTTCAGATTGTTCCCCAGAAATAGACTGTTTTCAATTACTTTCCATTATTAATTTTTTACTGTTTTTCCAAAATCTAAGTTTAAAGTTGAATTTTCCTGTCTCTGGTGTTTGTCTGGAAACTCGGTAATTCAGGTGCAGACTCTAAACCAGCGATTATGAGCAACCTATTGCTCTTAGACCCCTTTGGATGTTGCTCCCAGTGGCCTCAAATCAGGGGCTTATTTTCTGAATTCCTGGTTTGGGAGCAATCCTTAGTTGCATAAAAAACAAGTGTACTGCCAAACAGTGCCTCATGTAGGTTGCACGTCCTCATAGGGTCTATCAATAGTCAATCATCGCCCATATTTGGCATTCCCAGGAACTTCTTGTAGAATTAAGTGGAAGAGCAACATAAACATGCATTTGAATTAGTAATGTACATGTTGACCTGCAACCCACATGACCCGCGGGTTGACCCACGGGTCAGGGCAGGTTCGGATTGAATATTGGGTGTCCATGGTGGGTACGGGTTATACTGAGGCACTACAATACTGCACCCAACCTGTACCTGCCATGGACCCGCCCCCACCATCGGGTCAACCCGCAGGTCATGCGGGTTGTGAGTCAACATGCACATCACTACTTTGAATGTGGCTCACAGGTTAACAAAAAGGCTGGGGACCCCTGCTCTAAACTGTTACAAATTTGCAACATTTAATTGATAAATTTCTCAGCGGCATCTCCGGAGTAATAGCAACTTTTGTATCAATTCCAACAGCTGCCTTTAATGAAACTCAGGGATTTTACTCAGCAGGGACAAAGATGACAAGAAATGTATCCACTAAATGTAACAATTAAATGTATCAATTATGGAGACTTATTAAGCTCAACATACATGAAAAGATCCGCTTGTCTGGTACAGCTGCAGAATAGCAGTAGGCAATATTGGGTTGATCTGATCATGTTGGTAGTCAGATTGAGGACCACATCAACATCCAAGAAGTTCAAACTGAATAAAAATGTGTAGTGCTTATACTTCTTCTCCATTAAGTTTTAATGTTATATTACAGGGTAGTATGTAATGGCCACTGGACACACAAGATACATAACAATGCCCAATGTTAAAACTAGTGTCTTATTTTAATTTCCGTAGTGTGCCCAGAGTGAGCTTGATAATGATACAGTAAAGAGCATTCTGGCTGAGTATAAGATCCACAATGCAGATATCACACTGCGCAGTGATGCTACTGCTGATGACCTGATAGATGTAGTAGAGGGTAATAGGTGAGTAACAAAATCTTAAGTGTCTCTGAGTACCCTAAATACATTGGCATATTTTTCCTTCAGAACAGGCATTAATGTTCTGTCGAGCTTTGGTGAAACCCAGTATAGACTACTATTTGTTTCCATGTAGGGTTTATATTCCTTGCATCTATGTGCTGAACAAGATTGACCAGATTTCAATTGAAGAACTGGATATCATCTACAAAGTCCCTCACTGTGTACCTATCTCTGCCCATCATCGCTGGAATTTTGATGACCTTCTTGAGAAGATCTGGGATTACCTCCAACTTGTGCGAATGTAAGTCTGTTCGAAAGAAACAATGAATGTAGATAATACAGTTAATCTTAATTTAATATTGAATTCAATTGTATTTAAAAGTGTGGAATTAGTATGATGCCCTTTTGTTACTGTTACAGTTACACCAAACCTAAGGGTCAGTTGCCTGATTATACAGCGCCTGTAGTGTTGCCGTGTTCTCGTACTACAGCGGAAGACTTTTGCACAAAGATCCATAAGAACCTTATGAAAGAATTCAAATAGTAAGTTGTCTTCTAGTAGGCAAGTCTTTGATGGTTGTTGTTTTACATGTGGGTCACTGGTACAGAAGAACCAATTGTATTTGGTTCAGCTGCATATTCATCCATGTGAAGCTTTTCTTTTTGGAAGGGGGGTTTGAGTAACATGATTCACAAAGAGGAAGATGTTAGCTCAAGAAGAAGTGAGGAGCAGTGAGGTCATTTTGGGCCTATTACTCAGTTTGGAAAAATAAAACTTAAATGGGTGGTTCACCTTTAAGTTAACTTTTAGTATGTTCTAGAATGGCAAGTTCTAAGCAATGTTTCACTTGGTCTTAATTATAGTTTTTTGTTTTTACTTTTTCCGGCTTTCAAATGGGGGTCACTAACACCATCTAGAAAATACATGCTCTGTAAGGCTACAAATGTGTTATTGGTACTTTTTATTCATCTTTCTATCCAGGCCCTCTCCTCTTCATATTCCAGTCTCTTATTCAAATCTGTGTATGGTTGCTAGATTAATTTGTACCTTAGCTACCAAATAGCTGAAATTGCAACCTGGAGAGCTGATGAATAAAAAGCTAAATAACTCAAAAACCACAAATAATAAAAACCAACTGCAAGTTGTCAGAGTATCACTCTCTACATAAGTGCGGGCCAACTGGTGGGCCGCATCCAGCCTGAGGCTCCCTGTGTGTGTGTGCGCGCCATACTCTGCCTGCCCTACCATATCTGTGGGACATGAGCCTGGTAGGGTTTATTAGCATTTGGAAATTGTTTAGGTGTTTGTGTTTAATCCCCCCCTTGGGGGGGGGGGGGTGATGTGTTATCAACAGGGGAGGAGGAGGAGGCATGTGGATTTAAGGTTATGTTTTAACATGACTTAAATTTGAGTGATGAGGGATATCCCTTGTGTGAGCATCAACCATTTGGATATATGGTGTGCTACCACCATTATGTGGCTATGGTCTTGGAAAACATGTTTTTTTTCAAAACGCATCAGTAAATAGTGCTGCTCCAGCAGACTTCTACACTGAAATCCATTTCTCAAAAGAGCAAACAGATTTTTTTATATTCAGTTTTGAAATCTGACATGGGGCTATCCATTTTGTCAATTTCCCAGCTGCCCCTGGTTATGTGCCAGGGAACTGCTTTCTGGCAGGCTGTTGTTTTTCCTTCTCAATGTAACTGAATAGTACGCAGTGGGACATGGGTTTTACTATTGAGTGTTGTTCTTAGATCTACCAGGCAGCTGTTATCTTGTGTTAGGGAGCTGTTATCTGGTTACCTTCTCATTGTTCTTTTGTTAGGCTGCTGGGGGAAGAAAGGGAGGGGTGATATCACTCCAACTTGCAGTAGAGCAGTAAAGAGTGATTGAAGTTTATCAGAGCACAAGTCACATGACTTGGGGTACCTGGGAAATTGACAATATGTTTAGCCCCATGTCAGATTTCAAAATGAAATATAAAAAATCTGTTTGCTCTTTTGAGAAATGGATTTCAGTGCAGAATTCTTCTGGAACAGCACTATTAACTGATGCAATTTGAAATTTTTAAAAAAAATTTCCAATGACAGGATCCCTTTAAGGTATTGTGGTAACATGGGTGTGGTTTAAAAACAGCGAGTGGTCAACACTGACTTCAATTATCAGCACTCCACTACGGTCGCCAGAAAAATTCCAGCCCTTGGTACCACAGAAGTCTGACAGCTGCTCGATATTAACACCTTTGAGGTGCTGAATCTATTTCTATCTATTTTTGTGAAAGCAGCAGACTGAAGTTTGTCTAACCACACACACAATTACATATACTTAAAAGCAGTCACTTGTTTTAAATAACTGTCCTATACTAATTAATGTAGTTTTAACACAAAGCACATTTGTCATGCACCTGTGTGTAACGTTCATGAATCCAATTTGTTTTTCCCCCTTGCAGTGCCCTGGTTTGGGGATCATCTGTGAAACACAACCCTCAAAAGGTTGGGAAAGACCATGTGTTGGAAGATGAGGATGTCATTCAAATTGTTAAGAAATAATTCACCATCTACATCTGCGATTGGGCATCAGTGCAGCATGTGTCCATTAAACCTGTGCCTGTTTCACAGGGAGCATGGCAATAAAACAGAACATTTAATTTTCAGCTGAATTTATATATTTTTCATTAAGGTTACAGTACTGCCCCACTGTGTTTTTACAAATATTAGAATGACTGACTCTGTAAAATAGACAAGGATCCCCCTCCCCCCCATATCCGAGTTTGGCTGACAGGCTCCACAAGGATTGCAGCATTCATGGTCCAGGCATTTTATAGCTACACATTTTTTCTTCTATTAGAAAACAGAAAAATGCAGCTGTCTGAAATTTCACCTATTGCTGAGGTTCCTTAAAGGAAAAGTAAATGTTTTTCTTTCTGTAAATTTGCTCTAAACAGCCCCCCAGATTAATGTACCTTAGTCCCTGCTGCAAGTCTGCTCTGGTTTCTGTGTTATCAGCAGCTTGTTTCCCCTTCTTCCTGGTGCAGAGTGAAGCCCAGCCCCTTAGTTTACTGAGCAGTCCATTTGCTGCTGTTCCACAATAGAGAGGAAGAGGGAGCCAGTGTTTCATTAGTAAGCTAGTTTCCCCAAGCAAAAGGTGCTGCACACACTGGTCTCTGCTATGTCATAGTATGCAAATGATCTCCAGGACTAGTCTGAGAGATAAGGTCAGCTCAGTAAGCTAAGGGGCGGGGCTTCACTCTGCACCAGGAAGAAGGGGAAACAAGCTGCTCATAACACAGAAACCAGAGCAGACTTGCAGCAGGGACTAAGGTACATTAATTTGAGGGGCTGTTTAGAGCAAATTTAGAGATAGAAAAAAAAAACGTTTACTTGTTCTTTATGTGTAGTCCCGTTGAAAACCTTTTAACACTTAACTAAGAGCCATAGCTTAAATATAAGCACTTTATTTTTCCTTTAGGGAATGGCAAACCTCAATTTAAGGGGAAGAGTAGATGCTTTTTTTTAGCTTTACCCAGCAGTTGTGAATGTGGCACAATTCAGAAGGCTTGCATGCACAACAGAGTCACACACATGATGGTTATCAGGTACAGTTGCAGATATTACATTCTTTAATAAATTTGGAAAACCTGCCATTTTTAATATTCAGTTGAATATTATTTGCACTTGAAATGCATACACATATGCAGAAAATCAGAAACATTCCTGCAGTTGCCTTTTAACTTACTGTATAATACCATCAGCTGTTAAATAGTAAATGAATTGCCTCTATGAATCGGACATTACAAATAAAAAGCCAGACAAGTCTCCTTATTGTAAACAACCCCCTTGCTTTGATTAGAAAAAAATCATGATCATGTTTAAAAGATTGTGCAACTTCCCCCAAGGGCATTGCTTGAGCATGGAAAAAAAGTTTTGACATTTGCACCACTTTTGTGTTTCAACACACACCAGTTATGGCATCTTTTATTACTGGGACATTTAACAATGTAAGCATATAAGAGATTTACAGAGAAATATGGGTGGGCATCTCCAGCTCAACTACTGCTTGCAAAACCTTACAACTAAATGCTTACTCTTGTCCTTGTGCTTGTCTACTTTCTAATACTTAAGCAACAGTTTACATCAAATTAAGTGGCATATTAAAGAATATCATCAAATTGGAATTATATTTAAAGTAAATATTGCCCCTTTACATCTCTTGCCTTGAACCACAATTTTGTCATTTGATGGTCTGTGTGCTGCCTCAGAGATCACCTGACCAGAAATACTACAACTGTAACAGGAAGAAGTGTGGAAGCAAAAGACAGAACTCTGTCTGTTAATTGGCTTAAGTGACCTAACAGGTATAGTTTGTGTGCACTGTTAATCATACAATCCCAGGGGGATAGCCCCTATTTCTTAAAATAGCAGTTTAATATTTTTTATCTAATGGCACATACTACTATTGAATGGAAGGAAAAAAAGTAATCTTTAAAGGGAAACGGTCATGGGAAAACATTTTTTTTTAAATGCATCAGTTAATTGTGCTTTTCCCAGAAGAATCCATTTCTCAAAACAGATTTTTTTATATTCAGTTTTGAATTCTGACATGGGGCTAGCCATTTTGTCTCTTTCCCAGCTGCCCCTGGTCATGTGCCTTGTGCCAGCACTTTAGGAGGGAACTGCTTTCTGGCAGGCTGTTGTTTTCCCTTCTAAATGTAACTGAATGGAACACAGTGGGACATGGGTTATTACTACTGAGTGCTGTTCTTAGATCTACCAGGCAGCTGTTATCTCGTGTTAGGGAGCTGTTATCTGGTTACCTTCCCATTGTTCTGTTGTTAGGCTGCTGGGTGGGGGAAAGGGAGGGGGTGATATCACTCCAACTTGCAGTACAGCAGTAAAGAATGATTGAAGTTTATCAGAGCACAAGTCACATGACTTGGGGCAGCTGGGAAATTGACAAAATGTCTAGCCCCATGTCAGATTTCAAAATGATAAATAAAAAATATCTGCTCTTTTGAGAAATGGATTTCAGTGCAGAATGCTTCTGGAACAGCACTATTAACTGATGCATTTTGAAAATTTTTCCAATGACAGGATCCCTTTAAGGTATTGTAGTAACATGGGTGTGGTTTAAAAACAGCGAGTGGTCAAAAAAATTTTTTTTCCCCATGACAGAATCCCTTTAATATATGCCATCTGGAGCGTTTTTAAAGGGGTGGTTCACCTTTAAAGGGCACCAATCACAGCCAAAATCAAACATATATTAACAACCTGACCAGTATAACCTAAACATGTTTAATCCGACTACATATACAGTTTTTTTTTTAAAGAAACTGCAGTTTTTAAAAAAATCCCATACTTTGTCAAATGGGTTCTCTCACTGAGGGAGTCCATACTGTGACTACAACATGCAAATGAGTTCACGAGCATGCTCAGATTGTAGCACTGCCCTGAGTATTCTACCCAGAATTCCTAGCTTTAGTTAACTCTAGAAGTATCACAAGAAGGGCGCACACCAACTTCCACAAGGTGGCAGCACTAACAGAAGTTTGGCAGATTTCAAAATAGCTTAGAAGGTTTATTAGGCAAGCAAGGAATTTCAACTGAGCATGTGCGAGATGTCAGAGCTACAGTTGGCTGTGAAGATATAGGTAGGAGGAGTCAGTGAAATCCAAGATGCCTGCCTCAGCTAGAACTGCAGTGGAGATAGGGGAGATTTTGCAGAAGGTATAGTGAGCTGATGATTTACATTATACAAACAATTCTAACTGTTTTAAAAATCAGATTTCTAGAACTTTCACATAGTGTATTTAGATAGTAAATGATTTTAGTTATGATTGGTGCCCTTTAATGTAACTTTTTGTATGTTATATAATGGCAAATTCTAAGCAACTTTTCAACTGGTTCATTATTTTTTATAGTTTAAGAATTATTTGTCTTTTTCTTCTGACTCTTTGCAGCTTTCAGATGGGCTTTGCTGACCCCTTCTAATAAGCAAATTCTCTGCAAAATGTATCACTATGATTAATTTCTATTACTCTTCTTTCTATTCAGGCCCTCTCCTATTCATATTCCAGTCTGTTATTCAAATTAGTGCATGGTTGCTAGGGGAATTTGGACCCAGATTGCCAACACTGCAAACTGGAGAGCCACTAATAAAGTCAAATAACTCATTTCAGGCAATATTTGTTCTCATATGAGATACTTAGAGCTACGGACACCTAAAATTAAACTCTTTTACATCTATTATAATATTGGCTTTGAAAGCTACTTCTAACTTTGCCATAAAGTATTTACATGATGCTTTTACATTACCTGTCTGATCCCCCATGTTCCTGTATGAGGGGGCTGCCATATTTGTGCAGCAGGAGTCTGTTATCATTAGAAACTGTAACTAACAGGCTGAGATGGGACAGTCAGGTTCAGGGTTGGACTGGGAGGAAAAAGCAGCCCATGTATTCACGTGCTGCAAAGCATGGTATATATTGCCAACCCCAAGGTTCAAGGGGTGGTTCACCTTCAAGTTAACTTTTAGTATATTGTAGAAGGGCCAATTCTAAGAAACTTTTCAATTGGTCTTCATTTATTTTTCATAGTTTAATGATTTGCAATTTTCTTCTATTTCTTTGCAGCTTTCAAATGGGGGTCACTGACACCATCTAAAAACAAATGCTCTGTAAGGCTACAAATGTATTGTTATTGCTACTTTTTATTACTTATTCTATTCAGTCCATCTCCTATTCATATTCCAGTCTCTTATTCAAATCAATGCAGGGTTGCTAGGGTTTTTGTACCCTAGAAACCAAATTGCTGACACTGCAAACTAGAGAGTTGCTGAATAAAAAGCTAAACTATAAAACCACTAACAAAAAATGAAAACCAATTGCAAATTGTCTCAGAATATCACTCTCTACATTATACTAAAAGTTAACTCAAAGGTAACAACCCCTTTAACTAGAACTAGTGTTTATTAGACATATTAAGATTCCATTACTATACCCCAGCAATATTATACACCCTATGTGCTGGAACTGGTCCTTCCAACAAATCTCACCCTAGTTTCTATCACAACTATTCTATCAGTTGGATTAGTGACCCTATACTTACAGTATATTCAAAATTTTCCTTTGTGTGCCCCCAGCTAGACCATGTACCCTGGCAGATAAGAGAACTTTAATTCCCATGTGTATCACAGGGCCAAAGTGTGACATACTTGTATAGACTAGTCTGTCTCATGTAATTAATGCTACATATCACAGTGTTCCATATACAGGCTGAAGTGATTGTTCTGAGCATGGATCCTCCAGTTGCCAACATACCTGTCATAAGCATAAGGGATTGGGTATATAGCAAGCAACTCTAATATTACTGACTGAAGTTGCTCAGAATTCCTGGTTCATATGTCAGTAACAAATGCAGGCATCGGCTTAGCTGTGGCTGGCTACTATGGGCAGTTCATTTACATTTATAAAGTGACAGAAAGAAATTGGAGTTCTAAGAGTACTCTAAATTTACAGCAATTTATTTTAGTGAAGGGACCGTATACTCCCCTTTTCAATAGGAGCTAAATCAATAATTAAGGATGATGGCACACAGTGTTCCAGGAAGATTAGTCGCCCAACAACAAATCTCTCTAGTTTTCCAAAGTGGCTTATATTATACAGCTCCTCACCACAGGGAGATGGCCTGTGAAGGGATAGTGGAAGAGACTGCCCTATGGACAGCTGGAAAGGGAAAAACGGTAGCATCTATAAAAATGGTTAAATACATAAACTGTATTATGCACCCTGCTCGTTTCATTTCAAATAAACCGTTAATAAGAACCTGAAACCTCAAGAAGTAAAAGGCATATTTTACTTTACTATATCTGGTTTCCCTTGGGTGCCAGAGCATCTAGGCCTGTCCCTGCTCAGATGGTTTCTTATAGCAGGAGAAAGGTGCTGCTTTGCTGTCACTCCTGCTCAGCAATGTCACCTGGGCTTTATTTAGCAAAGAAGAATATGGTCATGCTCCCCCTTTCTCTTAACTGCAATCAAAACTAGAGAGCAGCTATTCCAGCAACTTAATGGAACGCATTATATGTACAGAAGGGAATTGTGTTCCAGTGTGTGCATTCAAGAATAGTTTTAAAGCCATACAAACACTATTGGCATATGCAGTTTTAATTGAAAGAAAAAGCAATGTACAATTAAAGGAGTAGCTTTGACTTAAGTGGCAAAACAGCACGAGATTCGGCTTCCTCTTCTGTACAGCTACAGTTTTCAAACAAAAAACTAACCTGTGAGTATATACAAGAAAGAACAAAAAAAAAAAAAACACTTTATACAAGACTGTACATAAAGTTTTTGAATTCATATTTCGCTAGACAATCCTGATGTCCCTCAGCACTCTAAATTAAAGGGAAAAAAAATGTCAGAAAAGTGCCCCTCCCCAGGAGTCTTTCAGGGCAAAGGATTTCCTAGCTTTTTTCACACAGATTCAAGTGTGATTCAGCAGATGAGCTCCCGTTTCCTTGCAGTTTCTCAGCTGACACTGCACAAGGCTACTCAATATCCAACCTCAAAATTAAATAGTTGAGTAGAGGTGTCCGAGGTTATTGATCACATGAAGAGTCCATCTAATAGCAACATGAAGACAGTTCTCATCAAGCTTCACTGTCTGTACTCCAGTTCATCCACACTTATGACTTTAGCTGGCATAGAGGGGAGAGGTTGCTGCAAAACATCAGAACCAAACCACTTGGCCAGACCAACGGGAGAAGTACTTCTCTGAGAATGACGCTGGTCCATGTGCATGTTAGAGCGGTTTGTCATACCTTGTGGAGGAGCATGTAAACCCGAACCTGAAAAATAAACAAAGGTAAGACAAAACGGCACAGAAGTCTTAAAGAAATACATGGCAACTTTCTAGTTTGAGAAACCCAAGGAAGCTCATAAAATGCACTAGTATTTATTTTTGGAGCTGTGAAGCAATGCAAAAAGCTTTGATTTTAAAGGGATTCGGTCAAAATTTTTAGGATTAGTTTTTATTTCTAAATTACACTGCAAATAATTCACTCTGCAATATAAAAATTAATTACTGAACCATCAAGTGTATTTTGTTTTTTAGTTGCAATATTGGTGTGTAGGTAAGGTTGGCACCTGGCTGGTGTTCTACTGGCCTGGCTGGTAAAAATGATGGTTGATCCTAATGTTATTAATGGGGTGGGGGGAGACCTCTATAGGAAGGCAAGTTTGTTTTTTTCAGAAAAGGTGAAACCCTATGTGTAGGCAGACATCTGGGGTCATTTTGTCTGGCGATGTGCCTTCAGAATGCCAGCACTTTGTGTTGTAGTGGGGCCTGGACTTTACTATTGAGTGCAGCCCCATTGCTAACTTGCAGTACAGCAGTAAAGAGTGAATGATGGTTATCACAGTCACGTGACATGACCCTTTAATCACAGTAAGGGCCTTTACACTAACCTACTTTACTTTAATGGCGCATTTAGCACAGTATAATAGAGTACAATCATAATCATCTGTAAGTATTATTCATTGAGTGGCCATTTTAAGGCCTTTAATATATGGTGTTCTTTAGCTGCCAGTAAGGCAGGTATTACTTAAAGGACTTCACCCCATAAAATGACTATTTGCCTAATAAAGGGTAAAAAAAGGAGATTGTGTACTTACCGTTAAATCCCTCTCTTCAGTCTCTTGGGGGGACACAGGGACAATGGGGTATAGCTGGTATCAAGGCAGGAGACAACCTTAAGAAACTGACTCCTCCTCCACTGGCTATACCCCCAACAGGCGGAGCTTAGGTCAGTTTGTACCAAAGTCATCAGAAGAACAAGTACTTAAACCAAACTTTAGAACTGTAACATTAACAGTATCATGTCTGACAGAGTGAAGGCCTCAATCCAGGACGGGAAGCCGTGTGTCCCCCAAAAGACTGAAAAGAAAGATTTAATGGCAAATACACAAAATCTCTTTTCTCCAAGTCATCTTGGGGGACACAGGGACAATGGGGACATACCAAAGTCCCCTAAGGCTCGGGTGGGAAGAGGCCCATGTTGAGGTAACCACCGCAGCCTGGGGAGTCCAAGTTACAGATATCTTTGACTCTGGATCCTGTGAGAGCACTAAAGTTCTACTTGCACAGAGTGTGGAGAGCCTTTTCTTTTTGATTGGCTGGTGCAGGGCAAAAGGACAGCACAACTATTTCTTGGTTCAGATGAAAGTCCAAAACAACCTTGGGCAAAAAGGAAGGGATGGTGCGAAGAATCACAGTGAAAAATGAGGAATGGCGGTTTGCAGGATAGAGCACAGAGTTCAGAGACACATCTCGCCGAGGAAAATAGTCTTCCAGGTGAGCCACTGTATAGAAATTGATCCCAGGGGTTCAAAAGGCAGTCGTAGTGCCTTGAGTACTAAGGTGAGATCCCAGATGGGAGCAGGTGCTCTTATCAGTGGGGCAATGTGTGCCACCCTTTGGATGAAGGTTGACATCAAGGATCACTGCTAGTCTTAGGAAAAGTACTGACTGGGTGGAAAGCTACGATTTGAGGGAGCCGAGCGACATGCCCTTGGAAAGCCCTTCCTGAAGGAATTCCAGGAGATTGGGAATGGAGAAGGACTTGAAACTGGTTTTTCGTCTGGAGCACCATTGTTGGTAGGTGGACCAAATTCTGTGGTAAGTTCTGGCTGCGCACATTGTGTGTGCTACAGCCCTGGAGAAACCGTTTTGGATCAAGATCTTTGTCCCAAGAGCCACGCCGTCAAATTTAGACTTGTTGGATTTGGATGGCGAATAGGTCCCCGAGACCGAAGGTCTGGAAGTGGAGGCAGGGTCCATGGTTCTGCTACGGAGAGATTGAGCAGGTCTGTGAACCAGGCCTTTCAAGGCCACCTTGGTGCGATCAGAATGAGGGTGGTCTGTTCTCATTGCAGCTTCCAGATTGTTCTGGGAATGAGAGCTAGAGGCGGGAAGGCGTAGGTCAGATTGAATTCCCAAGCGGTGGTCAGAGCGTCTACATTTAGAGCCAGTGGGTCTCTATCTGGCCTGGAATGCCGGAACCTTCCTGTTGTGTCTGGTCGCCATCACATCGACCTCCGGAGTTCCCCACATCTATTTCTTGGAAAACCTTAGTGACCACTTGTCGGGGTCTAGGGACTGTCGACTTTGCCATCTACATCCCAGGTCTACAGAACTGGAAGGCAGACTTCCCGACAGTTGGACTTGGTGGGTCTCTGCCCAGCTGAAGAGGAGCCTCATCTCATTTAGGGCTGTTTTGCTCCTTGTTCCCCCTTGGTGGTTGATGTAGGCCAGTGCCATGGAGTTGCACTTTTACCGACTGTCCCTCCAGTTCCTGCTGCCAATGGATCAGGGCTAGCCGTATTGCTTGTATTTCGAGCAGATTGATTAGTAGAAGTTTTTTGGTTGGACTCCACATCCCCTGTGCTGTTCTGCTCTCTAGAACTGCTCCCCATCAAAATAGACTCGCATCCGTGGCGAGGATGTGCCAAAGGGGTTCCCCTAGGGCGAGACGGGTCTAGCCACCAGCAATGGGACAGCGAGATCTCTTGTAGTAAGGATCTCCGGTTCCATGCATTGAGGATGTTCAGTTGGAGGTCTCAGATGGAACTGAGCAAGGGGAACTGCCTCTATGGTATCCATGACTCCCAACACCTTCAGGCAGAATTTCGCAGTGTGTCGCGGTTTCTGAAGTAGAATTCGCACTAGCGCTTGGAGGTGGGTCGCTTTCTCTGTTGAGAGAGATATCCTTCTCGTCTGGGTGTTGAACCTCATACCCAAGAAGTTAATGGACTGGCTGGATATTAGGGACGACTTCTAGGTTCAGGACCCATCCCATTTCCCTGAGTTTGTTCATGGAAATTTGGAGTGCCCGTTGAGCCTCCTGGGGAGACCGAGCCTTGATTAAGAGGTTGTCCAGATAAGGGGTGATGGAGATTCCTAGTTTGCAAATCTCTGCTGTAGGTCACCATAATCTTGGTAAATACGCAGGGGGCCAATTTGAGGCCGCAGGGTAGATTGGTGAATTGAAAATGTCGATTTTGGAATGCAAAGCGCAAGTATTTCTGGTACGGAGATAAAATGGGGATGTGTCGAGCGACATGAGGAATTGCCCTGGAGCCATCGCTGCGATGAGAGATCTTAGGGACTCCATCTTGAATTTTCATGTGCGTATGAACTTGTTTAGCTCTTTGAGGTCTAGGATGGGAGGCACCAACCCATCCTATTTTGGCACCAAGAATAGATCGGAATAATATCCCTGGAAAAGATCGGTCGAAGGTACCGGGGTAAGAACTTCCACCAAGAGCAGGTTTGAAATGACCTGTAGGAAGGCTGTGCACTTTGTCAGTTCCTGAGGGAGTTGCGACATGAAAAATCTGTGTGGTGGCATTGAGGCGAACTCTATGTGGTAGCCTCAAGTAACGACCTCGTGGATCCAGGCGTCTTGAACAATTGTAGTCCATGCGTCGGCAAAATGTAGCAGTCTCCCTCCTATTGAGGTCAGATTGTACTTGGCGTCATGTCGTGGAAGACTTGTCCGCAGTCTGAGGTGAGCTTCCGATTCTGCCAGGAAGATCTGTTTGCTGGCGAAGCACCCCCTGTCTGCGAAGATCTGACGTCGAGGAGTTGAGCTCATGGTTTTGGACTGAGCCACGAAAAAACCTTCCTTTTCGAAAGGAGGGCTGTGTTTTGAGTTGCGGTAGTAAGGTACTTTTACCACCAGTGGCTTGACCGATTATCTTGTCAAGGTCAGGCCTATAGAGAAGTTTACCCCTGAAGGGGATGGAGGTCAGAGATTTCTTGGAGGAAAGGTCGGCCGACCATAGTTTCATCCAGAGGGAGTGGCGGGCAGCTACTGCGAGTGCCGAAGCTCTGCTGACAACCTGTGTTGCATCCAGAGACTTCACAAAAGTAGTCTTTCGCTTCCTTAATTTGGGAAGCCCATCGAGAAAGTTTGTGGTGAGGTGCTCCTTCCGCAATAGCAGTGAGAAGAGAGTCAAACCAGGATTGCATTGCTCGGCTGAACCAGGCTGTGGCCAGAATGGGACTGAGGGATGAGCCTGAAGCCACAAATGTGGAGCATAATAGTCCATCTAACTTCTTTTTTCAAGGACTCTATGGACAAGAAGCATCTGGGAAAAGCAGGGCTGTGCTTTTGGATAGCCTGGAAACAGGTGCGTCCAACGAGGGAGGGGATGACCATTTATCCATGTGTTCCGTTGGAAACAGAGCTTCAAGAAACGACAGCTAGGTTGGAATAGTTTCTCTGGCTTGTCCCATTCCTGCTGTATCATGTGATCTAGTTGGGAATGAGAAGGGAATATAGAAGCAGTTTTACTGTGCCTCTTAAAAAGCGCCTTGGAGGGTGCAGTTGAAGCCTGAGGCTCTTGTAGGTACAGGGTTTCTAATACTGAAGCAATTAGTGTATCTACTTCAGAGGAATGGCGAAGGGATTCCTCTTCTTCATTCTCTGATTCAGAGGATAATTCTCCCTCGAAGAGGGGCCGGCCATCCCTCGACTCAAGAAGGGGTGAAAAGGAGCGTCTGGATTCACTATCATCGGATGGAGAAGGAGCTCTGCACTTATAGGGTTTGGGTTTAGGATTAAGCCTAAGGACTAGCAAATTGTCTAAGGACTGTGCTAATTTGGGAATTCCTGTGGCCAATTGGGATGCCCATTCAGGCGTAGCCTGCCTTTTGTGAGGAGAAGACTCCCTACTGGAGACTGGATGGTCGTCCTAAGGGTCCTGGTTCACCAGAGGGGGAGACTCTGGCCTGAGCAGCTTACACTTGCTGCATAGGGGATTATTGTGCCCTGCAGGCAAATGTTTCTGACATTTGGCACAAGCCAAGTATTTTATAGCAGTAGAAGGTGCTGCTCTGGGAAAAAGGCTGTCACTGGGCCCCTCAAACATGGTACTAATTTGGTGTGCCAATATGGGGAGGCAAATGCCCTCCGTGAAAAAGCTCTGCCACTAACCTAATAAACATTTTATGGGTGAATTTTCCCTGGCGTAAGTAATGCGCGTTAATAGTGAGGGTATTCCAGGACCATGAGGCAGACAGAAGGGCTATGAAAACACTGAACGCTTAGTGCGCAGTATATGGAAATTCAGAGGGCACCATGGGGGACAAGGCATACCCCGTTACATCTCCCCCCCCCCCCCAGAGAATAAGCTTCAGATGAAGTACAGAGCTCTTTTCCACATGCACCGTGCAGAAGCACCTGTCATATCAGCATAGAGGAGTGGAATATGGGGGGGGGGAAGAAGGGGGAGAGAGATAGAGAAGGCTCAGGGAAGTCCCTGTTCCAGCTTACCTGTCCCTACTGCAGAGTCTCTCCCGCTGGCTGCCGGCTAGTCTGGTCTACCGAGGGAAGGAGATAAGGTGGCTCCCAGTGACCCCGGCGGCAGATCCCACGTTGTAGGATGCTACAGAGTCTTTACACGGTGTAAAAATACAAACAACCCCAAATTGCCAGCAAAGCTGAGCAGAGAATTGCTAGAAGTCCTATCCTCCTGAGGATACAACAAAAACTGACCTAAGCTCCGCCTGCTGGGGGTATAGCAGTGGAGGAGTCAGTTTATTTCTTAATGTGTCCTGCCTCCTAGTGATACCAGCTATACCCCATTGTCCCTGTGTCCCCCAAGATGACTTGAGAAAAACAATTCTAAG
Source organism: Xenopus borealis (assembly GCA_024363595.1). Classification (NCBI taxonomy): domain Eukaryota; kingdom Metazoa; phylum Chordata; class Amphibia; order Anura; family Pipidae; genus Xenopus; species Xenopus borealis. The sequence continues at coordinate 165,393,483 of CM044431.1, forward strand.
CAACTTTCCAAAATGTATTAAAAATTGTTGGTGCTTTAAAAGTAATTGCTATTGAAAGCAGCAGTTGGCTTAAGTTACATTGTTTCAGAAGCCAGACAGACAAAAACACTGCTTTCAATAGCAGTAAATGTACAAATAACCATAGAAAGTGTGTAATGACTGCATATTGCAAAGCTGCTTAGAATCAGGTTCTCTTTATATTAGACAAAAAAATGTTTTTTGGGGTTGATGTCCTTTAAAGCAGAAAACAGCCGCTCTCTAGCACTGGAGAATGTAGTCTATTTGTTGCAATACTGCCAAAATAAAAAGCCTACAGTCCTGGAACATACACAATACAACTTTATTGGAGGACCTTATGTAGTAAACACAGAGTGACTGGTGTGGTGGCAGTGACAGTTAGGGGCTTGCCTTTGCTATAAATGGCAAAACACAAAGTAAGCAAAAGGGTGACTAACCTCCATTACAATAAACAGGCTAAAATATGGCTTGAATATAATTATATGAAGCAATTATGCACCTGTGATTTAGTTCAAAAATCCTTATCATAAAATACTTGTGTCCTGTTTGATTATGAATGAAAAAAAATCATGCAAACAAGACTTCCAAGCATAGTCTGGCTGTTATGTTCTTACCAGGTCTCTGCATAGATTGCTGCATCATTGCCAACTGCAATGGATTAGCAGCCCGCTGGTTCAGGAGTGGGTGCCCTGCAGGTGATAAGGGGTAGAAAGGCTGACCAAGAACTGATGGAGAAAGAGCATGTAGGGGTGGTAGGTCAACACCAGGTGGCAGCAGCCCTTTAAAGAAGAAAAAATAAATTAAGAGCAAAAGGTTATGTCATGCCATAATTGGGTTATATTTAAACCATTGTGCGGACTGAGATTGAAATATAATCAGAATGCCGAAAAGGGAATCTATATCAAGGTGCCAAAACGCTTAACTTCATGGGGCAAAACAATTCCACTATGCCAACAGCAAGGTAAAGCCATAGCAGAAAGCTGGGAGCATAATTCACCAAGCTTTCCCTACTTTACCTCTCCCCACAAAAGGGCAGCCAAAACCAACTCTCCCATGGCATGCATGGTCTCAAAACGATTGTTTAAATGCCTGTGTCCATCAACTAAAGACCATTTCAGGCGATATTGCCAGCAAAACTGAAGTATCGCAGCCTGCTTGGCCCTGCAAACATAGGTATATTGCATGGGGACTGAAAGATTTTCTAACCTGGCTGATCAATCTTCAGACCGACGTCTGACGAAAAATCTTAAAGTGACTGACACTAAAAAATGAATTTCAACATATGAATGTACTTTACATGTTACCTATAGGTCATGTTGATCATTTTTTGCCGAGAGGTTTGTTTTTGTACATAATTGTTAGTTGGATTTCCTAAGCCTGACACTCTGACTTTGCCAACCTGACTGTCCCATCTCAACCTGTTACAGTTTCTAATGATAACAGACTCCTGCTACAAAATATGGCAGCCCCCTCATACAGGAACATGGGGCAACAGATAGGTAATGTAAAAGCATCATAAACACTTTATGGCAAATTTAGAAGTAGCTAAAGAAGAAGCCAATTATAATAGATGTAAAAAAAGAGTTTAATTTCAGGTGTCAGTAGCTCTTTAACATGTACGATCGTTTGTATCCCACTAACCGCACGATAAGATTGGTCGACTTCCCTAAGATCAGTCGTTCGGCAGGGAAAGATCGTTGCGTCTATGGGGAGCTTAACAGACTCTTCCATTCAGATCCTATTAATCTTCTAACCTGTCCTGGTCTGTTAACCATTGTGGAGCCTGCAGACATGTGCAGTTGGGGCTAGTCCAGAATCTGCTTCAACTGCTCATGTGACTGCAGGCTCAGTGATGGGAGTGCGTAACTGAATAGTCAGGTTTCTTATAAAAAACAGACTTTTTTTAATGACAGTATATTGGAGATGGTTTCTTAAAATTAAAGTAAAAATGGGATTTTTTTTGCCTTTGCATCCCCTTTAAATTACAACTTGTTTGACATTAAAGACCCACATAAACAAACATGCGACAGGGTAGGAAGGGATGTGGGGGGGGGGG
>CM044431.1:165412981-165430099 GCA_024363595.1 Xenopus borealis
AAAAAAAAAAAAAAAAAAAAAAGCCTGCAAGCAAAATAGACAAAAAAGGCTCCATGTAGTGTAAAACGGAACAATGAGAATAAGCGCATTTGAAATGGTCAAAGTTATGGGAAGGGGTATGCTAGGACAATACCTTGCAATTTGAATCTGATCCTACTTGCCTTCCTTTAAAGAGACTGTACGCTTCCTTGTCCTCTTGCGGCCCTTCTGATCCTCTTCCAGGATTTTATCATCAAAGCCAATAAGCTCAATGGTCTCCGACTGGCTAGTTGGACCTCCAGAGTACCATTCTGGTTCTTCCTCTGTATAAGAGTCATTTCTACGTCTGTCGCCAAATATACGTTTACCGTCTCCATGCTCTCTCTATAGCAGGGTGGAGGGGGAAAAAAAATATTCTACAGTAGAATCTAGAAAATGATGCTAAAATGTTTATAATTACATGTCAGGCACATATATCAAGCCATAATTTTAACAACTTAAAGGGCAAGTGAACACCAAAATAAAAATTTGCCTGATCATTCAAACCAACTTTTCAATATAAATGTTCAGTGCCATTAAAGTTATTTGTAAAAACAAATAGACAGGATGACAAAGAATTCAAATTATAAAACAAATGTTAAAGGTAAACTTCCCCTTTAAAATATTTAATTTTTTATTTATTACATATAAAAAAGGACAGGGATAAGAGATAATGGAACACATTATTTAAGGATATATTTGACTATGGCAACTATTTTTATTCAGGGGCAAAGTTAAAGGAAAACTATACCCCCAAAATGAATACTTGAGCAACAGATAGTTTGCATCAAATTAAGTAGCAAATTAAAGAATCTTATCAAACATATATTTAAGTAAATGTTGCCCTTTTACATCTCTTGCCTTCAACCACCATTTGGTGATGGTCTGTGTGCTGCCTCAGAGATCACCTGACCACAAATATTTAATCTAACTGTAACAGGAAGAAGTGTGGAAGCAAAAGACATGTGACCTAACTTTATAGTTTGTTTGGTATGTGTGTGTGCACCGTTGAATCATACAATCCCAGGAGGCTGTCATTTTTTAAAATGGCAATTTTCTATTTAGGATTACTCAATGGCACATGCTACTAAAAAAGTACATTATTATGAAAATAGTTTATTTACATGAAAAAAGGTTTTACATTGAATTGTTTTATGCAATATCTTTTTATAGAGACCTACATTGTCTGGGGGGTATAGTTTTCCTTTAAATGTTAACAGAGTAATATCACATATACAAAGAATGAATTGCTTAAAAGTAAAGTTCTTTAGGAAACAAGCCTAATGTTATTTGAATGCAGCTTTTAGAGAAGAAAATGACCTAGCAAGATATTTTTTTTACCAAAATTAAAAGCAGGAGATCCTCATTACCTGGACTAAAGGTTAGGGGTAGAACTTGTGGCCCCACAATGTGTTTAAGTATTTGGTGGTACATTGCCTTTACCAAAATCTCTGAGATTAAACAAATCATTTTAACGTCTCCATTTGTTATATAAGGTTAACCACAAGATCAGGATGAGCATCAAACATTGCGCGACTTATGTTTCCATACAAACCTCAAGACTGCATACTCACTCTGAAGCGTTTGTCTTTGTATTCCTTTTCTCTGTCTCGTCCCTCTCTGGGCTCTCTATCTTTTTCTCCACCTCGAACATCTCTGTCAAACCCTCTCGCAGTCATTAGTCTGCCACTGCCAACACGGCGAGATCCTAACATTCGCATGCTTTCATTTTCTTTGTTATCCAGAGGACTCCCTGACTGTCGTGAACTTGCAGCAGTTGTGACATGGCACCCACCTCCAAAACTACGTCTTTGAGGACTAAGTACAACATCAAGATCATCTTCTTTGACACGCTCCCTTGGATCTGCAGCAATCAAGGTGCACAATTATAGCAAAAATATATATATAAATAACTGTATACCAACATCAATTCCTGCGAGACATATAGATAGATAGATAGATATTAAACATTGCACTCTTATTTATTGCCTGTTCTGCTATATTAACTGTAATTGAAAATATGAACAGTACAGGCTGACAAGAGTTCAAATGGGCCACGCTTAGCTGAACAGACTGCATTTGTCTAAGCACAAATTTAAAAAAAAAAAACCTCAGCTATCATTAATTGATCTGTCAGCTGGACAGAAAAATAAAAAAAAGTTCATCAACAAAAGCACTTCATCGCGAGTAAGCATGCAAGGAACAAGATGACCAATCTGTATATTCATTTGCATTCCATGTAAGTTATCAAACATAGAATTGAAAGAAACATTAGGCCAACATTTTGTAAACTCAAAAGGGGTCAACAGCAGAAGCAGCTCCTGCAATGCACCTACCCAGCTTTTGCAGAGAGCACAATAGCAGTTACCAGGAGAGACATTTGCCACCCCTGTGAATTTGTGTGGCACTGCAGCCTGAGGTGCATTACTCAACTTGCCTCACTGGCACAGCTTCCAAGTAGAAACAAAAAGGCCTCGGGCCACATATAGTGGCTGCAATGTAAGCCAGGACCACAGTGGATTAACAGACGAGCCCGTAAGAAAAGCTACACTTCACTACAAGAAAGGCAACTAAATCAAACTTCTAAAAAAGTTGCAACAGTCGGTCATCAAATTCAAAGGTGATCTATACAATGGTATTTTCCAGGGTTGCATCTCCAACACCACCCATATATTTTTTTTATTATAAACACACCAGCTATCCTTCGTTTAAGAGAAGTCCTTTCTGTATCTGAATCCTTCTTTAAAGCTTCAACGGGAGAGCTTCGCCCTGAGTTTGGGTAGAGAGAAGAATGCCACTTTTCAGGATCCCACACACCATCACTGTGTAAAAAAAAAAAAAAAAAATTAGACGCTGAACGCAAAACCATTATCACATACTATTGGTAACCCAATTCAATCGTTGTAAACATACCTGTCATACTTATCAAGCAAACAAGAGGGCCTCTCTTTGGAGTGTGGAAGCTCTTTGATGTCCAAAAGCTCCACCTGAAAGTGAAGGGAGATTATTTTAGAACGGTGACTTTCATACCAATAAAGTTTCCTTACTTTCTAACACTCCTATGTTATTCCTTCAATATTTTCTGTCTCTATAAACAATGTGCCATAACGATTTGACACAACACATCGTCTCCCTCTCTCTACAGGTCAATACAATTTTTGCATTCTTCCCCTTTGAAAATTCCCCAAAGTTTTTATAAAAGCAAACACATGCAAACTGAAGTAGCCAACCTTTGAGTAACGATGAGGAGATCTGCCCCGGTGGGGTTTCTGGATGTCAGCACACGAATCTCTGCCATCTGCCTCTTCTCTATAATCCATGCTGAAAAGCCCAGCTAACCACAACACACCTAAGAAAAGATTACATTTTTATTTTACAATCCCAGCAAACTATGTAAACAAGAGAATTCCAGGAGTTGTAGGTAAACAACATGAGGGTGGAGAGATATCTAAATACAGAATACTTAGCAATGAGGACCCTGTGGAGAGGACATACCCAGCAATTGTGCCGCTTCTCCCTGAATTCCCCTAGATAATGACTAGGTGAGGTTTATTATAAAGACTAGAAACTGGAAAGCTATAAGGTCAGGCATACTTAAAGGAAAACTACACCCCCCCGAACAATGTAGGTTTCTATAAAAAGATATTGCATAGAAAAAAAACTCAAAAAACTCATATGTAAAACCCTGCTTCATGTAAATAAAACATTTTCATAAGGATATACTTTAGTAGCATGTGCCATTGGGCAATTCTAAATAGAAAATTGCCATTTTAAAAAATAAGGACAGCCTCCTGTGATTGTATGATTCAACAGTGCACACAAACATACCAAACAAACTATTAAGTTTGGCTCATGTGACCTATTAGACAGAGTTGTGTCTTTTGCTTCCACACTTCTTCCTGTTAAATATTTCTGGTCAGGTGATCTCTGAGGCAGCACACAGACCATCACTAAATGGTGGTTCAAGGCAAGAGATGTAAAAGGGCAATATTTACTGAAATATATATTCCAGTTTGGTAATATTCTTTAATATGTCATAGAATTTTATATAAGCGGTTACAAGTATTCATTTCCAGGGTATAGTTTTCCTTTAAACGAATTGGGAGTTCACATGAAGCTTCACATGGTGTGATACTAACTGTAGTTCTAGAACTGAAAACCTAGAGATGCTTTGAGTAGACACCGACACACAAATAAGATACATGGATCATTCACAGACAACACGAGAATGAAAAGTAGCTATACACTATAGGTCAACAAGGACTACCTACACAACAACAACTCGAAGAGCCCACCTAGCATTTAGACCGGACTCAAGGCCAGAAGGTACCAACTCCGGTACAATTACATGCACCTGCCACATAAGAGGAAGCCCAAATACAAATGGAGAAAGGTATAAACCCCAACATGAACAGAACGTGTGAACTAAGAGTCCCCGACTAACCCTACAAACAAAACAATCACAGAAACTCACCCAAACGACTCAAGCTTTTCCTATAAACCCTTCCATATACCGCAGTTCACCTGAGCACGCCCCCGCTTTCTCCCGGTTCCCCTCCCTCTAAAACCCCCCGCCGCGCACACGCCGACTGACGTACAATACGTAGCTCACGTAAAAGTCGTACAACACGTACCGGCTTGTACCAAGCCTTTAAACACACCTGCTATGGTTCTTTGGGCTGTTATTGGGCCTCCGAGGGCCCGGAATCTGCCGACGCACTACTAACTTCTCCTCTTACACACCCGACCAACCCAAGAAACGAGAAACGGCGACGTCAAGTGGACCCCGAACGTTTCACGTCAGTCCGTGACGTACCAAGGCGGTCCTGAAGAAACTTAACCCCCTGACGCCTGTGGCTGGACGAATCACACGTGATACCAGTATGGAATAGTAGGCAGTAGTGCAATGAATTGCGCTTGACAAACATTCGGTTATAATTAAAGCTTAGTGCGGTTTCCGAGCAGCCCAACTACACAGGCTGCATGTTTTAACGCTAGTGAGCCAATTAACTACATGACATAGGTTCTTAATTATCAGCTGTGAAACAAAGCCAGGCAATTGGCAATTATCAACACTGTGTACTTTTGGTACTGAAAGCTACGGAGTCCCCTGCAGAGAAATGAAAGGCTCCTATGTTCAGCCTCTTTTATCATTTTTATTATTGTGTACCGAATTATTGGTTAGTAACACTGAAATGTTAGTCTCCTTAAATGGCGCAATTTTGGGTAGTACATAGATCAGTGCTTCCAGTTCCCCTGGATCATTTAATCATGTCAATAAATAATAGGAACAGCACTCAATGTAGCTTTGGCACTAGAATTTCCATGTGATTGCTGTCCCTGTTACTGACATGGCAATTCTGGGTAGAACTCAGAGGCTTGCAGTTTAATCAACCTTTTGAGGCCCAATCTTTTAGTCCAGAATCAACTTATAGCAAGGTTACAGTAGATAAAGGTAAACATTGATGTGTCAGTGATATACTGTGTCTAGCGGAGCAAATAAGTCTTTATTCTCTGTAATGGATCTACATTTTTGGGTTTTCAGCATTATCTTGAAGAATAAATAGGCATTGCACCCTCTCCACAGGTTGCAACCTAAATGGAGGTCAGACCAAGGGTCAGATTTACTAAATTCACATTAAGGATTTGAAGTTTGATCGAATTTTCAAAAAGATTCGAATGTTTTTGAAGACCGCTTTGACCAGTGAATTTTGAAAATTTGATCAAATTGAATGATTTTAGTTTGCTGTGGCACATACAGGGCTATAAAAGGAGGTGCCCCACCCAAGGTGGGTTGTCTTGATGGGAGGGCGTGGCCGGAAGAGCATCACCTGGCTGTTGAATGAAGACCCTACAATCGTAGATAGGAGAAGTTATTGCAGGAAAGACTCTTAAAGTGATACTGACATTAAAAACTACTTTTTAAAATATGAATGTACATTGAAAGTTACCTATAGGTCATGTTGATCATTTCTTGCTGAGAGGTTTATTTTTGTAAGTAATTGTTAGATGAAGTTTCTAACCTTACTGTTTTGCCAACCTGACTGTCCCATCTCAGCCTGTTAGTTACAGTTTCTAATAACAGACTCCTGCTGCACAAATATGGCAGCCCCTCATACAGGAACATGTGGCATCAGACAGGTAATGTACGAGCATTGTGCAAATACTTTATGGCAAAGTTAGAAGTAGCTTTCAAAGGCAATATTATGATATATGTAAAAAAAAAAGAGTTTAGTTTCTGGTGTCAGTATCTCTTTAAGTAAGCAAGCACTAAGTGCACAAGATAGTAAGGCTATTTAGTAAGGGTAGTTGTGGCCCCATCAAGGAGAAAGTGGAGTTAGTCTCCTACGGGACTCCGTAAGTAAGGGAACCAGTGACAGTCTAGGACTATGTAGGAAGGACATCACACCAAGGCTTCAGGCCAGGACTTGCATAAAAAGGGCCTAACCTGGAAGAGTGGAGGGGTACTCTGGAAGGTATTGGGCCACTATTGAAGAGTGGAGGGATATGAGTGGAGAATATACCAGACCACAAGGCGGTTAGGTGGGATCCAATGTCCTCAAGAAGGTGTGCCTACTGCAGGAAAACTAGTTCCATGACCAGATGTATAATTGCTGTGCTTCAAGAAGTAAACGCTGGAGTGTGTAATCTGTGCCTGATTGAAAAGCCTCTGGTGTGCCTGCAAATAAAATCTTCTGTTTAAATGTTTCCATCGTGGTCCGTTTGGGGAGTACTGCTGTGGTTTACTTTTCCTTTAAAATCTGGAAGACCCTCCCACACATATTTTCTTATATTTGTGCATTTTGGTTAGTGGTCAGATGAGACCAGTATAACTGCTTTAAACAAAAAAAAATTATATTTTTTAGGTAGCCTACTGATGCCCTCTTATGGATTTGCATTGCATGGATTTTTTTGGGACTCTTGATGTAGTTTTGATGCAAAGGGCCTCTAAGTTCCTAAACTAATTTCTTCATAATAATTTGGAATCCAGTTATTCTTAAAAACCAATAAAGGAGGTAAAATGACTGGGGGTGTCCATGACAATTTGTTAGGCACCCCTCAGTGATTCTTATCACTAACCTGCACCTTGGGTGCTTCTTTTCTTCAAAAAACCGAACAGGCATAGAGTGCTATGCTGCTTTTTTATATGTTTTTCCAGGAATCTCCTGTGCCTATTAAAGTAGTACAAATTCAGTGAAGATGTTTTGTACTGTGCAGGTGAATAGAAACTTAGCAACTAGAATCCCTGGGGATTTGGGGGTCCTAAGAAATTATTTTTAAGTGATTTTATTGCTCAACAGAATCTTAGTATGCAGAATTGGTTTCAATAAACCACTGGTGTATCATGCACAACATGGCATTTCCCCCCCAAAAAACTACCCTAAACACTGCCTTGATGGTCTAGTCACTTAAGTCCCTATTCTGGTGGGTGTTGCCTAGGGCTGATTAACCCTGTAATGTGTCTCACACGTGGCGCACATAACTCCTTTGTTACCTCTCCTTCATCTTGAGCTCCATACAGTGCTGGATTTACATAGTGGGCAACCCTAGGCCCACTGCCTTTCGTCGCCCCTGTCCCCTTAAAAAATGATTGTATCTCCAGCGCATCCCCAGTGTTTTTGAACGAATGTGGGTGTGACTGGGCAGCATGCCGCCCCCTAAAATCCTGCCACCCTAGGCCCGGGCCTAGGTGGCCTTTCCACAAATCCGGGCCTGGCTCCATACCCCATACACTGACCAATGGGCTAATGCCAGATGGGACTGCAAATTAGCCTTCTGAAATACACAGGCCAGGAATCTGCTCCTACGTTGGCATTAACATCTATCCTGCATGCATCTGGAACAACTGTGTTGGCCTGGTTGCAGGCACACAGCTGACTGACACGAGAATTCATAAGAAGTCGTGTGTTTCTTCTCCAAAATCAGCCAACCTGCACTTGGGCCAACACAGTTGTTTCGGCAGGAGAGGATGCTTGATTCTCCTTTCTGTATATTCCAGCAGGCTGATTTTCAGCCTGATCTGGCATTAGGCTTACTGAGGTCTCCTACCTCAGGCTTTTTGGAACCATACATATAACACTTCTAATTACCCATGCTTCCCAAGAGTCAGTAGTGAATTTCATCTTTAGCACAGGTTGTGTCTACACTAGAGAACTCCCAGTAGGGACAAGCACAATGAAAGGAAAAGGTAGCTGACATCAGAAAACAACCTTTTTTTATATCTATCATAACTTTATCTTGGAATGCTATTTATAATTTTTCCATAAGAGTATTTGCCTGATGCTTTTTTTTTAAAGGGGTTGTTCACCTTTGAGTTAACTTTTAGTATAATGTAGAGAGGGATATTCTGAGACAATTTGCAATTGGTTTTAATTTTTTATGGTTTTATAATTATTTAGATTTTTATGCAGCAGCTCTCTAGTTTGCAGTGTCAGCAATTTGGTTTCTAGGGTACAAATTACCCTAGCAATCCTGCATTGATTTGAATAAGAGACTGGCATATGAATAGGAGAGGGACTGAATAGAATGATAAGTAATAAAAAGTGGCAATAACAATACATTTGTAGCCTTACAGAGCATTTGATTTTAGAGGGTGTCAGTGACCCCCATTTGAAAGCTGCAAAGAAACAGAAGAAAATTGCAAATCATTGAAAAACTATGAAAAATAAATAATGAAGACCAATTGAAAAGTTTCTTAGAATTGGCCCTTCTACAATATACTAAAAGTTAACTTGAAGGTGAACCACCCCTTTAAAGTTTTTATTGCGCTTATGACAATACAGTAAAATGCATGTAACTAAATACACCATATAATTATTATGACATTGCAATAACTTGACAAGTTTACAATGTTATCACAAAAACAATATTTTTCTGGGTGAATTATCTTTGTACTTACAGTGGATAAACATCAAGCCATTTCTCCCAAATTTTCATAAAATCGTCAGGCATACCACAAGCTTCATACAATATCTTGATCATTGGAAGCATATGATTTTGGACTGCAACCAATGCAGTACAATGGCCTTCCTAGCGTAGAACAGCAGAGTCCTATACAAAATTCTGGTGTAGTTATGGGGGACTAGGTCATCTATAACCCTAAGTACACAAGCTTCGGGAGAAATGACTCGAGGTAACTCCAAGTAGTCGTTGATGTATTGGATCACTTTTGCTTATTAATCTGTCTCGTCGGAAATAAGGTAGTAATATGCTCTGTCGATGGCCTCCTCCCACATATCCTCCGTTATAGAAAGAAATAAGTTTTTTGTATAGTAGTTGGGGAATTTCTAAAGAAATAGAGGAACTTAGATAAATAAATCATTTAAAAAAGGTTCATTTTCACACACATAGTGAGTGGCAGCTGCTACCAGGAGGCGACCACAGTAATAAATTTCTATAGTATTGGATTTATTTGCCTGAAGCTTTTACATTACCTTTATTACCCCAATGTTCCTCTATGAGGGAGCTGCCATATTTGTGCAGCAGTAGTCGGTTAGCATTAGAAACTCTAACTGACAGACTGAGATGGGACAGGTTTCGGAAATTCATAGAATTATTTACAAAAGCAGAGCAAAAAACCATCAACGTGACCTTGAATCATTCTGATGTAATTTTAATGTAATGTAACCTCTATAATTCATAGTTGTTCAGTCTCTCCTTCTTATTCCCATTTACAAAACCTGGTACGCTGCTTACTAAATCTCTGGAGCTTTTTTAGCGCTGACTCTTTTTATGGAGCATTTTCATATAAGAGTCGGATTGAAAGAGGACTGCAAAAAATATTTGGGACACTTTTCTTTTTTAATACTGACTAATGTTTTGCCTGATGTCACCTCAGCAAAAGCATAATTTTTTTAAAACTTGGTTTTCAGACATTATCAAACCAAGTTCTCTTCAAAACGGCAACGAAAAGTCGATCCCCCTGTGACGTCTGGGAACCAGTGACAGCACAACAGCCGTGTTATACCGTATTGTGTGACATACACAAGGAAGCATGGAGGTAGGCTGAAAGAACTGCACATGTGGCTTGTTTCCTAGAAGGGCTCTTAAAGAAGAATTCAACCTGTGGGGAAAAAAACCTGTAATCCACCTTCCAACTCCCCCGAGGCTAACTACCCCCCTGGGGTGATGCCCCATACTTACCCCTCACCGCAGATTCTTCCAGCGTAGTTGCACACAGCCATCTTCTGTGATCTCTGCTAGCTGACTGGGAGATTGCACAAACTGCTCCAACTGTGCATACGCAGAAATGCCGATCTCCCATTCAGCTTACAGAGATTGCGTAAGATGGCTACATGCAACTCAGCTGGAAAAATCTGCGGCAAGGGGGGGGGTATGGAGTATGGGGCATCTCCCTGGGGGGGGGGATAGTTAGCCTGGAGGGAGGGGGTCTACCTGGGGTGGGGGGAACCGTTTTTTTCCCCCACAGGTTGAATTCTCCTTTAACCAGTGGATATAATATGCAATTGGTGTCACAATATGAGTTAAAGGGGAACTATCACGAAAATGAAAGTTTAATATTGGCTTCAGCACACTGAAATAAGTAGCTTTTTAAATGTAACCAATTAAAATTCTGCACCGTTTCTGAAATAATCAAGTGTATCTTCACTATAAATCTCTCAGCATGTTTCTCCTCATTCTGTCTTCATGCAGGAAGGAGTTGGATGTCAGAAGAATGATCCAATATATTTTCACGATCGTTCCCCTTTAAAGTGATACTGGCATACATATAGGTCACGTTGATCGTTTTTTGCTGATAGATCTGCTTTTGTGAGTAATTATTGTATGGATTTCCTAAACCTGACTGTTTTGCCAACCTGTCTGTCCCATCTCAGTCTATCAGTTAGAGTTGCTAATGCTAATGGACTCCTGTTGCACAAATATGGCAGCCCCCTCATAGAGGAACATGGGGTAAGAAAGGTAATGTAAAAGCATCAGGCAAATACTATTGCAAAATTATAAATAGCATTTAAAGAAAATGTTATGATAGATATAAAAAAAGTTTATTTTCTGGTGTCAGATAACTTTTCCTTTAATTGTGCTTGTCCCTACTGGGAGTTCTCTAGTGTAGACATAACCTGTGCTAAGGATGAAAACCACTACTGGCTCTTGGGAAGCATGGGTAATTAGAAGGAGGTGTTACATGCACAGTTCCAGAAAGCCTGAGGTAGGAGGCCTCAGTAAGCCCAATGCCAGATGGGGCTGAAAATCAGCCTGCTGGAATATGCAGACTGATAATCAACCCCTACACTAGCATTAGCATTCTCTCCTGCCTGCACCCGAAACAACTGTGTTGGCCCAAGTGCAGGTTGGCTGATTTTGGAGAAGAAACACAAGACTTTGAATTCTCGTGTCAAAGTCAGCTGTGTGTGCCTGCACTCAGGCCAACACAATTGTTCCAGATGCATGCAGGAAAGATGCTAATAACAAAGTACGAGCAGATTCCTGGCCTGTGTATTTCAGCAGGCTGATTTTCAGTCCCATCTGGCATTAGCCCAGTGGTCAGTGTCTGGGGTATGGAGCTCAAGATGAAGGAGGGGTAGCAAAAGGAGTTATGGGCTCCACCTGTGAGATACATTGCAGGGTTAATCAGCCTTAAGCAATACCCACCAAAAAAGGGACTTCAATGCAGGTCCGGACTGAGAATTAAAATAGGCCCTGGCATTTCAGGTACACAGAGACCCAATCAGCCCTCATAGAGGCCCAAACAGCCCCCCCACCAGCCCACTAAACTGACTTTCTATGGCACCTTTTAGCAGACCCTGCTTCAGTGAGCAGACCAGTGTTTAGGGTAGTTTTTTTTTTTGGGGGGGGGGGTTGGAATTCTGACTTGTGGGTAAGACAGATAAAAATGACATATGTAGGCAAATGTCATGTTGTGTATGATATGTCAGTGGTTTATTAAAACCAATTAGGTGTACTAATATTCTGTTGAGCAATAAAATAATTTCTTAGGATCCTCAAGGATTCTAGATGCTAAGTTTCTATTCACTTGCTCAGTACAAAACATCTTCACTGACACACCAATGTTTACCTATATCTGTAACCATGTTATAAGTTGATTGGGGACAGAAAGGTTGGGCTTCGAAAGGTTGATTGAACTGCAAGCCTCTGCGTTCTACCCAGAATTGCCATGTCAGTAACAGGGACAGCAATCACATGGAAATTCTGGTGCCAAAACTACATTGAGTGTTGTTCCTATTATTTAGTGACATGATTAAATTGTGATGTATGGCCAAACATCCAGGGGGAACTGGAAGCACTGATCTATGCACTCAACATTGTACCATTGTGTCAAAATGCATCAGTTAATAGTGCTGTTCCAGAAAAATACTGTATTGAAATTAATTTCTCAAAAGAGCAAACAGATTTCTTTATATTACATTTTGAAATCTGACATGGGGCTAGACATATTGCCAATTTCCCAGCTGCCCCAAGTCATGTGACTTGTGCTCTGATAAACTTCAATCACTCTTTACTGCTGTAGAGCAAGTTGGAGTGATATCACCCACCCCCAGCAGCCTAACAACAGAACAATGGGAAGGTAGCCAGATAACAGCTCCCTAACATAAGATAACAGCTGCCTGGTAGATCTAAGAACAGCACTCAATAGTAAAAACCCATGTCCCACTGCGTACTATACAGTTACATTGAGAAGGAAAAACAACAGCCTGCCAGAAAGCAGTTCCCTCCTAAAGTCCTGGCACAAGTCACTTAACCAGGGGCAGCTGGCACATGGAGAAAATATCTAACCCTATGTCAGATATCAAAGCTGAATATAACAAAATCTGTTTGCTCTTTTGAGAAATGGTTTTCAGTACAGATGTCTACTGGAGCAGCACTATTAACTGATGCTTTTTGACATTTCAGTGTTAGTAACTACTAATTCGATACATAAAAGGAGCCTATCATTTCTCTGCAGTGAACTACGTAGCTTTCGGTACCAATGTATACTGTGTAGGTAATTGCCAATTGCACTGACAATAACCGAATGTTTGCGAAGCGCAATTCATTGCACTACTGCCTACTATTCCATGTTGGTATTAAATCAGTGAAACGGAACCTATCACGTGATTCGTCCAGCCACAGGCGTCAAGGGGTTAAGTTTCTTTAGGACCGCCTCGGTACGTCACGGACTGACAGTTAAGCGTCCGGGGTCCACTTGACGTCGCCATTTCTCATTTCTTTGGTTGGTCGGGTGTGAAAAAAAGTTATTAGTAGTGAGTCGGCAGATTCCGGGTCCTCGGAGGCCCAATAAATACAACCAAGAACCACAACAGGTCTGTTTAAAGGCATAGTAGAATTAGGTACGTGCTGTACGACACTTACGTCAGCTACGTATTGTACGTCAGTCGGCATATGCGCGGTTTTGGAGGGAGGGGAACCGGGAAAAAATGTGGGCGTGCTCAGGTGAACTGGGGTACATGGAAGGGTTTATTATAAGAAAAGTTTGAGTCGCGTGGGTGAGTTTCTGGGATTGTTTTGTTTTCTAGGGTTAGTCGGGGACTCTTAGTTCACACGTTCTGTTCATGTTGGAGTTTATACCTTTCTCCATTTGTATTTGGGCTTCCTCCTATGTGGCAGGTGCATGTAATTGTACCGGAGTTGGTACCTTCTGGCCTTGAGTCCGGTCTCAAGGAGGGCTCTTCGAGCTGTTGCTCCGTAGTCCTTGTTGAACTACAATTGTATAGTTGCTTTTCATTCCAGGGTTGCCAGGTTTTCATTTCAAAATCAGCCAAAGACTATATAAAAAAAAAAACTAGCCAAAATCTGTTTTAAAAGTAGCCCAAAAATAGCCAAATTTGTAAACTGAAAAATCTGAATAAAATAAAGTAAATTGTAAAGGTATTCAATCAGTTAAGTGCCTGTAATTTTCCAATAATGTTTCTACATTAAAGAGGACAATTTTACATTTTCCCAGTAAGTTGGGACAAATTTCCATAGATATTAAAAAGTGCATTACTATTATGGCTTATGATTTGGATTAGTAGTTGCGAAAGTGGTAACTGTGCTTGACTTGTTCCGTGTATTTGTTTCTCACTACGGGGGAGCTCAGTGTGAAAGTGAAACAAACCTGGCAAAATCTGCTGCAGTCCAGAATATGGAGCATTGATGATCCATTACAAGTATCAGTATATGCACACACACAAATATAAATATATATATAATACAAATGGCATGCACACCTTTAGCCAACAAAAAAACCTGGGTGCTAGTCAAAATAGATATAGGACAAAAATTCAAAAGCAACCACACTCCAAGGAATTTCAGCACAATACTGGGTTTATTTTGATCTAATGGTTCAGTTCCAACCAGTTCATCAGGGAAGACAGAACAAATGCATAAAGTGAATGCTTAAAACAGACAAAACCCTGGCTGTTTTGAGTGATACTGCTTGTATTGTTTTCTTTACATTATTCATTGTGTATCTCGCGTTGTCTATAGATTTGTAATACCATCTCTGTTATCCAGCTTCACTGGAATCATTACTCGCTACTAGGGTTGCCACCCGGCCAGTATTTTACTGGTATTTTTATCAGTAAAACACCCGCCGGGGCCGGTATTAAAAATTTGTAATACCGGCAATGTAGCTGCTGGTAAATTTGTAATACCCCTTAAAAAAGGCCCTTGCCCTGCCTTAAATCCTTTCTCGCGTCTTCAGCCGATCGCTCGCTGTGGCTCCGCTCCCTGTGACATCATGCCACGCCCCTTTGTCAGCACACCCCGCCCCTTTTGTTCCCTCCCTCACTGCTGGCGGGTAAAAAATTTACTAAAAGGTGGCAACCCTACTTGCTACAGGTTATGCTGTAACATTGTTTTTACTCTGACATGTGGCTCTCTGCCTCCCATATTAACAGGATGATTTCCCTGTGCTCAAGCCCTATATGCCTCTATATACACATTTGTGAGCATGATTACACACCTACAGTTGGTTCCTGTATGTGGGTTTTGGAGCAAGGTGTCGTAGCATAACATACCTATGTACTTCACTCCTCAAAAGAAGCGGCCGCCTAGCCCTGTTTATACAGCATCATGCCTAGCTGAGTTTGTAGGTCAGCGTTAATTCGCAGGTCTACCATTTGGCTGTGATGCTGGTGGCTTGTTTGCAAAACGCTGCATGGTGTTGCTATGGTCACTTCTACATGGCAATAAGGAGGCATGCCTAATGGGCGTTAACATTGTACTCCATTTAGGTATGCACCGAATCCAGGATTCGGTTCGGGATTCGGCCAGGATTCGGCTTTTATCAGCAGGATTCGGCCGAATCCTTCTGCCTGGCCGAACCGAATCTGAATCCTAATTTGCATTTGCAAATTAGAGCCAGGGAGCTAAATCACGTGACTTTTTGGCACAAAACAAGGAAGTAAAAAATGTTTTCCCCTTCCCACCCATAATTTGCATATGCAAATTAGGGTTCGGATTCGGTTCAGTATTCGGCCAAATCTTTCGGGAAGGATTCGGGGGTTCGGCCGAATCCAAAATAGTGGATTCGGTGCATCCCTACACATTACACTGTCCTTCCCTGCCCTTGAGGTAATCCCCACCTCTACAGGACCATGGATGGTTGGTTGGACATGCCCCCCCATACGTCCAGCACTACTGACACAGTGTGATCTATAATAAGATAGATTGACAGTGTGGAAGGTGAAGGGACATCGAAGCACAGAAGGATAAAGGGGCATTGTTTTGGGTAGTAGGACATAGATAATTGTACTTTGAAGGAGAGGGGGGCATTGTAACATCCACACTGTTCGACTTTTGCATTGCTGCATTTCTTACTGAGGTTCTACACCACTCTCCATTTTTGACTATGCGTTTAACCCCTGGCAGCTCACAATCTACTTTAGAGCAGCACCACATAATGCTGTAACACTGATGAGGGATTACCTTGCTTCACCTTTAAAGGAGAACTCAACCCTAACATTAAAAAAAACCCTACCCTTTATAAACCCCCCTCCTCTCTCCCCCAGCCTTATTGTTACCACGGGTAAATGCCCCTAACTTTTTTACTTACCCCTCGGAGGAAATTCAGGCATCAGAGTTCACGGGCACCATCTTCAACCGCTTCAGTAATCTTCAGAATGAGACCCACGCTTTGGCAAATTTTTTGGGTTTCGACACATGCGCAGTTGTTGCAAAACAGAAAATTGCTACAACTGTGAATGAGCCACAACCGCGGTTTCATTCAGAAGATTTCTGAAGAGAAGAAGATGGCACCCGTGAACTCCGATGCCTGAATCTGCCCCGAGATGTAAGTGAAATGTTAGGGCCATTTGCCCGGGGTAACTCTTAGGCTGGAGGGAGGAGGGTCTATGTAAGGCGGGGGGGGGTATAGGGTTTTTTTTAACATTAGTGTTGAATTCTCCTTAATTTAATTTTGAGTATGTTATAGAATGACTAATTCTAAGCAACTTTTCAATTGGCCTTCATTGTTTTTATAGTTTTGAATCATTTGCCTTCTGAATCTTTCCAGCTTTCATTGACTCCCATCAAAAAAACAAATTCTTTGTAAGGCTACACATTTATTGTTATTGCTACTTTTTATTACACCTCTTTCTGTTCAGGCATCTCCTTTCCATATGCCAGTCTCTTATACTAATTAGTGCATGGTTGTTATGATAGGACCCAAGCAACCAGATTGCAAAAATTGCAAACTGGAGGGCTGCTGAATAAAAAGCTAAATAGCTAATAAAATAAATAATAATGAAAACCAATTGCAGGTTGTCTCAGAATATCAATATCTACTTCATACAAAAAGGGAATTTAAAGGTGAACAATCTCTTTAAAGGTAATGTCAACCCAAAAAAATAAATTTTGCCTTATAAAATAAAATTTAATTCTAACTTTGCAATATACATTCATTACAATTTTTCTATGGTTTTCAAGTTATTTGTATAAGTACTAGCTGCCCCTCTCTATTCTCCACCCTAATGGCTCAGACTCTTCATACAACGTAAGACAAGGCAGCTGATTAAGAGAACTGTCTTTGCTGAGACTTTTGCAACATTGTCTAAAAAGTACCTACCAGGAGTTAAGCAAATACTTTTCTCCAGGTCTGCTTGGGGGACACAGGGACAGTGGGGTATAGCTTGCACCACT
>CM044431.1:165445462-165461173 GCA_024363595.1 Xenopus borealis
ATAAGAGACTGGAATATGAATAGGAGAGGGACTGAACAGAAAGATAAGTAATAAAAAGTGTCAATAACAATATATTTGTAGCCTTACAGGGCACTTGTTTTTAGATGGTGTCAGTGACCCCCATTTGAAATCTGCAAAGAAACAGAAGAAAATTGCAAATCATTAAAAAACTATGAAAAATAAATAATAAAGACCAATTGAAAAGTTTCTTAGAATTGGTCCTTCTACAATATACTAAAAGTTAACTTGAAGGTGAACCACCCCTTTAACCCCTAAGCTTCCTCCTTGGTCCCTATTACTTCCCTAGGGTGCCTCCTAGGTCTACCCTGACAAGCTGCTTCTGTCCTGTCACATCATGGATAAACACTTGTGTCCCAGTGCCACTGGCAGCCATGCACGCCCAAGCCATCACACTGCCTCCCAAATGTTTTACACATGATGTGGTATGCTTTGGATCATGAGCTGTTCCATGCTTTCTCCACACTTTTTTTTGCATTCTGGTAGAGGTTGATCTTTGTTTCATCTGTCCAAAGACCTTTTTTCCAGAACTGTGCTGGCTTTTTAAAGATATTGTTCAGTATAAAAGTAAAAACTGGGTAAACAGATCAATTGCAAACTCACTGAACAGTTATGTCCCATGTGACCCCCCCTCAAGTCGCTGATTTACTCAGATTTAGAGAGCTGAAAAGCAGGATGTTGTGTTGTATTCTGTTATGTAAGACATGCACTCACTCCAGCTTTTATACATTACATTTTTGGCTAACTAACTATATTAGAAACATCTAGCCTTTCTATTCTTGATGCTTATGAGTGGCTTGCATCTTGCAGTGCACCCTCTGTATTTACTTTCATACAGTCTTCTCTTTATGGTAGACTTGGATATATGCCTACCTCCTGGAAAGTGTTGTTCACTTGTTTGGCTGTTGTGAAGGGGTTTCTCTTCACCATGGAAATGATTGCCACCTGGCAGGTATTTTACTGGCCTGGCCGGTAAAAATGATGGTTGATCCCAATGTTATTGATAGGAAAATAAGGTAAATATATAGGAAGGCTGGTATTTTTTTTCCAGAAAAGGTGGCAACCCTATCCACCAGAGTAAATCTGCACTTCCAGAATCTCACTCTCTCCTTCCTTGTTACACAGGTTAATGGCTGAGCTTTTCACTGAGGGCATTTTTGCCTCCCTATATTGGCACACCAAATTGGTACCATGTCTGAGGGGCCCATTGACAGCCTTTTTCCCAGAGCAGCACCTTCTATAAAATACTTGGCCTGTGCCAAATGCCGCAAACGTTTGTCTGCAGGGCACAATAATACCCTATGCAGCAAGTGTAAGCCGCCCAGGCCAGTTTCAGAGCCACCAGAGTCTCCTCCTCTGGTGAACCAGGCCCCTCAGGACGACCATCCAGTCTCCAGTAGGGAGTCTTCCCCCTCACAGAAGGCAGGCTACGCCTGAATGGGCATCCCAATTGGTGACAGAAATACCCAAGTTAGCACGGTCCTTAGACAAGCTGCTAGCCCGTTTGGACAATCCTAAACCCAAACCCTCTAAGCGCAGAGCGCCTTCTCCATCTGATGATAATAGTGACTCCAGACGTTCATTTTCACCCCTTCTGGAGTCGAGGGATGACAGACCCCTCTCTGAGGGAGAACTATCCTCTGAATCAGAGAATGAAGAAGAGGAATCACTTCGCCATTCTTCTGAAGTAGATACACTGATTGCTTCTGTACTAGAAACCCTGCACCTACAAGCACAGCCCTGCCGGTCCCAGATGCTTCTTCATTCAAAGACTCTATGGACAAAAATTTAGATGGGCTCTTATGCTCTATGTTTACAGCTTCAGGCTCATCTCTCAGGCCTATTCTGGCCACAGCCTGGGTCAGCCGAGCACTCCAATCCTGGTCTGAATCTCTCCTCACTGCTATTGCTGAAGGAGCTCCTCGCTATGAGCTTTCCCAATGGGCTTCCCAAATCAAGGAAGCGAATGATTACATTAGTGAAGCGTCTCTGGATGCAACACAGGCTGTCAGCAGAGCTTCGGCACTTGCAGTAGCTGCCCGCCACTCCCTCTGGATGAAACTATGGTCGGCCGACCTTTCCTTCAAGAAATCCCTGACCTCCATCCCCTTCAAGGGTAAACTCCTTTTTGGGCCTGACCTTGACAAGATCATCAGTCAAGCCAAGTCTACCCTTCGGCCTCACGTCGGCCCCCCGGGTCTTAGATTATGGTGGCTGCTACAGCAGAGATTCGCAAACAGAGAATCTCCATCACCCCATACCTGAACGACATCCTAATCAAGGCTCCGTCTCCCCAGGAAGCTCAACGGGAACTCCAAATTTCCATGAACAAACTCGGGGAAATGGGATGGGTCCTGAACCTAGAGAAGTCGTCCATAACACCCAGTCAGTCCATGAACTTACTAGGCATGACGTTCAACACAAAGACAGGGAGGATATCGCTCCCACAAGAGAAAGCGACCCACCTCAAAGCGCTAGTGCGAAATACTTCAGAAACCGTGCCACACGGCGAAATTCTGCATGAAAGTGTTGTGAGTCATGGTCTCTACCAAAGAGGCAGTTCCCCTTTCTCAGTTCCATCTAAGAGCCCTCCAACTGAACATCCTCAATGTATGGAACTGGAGATCCCTACTACAAGAGATTCCGCTCTCCCCTCAACGAAGCTCTCTCTTCACTGGTGGCTAGATCCGATTTGGAAACCCCTTTGGCGCATCCTCACTAAAGACGCAAGCCTATTCGGATGGGGAGCAGTTCTAGACAACAGAACAGCACAGGGGAAGTGGAATTCCACCGATAGACTGTTACAAATCAATCTGCTCGAAATTCGAGCAGTATGACTTGCCCTGATCCATTGGCAACAGGAACTGAAGGGTCAGTCAGTAAAGGTGCAATCGGACAACTCCATGGCAGTGGCCTACATCAACCACCAAGCGGGAATAAGGAGCAAAGCAGCCCTGAACGAGATCAGGCTCATCTTCAGCTGGGCAGAGACCCACCAAGTCCAACTGTCCGCCATCTACATCCCAGGTCTACAAAACTGGGAGGCAGACTTCCTAAGTAATATAAATATTACATTGAACATGCTGCGCACCCTCCTGTAAAACTTGAAATGTGTATTATAAACCAGAACGTTTTTGTATTGGTGTGTTTTGAGGTTCTCTGTGGCATGCATTAAATTGTCCATCCTTGTGCAAAACAGGAAGCCCTGATTTAGCTAGGGCCATTCCACATTAAAGGGCAACTTAAGTCTAAAATAGAATGATAGAAATGCTGTATATTGTATACTAAATATAAACATGAACATACTGCACACGAAGCCTAACAAGACAAATGATTTATGATTTAAAGCTGGCACAGGGGGCTGTCATCTTGTAACTTTGTTAGACATCTCTGCAATACCAAGACTATGCATGTGCTCAGTGTGGTCTGGGATTCAGTTGGGAGGTTAAGCTTAGGGATCATCATAAATGATCAAAACATCACAAGTCCAATAATATCTGCCATAGAAGCCATAGCAATAGCAAGACTGATTAATAATCAGAATATACAGACTGCATTGGGTCTATGGATACACAGTCACTGGCTGTTTTACTGAGAAACAGACAAAGTGCTCGGGTTCTGGGAAGTAAGGTATGAAAGTATGACTGTTTCCCTGCAGTTAGGGACCGTCTGACAATTCCTATTCACAGCAGTAAATGAAGGGGAAATTTTACTTCATGCATTCAGGTTTATCCTAAAAACAGTAGACCTTTTAAACATGTAATAATATTAGCGCTACAGAGAGATCATCTCTAATCAGTGTCTAATATGAGAACTGGGCGTGTCCTTACATTGTATTGGGATTCAAAATAGGCCATAGTATTTAAAGTACACAGAGGCTCAAACAGCTCCCACCAGCCCGATACATAGTAACTGTCTATGGCATCTTACAGCAGTCCCTCTGGCATATTGCCAGTCCAGGCCTTTTGACAAGCAGAGCTCTGCATTAACAGGTAAAGTCCAAGCCACTGTCTCTGCTTCCAGCTACTGTGTCAAATAGTCCTCAATGGGGTTAGTGGAGTCGTGACCTTCCCCCAAATTGAATAGTTTTGTTGTTTCCCATTATGAGCAGTTTGATCTAATTTCCAATACTTTTGTTTGCACATCTTCTGTGTATATCCATCTCCATTAGGGCTAATCCAGACATGAAGATTCGGGGAGATTTGATGCCTGGCGACTAAGCGCCTCTTCTTTGGGGCGACAAATCTCCCCGAATCTTCACTTCTGGATGAGCCCTTAAAGCAATAGATCTTACTATGGTGTTGCCCTTCTGCTGCCAGCAACAATGTCCTTCAACCATAGATTGTGCTTTAATCACAGATTAAGAGCCACCTCCACAATTAATTCAGCTTTACGTTAACTTTTAGACTAATCTCCCCGAACTGCCTTCGCGTCTGCCTCACGAGGAAACTCCAAGCGACCTTGGAAAAGGAAGTGCTCAGAGTGCCATCCCATTAGTGATTTACATTCTAGCTGGCAGGAAGGCCTTGGCAGATTAGTTGCCCCGAAGAATAGGAGATTTGTTGCCGTGCGACTAATCTCCCCAAATCTGCCTGTATGTCTCTGCCCATAGTATGTTATAGAGTGGCTAATTCCAAGCAACTTTTCTCCATTGTTGGCTTGGGGGACACAGAAACAGTGGGGTATAGCTGGTACCACTAGGAGGCAGGACATAATAAAATAAATGTAGCTCCTATCCTGCTGGCTATACCCCCCCATCAGGCGGAGCCCAGCTCAGTTTTTTGTTGTGTCCTCAGGAGGTTAGGACGTTTTCCTTATCCTGCAGTAAATTTGTCTACAGGAGAGACTCTGAACCCCTACACTGAGTAGGTGGTTCCTGCCTGTCGTCTCCAACATGGGATTGTCGCCCCGGTATTTAGAGCGTGCTTCTGCCACTAACCACCATTTCTCCTTCTGCCACACTTCATCTCTCCTTCCCCTATAGGAGGAGAGTCAGGCAGGTCAGATGACCAGAGGGAGCTGAGAAACACACTGTGCGCACACACACACGCGCTGCTCCCTTCAAGCTCCCTCTGTTTCCATCAACCTAGTTACAGGCACTGTGGGGGAAACTTTTTGGCACAGCTGCAGCAACAGAGGGGAATGAGAAGACACCTTCCCCTTATGTCTCATGCACTAAAGGCCGCCGCTCGACCAACTCTGCAGGTGCACGCTCTTACAGGCAGGCAGAGAGGCACGGAACCCTTGGGAAGCCATTAGTATTTGGTGCCAAGAGGTATTACCACGCTTATCTCCTGCTCGAACCAGGAAGTAAGTCACGGAACTGTCCGCGCACTTCCTGCATGCTCTGAATAGAGCCTGTTTGCGCTAATAGAACCGCGCCAGTCAGGAGAACAGATGCTACATGCAAGGGGTTGGCTGCAGCCACTACTTAGTGGGACAGTCCATCTCTTCTCCTGTTCTTCGCGTCCTGTTCTCTGCCTCCTATCACCCCGCACCAGCAGTGCAACCCTATTCAGCTTTTATCATCTCATAGGCTACATTTAGCCTAACAGGTATTACTTTGCCATTTCTGAAGGGGCTAGTGAAGGACTTTTTTTCCAGGGGGGCCACAGCAGCTTCTATAAAATGTTTAACATGTGCCAAATGTTGGAAACGCTTAACCCGGGGCCATAAGGACCCTCTGTGTACTGATTGCAGACCTAAGGCTATTGGTTCAGAACCCACAGGAACTGCCTCTTCTCAAGTGCCATGGGTTACACAAGGGAGTACAGGGGCCTCCCCTCTAGACTCTTCTTCATCTGATGCAGAAAATATTCCGCAGTGGGCATCACAGCTGGCAATGCTGATTCCAAGTAGAGTCCTTCAGCGGGTCGGGTACAAGAGGGTTACCTGCAAAATCTTGCGTTACACTGCGGGTTGCATGTACAAGTTCCAGGTGCGGGTATAGAAGCGGGTCGGCGGTTCTGCGGGTTGTGGGTCGGGCCGCGGATCTTCTACACAGAGATTTTTACTCCTTTTTTCTGAGCACGTCTACTACCGATGATATCACTTCCAGTTTACAATGACAGCACTTCCTGATTCTTGATGGTCAGTGGGTCCGGGTTGCGCATAAAGTATTTGCGGATGCAAGCGGGTAAGAATGCGGTTTGCGGGTACGGGTCTGGTGCGGGTCCCAAAAAATTGACCCGCGCAGGACTCTTATTCCAAGGTTAGCTCAATCCCTAGATATACTCCTTCCCCTCTTTAAAAACCCTCGGGCCAAAACCCACAAAAGGAGAGCTCCAATCTCAGACGAAGAGAGTGATCCTTACCCCAAGAGGCAGTCACCCCCCCCCCCCAGACCCCACACTCTCGAGGGCGAGCTATGCCAGAGTGACCAGAAGGATGAGGAATCAACTCCAAAGTCTTTACACTAATTCTCTCTGTCCTTAACACCTTTCACCTTAAAGAACTGGAGACCTCTTCAGGTTCCTCCAGCTCACTGTTTAAGAGACACAGCAAATTGTCCCCAGTATTCCCTTCCCATTCTTAGATCAGATAATTCAACAAGCATGGGACAAGCTGGAAAGACGTTTCCAAGCTAACTGAAGGTTTCTCAAAAATTATCCTTTTCACACAGAATCTGCTGGAAAACTGGTCCTCACCACCCTGTCGATGCTCCAGTATCCCAACTTTCCAAGAATACGGCCCTACCAGTTCCTGATTCCTCATCCTTCAAGGACACTATGGATTAAAAACTAGAAGGTCTATTGAGATCAGCCTCAGGCACACCTCTTCGCCCAGCCCTAGCTACAGCATGGGTTAGCAAAGCCATTCAATCATGGTCATATTAACGCTATACAATCTGGAGTTCCATATCACAAGTTTATTTTCTTGGCTTGACAGATCAAGGATGCAAAGAACTACATATGTGAAGCTACCCTAGACACCTTCCATGTAATAGGCCGAACATCTGCACTGACGGTCATCACCCTATGGTCACTGTGGCTGAAACTGTGGGCTGCAGACCTGTCTTTAAAGGACAAGGAAAGTGAAACTAAAGAAGTAGGCTAGAAATGTTGTACATTATGGTTTTTGGCTTCTATACTAGCCCAAGACACCCACAGCCCTTTAGCAGTAGAGATCTGTGTCTCCAAAGATGTCCCAGTAGCTCCCCATCTTCTTTTCTGCTGAGTCACTGCACATGCTCTGTGCTGATGTCGGTTACTGACCTTAGGGACGGACTCAAAATATACAGAACACATAGAACAGAAATGTCACAATATAAGGCTGATTAGTCATTAATACAGATAATTACTACATTGCAGCACAGAAACCAATGCAGTTAGCTTCAGAATTTATTAACAATCCCTGTAGCATCAGTTTATATTACAGGCCAGCCTCATTTTCTGTTTGATAATTTGCAACAACCCCTAAGCCTAGCTGCTCAGAGCCCACTAAGCGTGTAAGTGTCGCAGACACTTTCCAAGACCGTGACCTCCTGTGACAAGTTTGAAGTTCATGAATCATTGCTGCTATTGACAGGCTGAAACTTTAGGCGGGTGCAATATGTTCAGTATAAAAACATGGCATTTTTAGCCCTATTCGTTTTTAGACTTTCCTTGTCCTTTAAAGTCACTCACTTCCATCCCCTTCTAGGGAAAGTTACTCTTCAGACCTGATTTGGATAAAGTAATAAGCCAAGCAACAGGTGGTAAGAGTACCTTACTACCACAACCAAGGGCATGCACTTCCTTTTGCAGAGAGAAGTTTTTTCGTTACCCTCAGAACAAGAATGCAAGAGCATCCCCTCCTCGCCATTCAACCTCGAGATTCCTGGCAAGGTCGTTATGCCTTTACCAAGACAACCTCAGCATGATGGTCCTTTTCCAGACCAGGGAGCCATATGGGGGAGATTATGCCATATCACCACAGCACGGCTTTAGCTTACCCAGGATCACTAGGTGCAAGAAACAGTGTCGCTAGTCTACCACCTGGAGTTTTCTGCCATTCCTCCACAACACTTCTTTATGTCCAGAATCCCTCAGCACTCGACTAAATGAGAGGCATTCCAGGTAGTGATTCAAAACTTGATCAAAACAGAGGTGATCATCCCAGTTCCTCCCATAAAACGGTTCAGAGGGTACTATTCAAATCTGTTCATAGTCCCCAAAAAGGACAGTTCTTTACATCCAGTACTGGATCTCAAGGAGTTGAACACATTTATCTGACCCCACAAGTTCAAGATGTAGTCTCTTGACTCCGTCATAGCAGTAATGTCTCTGGGCGAATTCCTAGTATCTCTCGACCTAAAGGATGCGTACCTACATGTTTCTATTTTCCTTCCCCATCAGAGATTCTTGCATTTTGCTTACCAAAATCTCCATTACCAATTCAAGGTGCTACCGTTTGGCATCTGCGCCCCAAGTCTTAACCAAGATCATGGCAGCTGCTACGGAGGTGATCCGCAACAGGGGCATCTCCATCACCCTGTATCTCCTGATCAAGGATCCATCAGTCCTAAAAATGCAACAGGGACTTCAATTCACAGTGAGGACACTCCAGGACTTGGGATGGTGTATAAACAAGGACTAGTCATCCCTGATTCCTAGTCCATTAATTTTCTGGGGATGCAATTCAATACGCTGACCCAGAGGGTATCTCTCCCCACATGACAAGATTCTCCATCTACAGTCCCGATGGAAGCAGTAAC
Source organism: Xenopus borealis (assembly GCA_024363595.1). Lineage (NCBI taxonomy): Eukaryota > Metazoa > Chordata > Amphibia > Anura > Pipidae > Xenopus > Xenopus borealis. The sequence continues at coordinate 165,454,176 of CM044431.1, forward strand.
ACTCGCCCAGTTCCACCTCAGAGAACTGCAGTGGAACATCTTGTCAGCCTGGAAAAGGAGATCACTATACCAGATGATCCGTATCTCCAGAAGGACCCTACTTTGGTGGATGAAGTCCAACAATCTCACCACAGGCAGACCGCTCGGAAACTCAAGGTGGCGCATCCTAAAAAATGGATGCAAGCCTTTTTCGGATGGGGAGTGATACTAGAGGGCAGAGCAGCACAGGGTCTATGGACCAAGGAGGAGAGCAGAATGTTGGTCAACCTCGAAATACGAGCAATCCGTCTCGCCTAAGACACTGGCATCAGAACTAACAGGACCAGCCGTGAAGATCCAATCAGACAACTCCACAGTAGTTGCCTACATAAACCACCTGGGAGCAGAGAAGATCTAAATGAGGTCAAACTCATATTCCAGTGGGCAGAAGCAATCTATTTCACATTTCTAAGTAGCTGTTTATTTGGTCTTAAATTGTTTATTTTGAATGAGTTGTGAATTAATGGGGTTCCTGTTTTGGCTCTTTTCAGTCTGCAATGCTATGATTGTGTCACTGATCCCTGTAACAAACAGATTATATGTGAGGATTCCGTGATGTTGTTCTTATTTGCAGTTGCTTATCTTTATGTTTTGGCTTTCTAGGCCCTATGTAGTCATGTTGTTACCTGACTTAAAAGTACTTCTAGTAGAAAAAACTAATACAGCTATGAAAACCCAGTATCCACAAAGTGCCAAATTTTGGCAAAGCCATGTACCCCATAGTCAATTTTAAGCAAACTACCATAAAGACAGTTCATCTTCCAAATTCTTTTTCAGATCGTACACCATTGATAGACTCTTTAATTGCTTTTAAACTCTCCTGGTGTTTCAATCTAGCAACTCTGAAACCCATGTGTAGACTCATAAAGGTTACAATTTGAAACTTAAATTGATCCTTTTGTCAGCAGCATCTCTGGAATGTTAGCAATTATTGTATCAATTGTAACAATTTCCTTTACAGGGGTTGTTCACCTACCAACACTTTTTCAGTTCACTGATTTTCAGATATTCATAAGTTTACTTTTTTCCTTTAGTATAATATTAAAGTTTCATTTCCACCTTCTTATATCTTTATGAAGATGCTCTGGGGGATGACCACTGTTTGGGCTGGTTTGGGTTGAAATTTGGCCAACCGTTGCCGGTTAGGGTTTGGTTTGTCAGACTAGGGAAGTCCACTCCTCTTCTCCTGAAGATTCCCTGTCTTGGAAACAGATGTACACAGATGTAATATACAGATGAGAACACACTGGTACTGGATTGACTTTGGTCTCACAGTGGCAACATTTTGCAGATTAGGGTCAGTTATGGGTTATGCAGGATAGGATTGGGTGCTGGTTGAAATTTTTTTCCTGACCCGCATATCCCTTCTGTAAAATGATCTAAATTGATACATTAGTTAAAACAAATCCATGTTTTGTTTAACTGATAAAATTGTTGCTAATATTTCATAGATGCTGTAGAGGAATGTACCAACAAATGTAGCAAAGGGCTAGACAATTCAAATCCTCTACTTTGCTGTTGCCTGATGTGCCTGCACCCAAATACATTTGTGCTCATAAGTTTACATACCCTAGCAGAGTTTGATTTCTTAACCATTTTTTAGAGAATATGATTGATAAAACAAAAACTTTTCTTTCACTCATGGTTAGTGGTTGGTTGTCAAACAGCTGTGTTTACTCTGTTTAAATCATAATCACAACACAAACTACCCAAATGGCCCTGATCAAAAGTTTACATACCCTGGTGATTTGGCCTGATAACATGCACACAACTTGACACAAAAGGGTTAGAATGGCTATTAAAGGTTCACCTGTGATCTGTTTGCTTGTAATTTAGTGGGTGTTTATAAAAGGTCAATGACTTTCTGGACTCCTGACAGACCCTTGTATCTTTCATCCAGTGCTGCACTGATGTTTTTTGGATTCTTAGTAATGGGGAAAGCAGAAGAATTGTCAAAGGATCTGCGGGAAAAGATAGTTGAACTCTGTAAGACAGGAAAGGGATATAAGAAAATGAATTGAGAATGCCAATTAACGGTGTTCAAACTCTAATAAAGAAGCGGAAAATTAAGGGTTCTGTTGAAACCAAACCAAATAAAACTAACATTTCAGCCACAACTGCCAGAAAAATTGTTTTGGATGCAAGGAAAACCCCACAAATAACTTCAGGTGAAATACAGGACTCTGAAAAAATGTGTTGTGGCTGTTTCAAGATGCACAATAAGGAGACACTTGAACAAAGTTGGGCTGCAATATGCCAAACAGCACAGAGACAAGCCTCAAACCTTCTGGTACAAAGTAATTTGGATTGAAGAGACCATAATTGTGGCTACATTTGGGGAGGAGTCAAAAAGGCCTATGATAAAAGGTACACTATTCCTACTGTGAAACATGGTTGCTGATTGCTGATGTTTTGGGGATGTGTGAGCTACAAAGGCACAGGAAATTTGGTCAGAACTGATGGCAAAAGGAATGCAGTTATCAAAAAATACTGGAGGAAAATTTGCACTCATCAGCCTGGAAGCTACGCATGTGATGTACTTGGACATTACAACATGATCATGATCCAAAACACAAGGCCAAGTCGACCTGTCATTGGCTACAGCAAAATAAATTGAAGATTCTGGAGTGGCCATCTCAGTCTCCTGACCTCAATATCATTGAGCCACTCTAGGGAGACTTCAAGTAGTTCATGCAAGACAGCCCAAGTATTTATGGAAACTGGAGGCTTTTTGCCAGGAAGAATGGGCAGCTTTACTGTCTGAGAAGATAAAGAGCCTCATCCACAACTACCACAAAAGACTTCAAGCTGTCATTGATGTTAAAGGGGGCAATACATGGTATTAAGAACTGGGGTATGCAATTTTTGATCAGGGTCATTTGGGTAGTTTGTGTAGTGATTATGATTTAAAAAGAGTAAACAGTTGTTTGATAATAAATGGCTTTGTTCTTTGAGCTAAATAACTTGAATTTTCAGCTGAAATTTAGCTGGAACTTTGCCCCATGGCAGGAGCAGTTCTTTAACTTTAGCAGGAAATTGTATTAACCATAGAGTATATTTACCATTACAAGTGAATATTTAGTTTTACATTTTTATTATGATTCTAACGTAACCGTGAACGGGTATATAAATAAGGGCATAAAGCTTTAAAATTGTTTTCACTGATGCTCCTCTATTAGTATATTTTTGGGGTTGGGCAGTGGACCTTCAATACACCTACCCAGTTTTTTTAAAATTATTATTGCATTGCATCTTTCTTCACTATGTAGTGGTCTTCTAAAGGTGTTTCTGCCACATCTGTTAGTAGTTGGCAATCTTTACTTCTAATTGAAAATATATTTACTTTTGTAGTGTGAAAGATAAGTATACAGGTTCTTTCAAAATTATAGAAATGTTACATTGTTTGTTTGGTATAGCTGTACTTTTAAAAGGGAACGCCACTAAATCCTATCTTAAAAAGTAAACTTAATTTCAAGCAACTTTGCAATATTCATAAATTGATAAATATGCAAACGTTTCATGGTTTTTAATGGCTTGACAGTTCCCTAAGCCTAGCCCCTTGTTCTCCTGCTGATTTGTCTGACTACTTTGCTGAGCTGGTTGACTACTGTTCCTTTTTATCAGCAGTCCACTGTCCTTAGCCTGCATCCTCAAGACCCCACAATTGTTTGCACATGTGATTTTAATAAGGATAGGAACATCACCATGCAATGCATTTTAGTTTATGTACAGATGCAGTCACTTGGATTTGTAAGTTAAATGCGTCATGACTCAGGGCTAATTGAAGAAACTGTGTTATCCAAAGTTATCTTAACTCATTTAATGCATTTAACCTTTTCATTCGCATACCAAAGCACCATTGTTTTCAATAGTGAACTCTTTAATTGGATGGGATGCTGTGACACAATATTCTGTGATAAGTGGGATAAATGGGATAGATGAGTTAAGTCAAGACGCATTTAACACACAATCCAAAGTGACTGCATCTGTAGTTCCTGCATGCTGTCTGTAAGCTGTGGAGACTTTGTTACATCAGTGTTTTAGTCCCTTTTTCCATGCCAGGATTTCAAATGATGCAGAAAGAGAAGAACTGTTAAACAGCTGGATTTCAGCACAGCAAATTGCATTTATTCATACCTTTTAAAGAAACCATTAACTGTGATGGGTAAATTAGGGGTTTCTGTGTTATGTGGACCTCTCTATCAAATTTTGGTTTGGAAGCCAGAGTTCCCCCTTTAAACATAATTTTTACAAAATATTTTTTTTTCTTCTCCAGGCGCCACTATGCTCACCGCTTGTTACACTCCTGTTTTCATCAATGGCAGGAGGAATGGTGGCTCTTGTGCATGGAGTGGAAGCTTAATATCAGAGCTGAGTGCCACTACAGGTGAGAGAGAGTGCTATATTCATGCTATATGACCTAGTGCTTCTGGCAGCTAAATTTTATTTTTACACCTTTTAGGTATGTCTTGTACAAAATGTGTTTCTCTTCCTGGAGGAAGTATATTGGGTTGCAGCGGAAGAAAAAATACAAGGCTCAGGCTGCAGAGATCCATGGTGAGAAAAACTGTGTCACTCTTCAAAGTGTCAAACATAATGTGTTTCTTTGTACTAGATTAAAGGTGTGTAGGCATTACTAATGTGTGCAAAATGTGATGTAATTTAGTTTGCTAGCTTCAATTCATGTTGCACATATGATATTCCAATTACAGCACAGAATCATCTAATAAATGAGGCATTTCATCACTGGAAAAATTATGTGAAAATACGTAGAACTAAGCAGCATATGCTGTTAATTGCACTGGAATTCAGAGAACAAAGAGACCTTAGGTAAGTAGAAAGTACAGTTTTTAACTGAAAAGTCAGAGGTTTTTCTTTTCCTTTAACTAACTTCAGAATTTTCTCTAGTTAAAGCTAAGATTTGGGTTGTCAAAACTTTTCATACAGCACTTTTGCATGCAGTCACCACATATTACAGTGTTTTAGTGCTTACTATCCATGCTATTTCTGTTTTGTTCTAAATTATTCAGAAATTCCTGGTACATCTGGGCATTACGGCTAGAGCAGCAGCAAGGCTACCGTGAGATGGACGTGCTGGCTCTAAATCACTGGGCTGTGAGCTTGCAAAGTAGGGTATGCATTGATTAACTAGATTAAAATTTTTTTTTTGAATTTTTGAATAGCATTTACTTTGTTGATCAAATCAAATGCACCATTTTTTATAGTCTCATCTCAATCTTTCATTTTGTACTACTTCAACTTATAGGCTTGGCTACAGTGGAGAGACATTTTCATATATCGTATAGCTGAGAAGAAAAATGTTTTGCAAGCAGTAGAGCACCATCGAAAATGCAAGTTGCAAACTGCATTAAAAACCTGGCTGCTATACTTATGTTATCGCCGAGAGAAACAGCGGCATCAGAGTTAGTAAAGAGTTTGTTTTCCACACCTGACTGTTCTAATGACATGGATACAGTTTGATTCTATGTCGCAATAACCTATACAGTTCTGTCCATTGTTTTCTTAAGTAGTTGATTGTTTTATGTTTATTAAAATGTTGATCTCCTACAAATACTTCCGTTATTTGGCAGCCTGGGAGCTTAATGACAAACAAGACTAAAAAAAAGAATCGATTTTACTATTTATATCAAATTAGCTCTGTGTTCTGCCAATATAGGCATAACCTTTCTTAGGTTATTGTGTTCAGGAGAGTGTTAGATAATACATATTCATGACTGCTCGCTCCCCATACCATAAGTCCTATGGCGCACACAGGCCTAACAAAAAAATTATAGTTTTTAAATTAAAATATTGTATTTTCTAAAAAAAAAATTCTAATTTAGAAGAGTGCATACTAAATTAACAGTATGTTTTTTTAAATTAACAGTATCTGTAAAGGACGATTTTAGACTTACCGTTAAATCATTTTCTCTCATCCTCTCATTGGGGGACACAGGCACCATGGACATGAAGATCCTGCAGCTTGGAGAGCGGACACTAACATGTTAAATATGAATCCTCCTCCTGCTGTGGGCTTCATCCCCTGCCTCCTCCTCCAATATTCAGTTTCTTGCCGAAGAAGGAGTAGATACCCAGATTACCCAACAGAGAAGGAGTCTCCTCACTTCATAATATTGCAGACAAAAAACTAGATGTAGGCTAATTGTAGGCCTAACTATTGGTAAGAAAACAGGGAGGGAAGGCCTGTGTCCCCCAATGTAGGATGAGAGAAAAGGATTTTACTGTAAATCTAAAATCTTCTCCTTTTACACATTATTTTAAAGCTTACCCTCCTTGTTTCTATAGGGATGGCTGTGAGCTTGCATCATAATTTTCTCACCAAGAGATATTTCTTAAACTGGCACAAAGCCTTGGAGAAAGTTTGGCGTATGCACACAATGGAAGAAAACCTTGAGGCTTTGGCTATGCGTTGCCTACTTCGAAGCACTCTAACACGTTGGAAAAATTGTATCCTTTATTTAAATTTTTGGAAAGAAAACTTAAATGGCACCTTTTATGGGGGAAGAAATCATGAATAGCTTTACTACAGCTACAAGGACAGATCACGATTTGAAAGATGCTTCTATGTACAGATCCTGGAAACTTTTTAGCAACAGCTGCAGTAGAGGATCAGAAACCAACATCTGCTACCACAATCAAGTTAAAGTAGAAAATAGAGACTGCTTTGTAAGGTTCTTCAATGAACACTCCTACAGTAGAGATGAATGTTATTATCCAGACTAAAACTATTATGTTATTAGGTTGAGGACACACTTGATATTGTTTCATGTATGTGATTTTTTTTTTTTTTAAATATATGGAATTATGTCTTTAACAAGAACAGACATGGTGGTACGTTCTGAGAATATTAGACTGCAAAAAGTAGCAGAGACATATCGTACAAAGCACCTAATGGTAATTTTTTTGAATCTTTATGTAATTGATGTTGCTTTTTTTTT
>CM044431.1:165461183-165483900 GCA_024363595.1 Xenopus borealis
TTTTTTTTTTTTTTGTATATTTAGTGATGTTGTATTTCTCATATCTGAATCCATTATGATTACAGGAAATAGGATGCAATGCCCTGAAAAAGAATATAAACCAAGTTCGCATGTATCGAAAACAAAGTCTTCAGGCTGTCCAGCAGTACCAAATTATGGTAAGCTAAATGTTGTGATGTCCTCATATGCTGCACATCAATGCTTCATCTCAGAACACCTCCATGTGGAGTATGGACCTATTTACTGCTTGATCAACTATGTTTGCTCTGTGTGCAGCTTCTCTATAAGTATTGGGCTGAATGGAAGTTACGCCTGGAACAGAAAGAGGAGGAGAAACTTTTGACATTGACAATAACAGCACATACTCATTACAGGTATTCTTTGCTACATTCATGTTTTTCTGTAGTGAGGACGACTGGTAACATAATGGTAAATTTTCTTGATTTCAGGTCAGTGTTAATGCAGAAGTCGTTCAAGATGTGGATACAGTACAGACAGAGAAGAAAACTGAAACAAGTATGAAATCTATAGTAAAAGCATGACTCTATAGATCTCAAGATGCATACTTGGTTATTTCCATTGTTCCCATCCATCAAAAATACCTACACTTTATCTTTCCAAGGAAGCACATTTAGTTTAGGTGCATGATCTGTGTGGTGCCCCTTAAAAGTCCGGTGCTAAGGGGCCAAGTAGAGCATGTGGACCCAACCCACAGAGTTGGACCCAAAGCCAAATTTGAAAAGCACCACTCACAGGCAAGGCCACTCCACAGATTCAAATTCCCTAGCAGAGTCCAGTGATAATACCACCCGCAAGCCTGCATTATGTATAATTTGCAGGTTAAAAAATAAATCAACACCTTAATTTAATAATGTGCTCTGTTGCATCAGCTTATATGGCAGGCAAACTTAATTTTCTGATAGATCATTTGCAGTAACCGCAAAGCTTAGCTTAGCTGAGCAAGTGAGTGTTGCTGAGACTTCTTACAAAATCCAAGATGGGGAGCTCCTGTGACAGCTTTGTAGACCTGAATGATTACCTGTACAGGTAATGATTTTGAAACTTCAGGTTGGTGCAGTAAGCACAATATATAAAATTACATTTCTAGCCATATTCATTAGGGTTTAGTTCTTATATAAAGAGCAGCTAAGCTTACTTCTTAGTTTTTTGGGTTTTTTTTATTAAAAAAAAAAGCTACTGCAGGATTCAGTGTATGATGAAGCAGCAAGTCTGCAAATGGTAATGTTCAGTAACATTTTGTTTCACAAACTTTGAAACCTTGGAACAAAGAAAACGCTGGATTGGCCAAGCAATTTTTGGTTTCTCATTTCACCATTTTCTCTAGGTCAGCTTGGGGGACACAGGGACGGTCGGGGTATAGCTGGCACCACTAGGAGGTAGGACACAAAGCAAAAGAAACTAGCCCTTGCTGTGCCTGCTATACCCCTCCTCTGCAGGCAGAGCCACCCAGTTTCATAGTGTCCTCAGGAGGTTAGGACATCCTCTTCATATCCTCCAGTTCAGGAGTGCATGTACAGGGACAGTGGGGATAGCTGGCACCACTAGGAGGCAGAACACAATAAAGTAAAAGAAACTAGCTTGGGGGACACAGGGACAGTGGGGGTAAAGCTGGCACCACTAGGAGGTAGGACACAATAAAGTAAAAGAAACTAGCCCCTCTGCAGGCAGAACCATCCAGTTTCGTTGTGTCCTCAGAAGGTTAGGGCATCATCTATATATCCTCCAATTCAGGAGTGCATTGTTTATTTTTTTATTTTCTTACTCGTTACTACTACTCTTACTTGAAGAGGGACTGGACAGCTATACCGAGTAGCCTGTTTTCACTGCCCATCTTCCAACAGATGGGTGCACATACAAGTGAAAGCATCTCCCTCCTACACACTCGGCAGCCCTTCTCATATGAGGGACAAATAGACTCTCTAGTACCAACTCCCTCACTCTGTTATTATGGAGAGAGGCTTCACTGGTCGGTAGATGTGTGCAGGGACCCAGCCACTGGATGGGTAAGTGGCTGCTTCTCTCTCTTTGCTCCTGTTGACTATTACATTGTGCTGTTGGGGACAAGTGCGCATCCTACTTTTTCCTGGGTACAGAGGAGGAGTGTGCATCCAGGTAAGGTGATACTGGGAGATAGACTGGCCCACTCCCTCGCCGTCTCCTTAGCTTCTCTGGCCAGTACAGCTCAACAGGGCAGTGGTTTCTCTCCCCACACGCGCATAGTGCGAAACCCGAAAGTGTGAGCTCCCAGCCACTGTGCGCACCTCAAAATCTAATGGAGGGGCTAATTCCGCACTCCTGCTTCACATATTTGGCGGTGCTCACATCACAGGCAGCACAGCACGGGCAGCGCTAACCTCATAGCACGGGACCAGAGAAATATATCAGAGGGGTTTAACTGCTGCCACTACCAGCAGACATCACCTCATTGGCCTTTGACCTTCTGTTACCATTAGGCCTGATACACCTCTCCAGCAGAGGAGGTCACTAGGCTCAGTAGTACCTCAGTGGCGATAGATATATATATATATATATTTAGGAACTATACATATAGATATATGTTTTCATTATTACAGGGGAATTGTTCTCATTGCTACTTATTCCCACTTTGCGAACACACCATGTCTCTTTTTCCAGGGCAGCTTCTTTTGCATCTGGTTAGTATTTGCTTGTGCCAAATATCACAAACACCTTCCACCTGGTCACAATGCTCCACCTGCAAGCCTCCTGAGGCTCTTTCAGAAACTTCAGATCTCTGTCCTCAAATAAACCAAGCCTTCCAGGGGGGACCAATCGGCCTTCCAGAATGGGCATCCCAGCTAGGCTCCAGCATTCCCATGTTGGCTCGCTCCATAGATAGACTTCTAGAGCGGCTAGACAATCCTAGGCCTCATCCTCCCAATTGCTAAGCTCCCTCTCATTTTGAGGTGAGTACAAGGAGGAGTCTATTAACCCATCTCCCCTGCCTCCAGACTCTGGGGACGATCATCTCTTTTTGACGAGACGAAGAGGGTTTTCCTAAACTATCCTCAGAGGCCATAGATTCCCTTATCTCCTCTGTATTAGAGACTTACATTTACAGGAACCTGGAACTAGTTCCAGTGCCTCCTCCCCTCGGTTTGAACGAACGGAGAAATGGACCTCTCCACCTTCAGTGGACACACCTGTTTCTTGTCGGTCTTAAGAGCACCGCCTTACCAGTCCCAGATGAAGCTTCTTTATTCTCTGCCCAGTCTTGGCTTCAGCTTGAGTGAGCACAGCTGTCCAGTCATTTTCAGACTCCCTATACCGAGCGATTGCCACGGGGGTTCCCCGGGTAGGAACTCGCACATTTGGCTTCACAGATCAAAGAGGCTGACTACTTATGTGAGGCTCCCCTCAACGCACTACAGATGATTAGCAGAACTTCAGCCTTGTCACTAGTGGCCCGCAAGTGTCTTACTTCAATTTTCTTCCTGAGGAAACTCCTCTTTGGACCTGACTTTGACAAGATCATCAGTCCTGCCAACCAGAGAGACGTTCATCCTTCCGTCGGGGTAGATTTTTTTTTTTGTGGCTCAAGCACAAAGGAGTGAGATTGTCTCCTACCAGACAGTCTACCACCGGACGAGACTGTTTTGGTGGAAAGTCTAGATCAACATGGCAGTCATGTAAGCCTTCATCAAGGCTACCTGGCAAGCCCACGTCCGCATGACTCTCGCTCACTACCTCCAAGTAATGCAGCTGTAGGGGGGAGACTTTGCCTGTTTTCCGACACTTGGAAAAATCTGACTCGGAATGCCTGGGTACACACGAGCGTGAGCCAGGGCTACCATATAGAATTTGTGTCCCTCCCACCCTGACGCGTCTTCATGTCCCGGTATCCTCAAGGACATCTAATGGGCTCAGGCGCTCCACGACGCAGTCCACAAGGTCCTCCGATCAGATGTGCCATTGCACTAATATTTGTAGTTCCCAAGAAGTACTGGTCAGTTCGCCTAGACCTCTAGGCACTCCATACCTTCATTCGACCACGAAGGTTCAAGATAGAGTCTCTCAGATTTGACATTGCAGCAATGTCTCCTGGCCAATTCTTCATATAGGCTACTATTTTACTTTTTTTGTGTCCTGCCTCCTAGTGGTGCCAGCTATGCCCTCACTGTCCCTGTGTCCCCCAAGCGACTGTAGATAAAGAGATTTAACAGTGAATATACACAAAATCTCCTTTTTGCTATGGGGAAGGCACAGTTTCTGGGAGACCCAGCTATGTGGTTATTGCCAGTGCTTGGTGAACCTTGGCAGGGGGCTACTGGCTAGAAAGGGTTGGAGGATGATGGTTTCCACTTTATTTTGACTGTTAATGTAAATTTTAGTAGCAATAAAATCAGAAAAAAGGAAAATTACAGAGTGTGATACATTTCTCCCTCTTTTCTCTCAGGTGCTGAATAAAACCGCATGTAATCACTATGCAAAATCACTATTGCCTCACAGCTTCCATGTGTGGAGAAAACACCAAGAACTTCAGTGGAAGACAATACACATGGTAGAAAAAGCAACACAGTTTCACAGGTGCATATATGCATGCAGATGTCATATGCCTCTCCATATTTGGAAACTATTGTGCTGATAATCAGACCTTAAGAATTGTGCACAGTACATCTTTTTTTCTTAAGATGGGTTTGTCCTTTCATTTGAATGAGGAGGTCATAATTCGGGCATTTTGCAGTTCAAACAAAAAACCTGTACAGTTTGACAGTGGTCCATGTTTTACAGTTGTACGTGGATTGCACAGCCAGGGTACTTTTGCCCTTTGAATCAAGTGATCTGCCTGACGTTTACATTTCTCTCAAGAATTAGCCTCCATTCTGAATGAAGGCCCACTGCACTGAAGTCTTTTGTAGGTATGCAGGAACACGGCCCCCTCTAGAAAAGATTTGCAAAGCTGCAGTTGCAGTGTTCTACCTCCTGATGGGTGGAGATTTAACCTTGTGGTTCCCATGTCCCCTTCTTTTGTATTGAACAGGAAAGGATTCGGGGGAGATTAGTCGCCCAGCACCAAATCTCCTCTTCTTCAGTGACTAATCTCCCCGCAATGCGATATGTATGTTATCCCGCCGGCAATTCACATTCTTGCTGGCGAGAAAGCATTGCGGGGAGATTAGCTGCCTGAAGAAGGAGATTTCTTGCTGGGCAACTAATCTCCCACGAATCGTAACGTGTGCCACCAGCCTAACACAGTAAATAAATAAATGCTCGTATCCTTTTTGTGCAGTGTGTAGATAATATGCAATCATGTATCTAACATAAGTTTATGTTTACCATTCGATATTTTAAACTAAGCTGAATCTTAAAGAGATTCTGACACCTGAAATTAAACTCTTTTTTTACATCTATTATAATATTGGCTTTGAAAGCTACTTCTAACTTTGCCATATGGTATTTGTATGATGCTTTTACATTACCTGTCTGATCCCCCATGCTCCTGTATGAGGGGGCTGCCATATTTGTGCAGGAGGAGTCTGTTAGCATTAGAAACTGTAACTAACAGGCTGAGATGGGACAGTCAGGTTGGCAAAGTCAGAGAGTCAGGCTTAGAAGTTTTCAGCTAACAGTTATATACAAAAACAAACCTTTCAGCAAAAAATGATCAGCATGACCTATAGGTAACAATTAATGTACATTCATATGTTAAAATTCATTTTTTTAGTGTCAGTATCACTTTAAATGTTTATTTCACATCTGCATTTTGTCAATTTTAAGCTTTTTTAAAAAAAAGAATATTCAAATAATATTAATGTTTCATAATCATTTCATATCCTGTTAATACAGTTTTTTCCCTTCCACCAATTGGCAATGACTTGTCTGGGTTTGTTATGCTTTGCAGGTGTACTGTACAAGGAAGAGTATTCTTTACATGGCAGAAGAAGTTAAATCAACAGAGAGAGTGTCGCCTGAGTGAAAGAATGGTGAGCCTCCATTCTCATATCATTGTGAGCTCTGTAATTTTTTCGTAAATTGGGTTAGCCAATTTCTCCTATATATTGGCTTTGAAGCACATGATATTTTATATGCTGTTAATTCTCCATTAAGTAAAAAAAAAAGTGCCCTTTGTTAAAAATATTAATCAAGGGCCAAAGAACACTTTTGCATGAATATAGATGAACATAGTAGTCCTTTTGATTACTGCTCCAAAGTGTTGCATTCAAAAGTCTTTTTGAAAGGTAAAAAAACAAGTCCTTTGTCAATTACTTATTTGCTTGCTTTACTGTCACATACAAGGCTATACTACATTTCAACTGGAGGCTATTGGAACAATGCTGGTACTTTTGGAAGAATCAGTTAGCTGTCCGCATGGTAGAAAATAAAGGCAATTCTGAAGCTGCTGAACATCACAGGAGACATCAATTGCTAAATGCCATGACTGTGTGGAGGGAACATGTGCAGGAGATAAAGGCAGAGTAAGTGCAAATTAGAAAACTTACTTAAATGAACTTATTGTATAAACATGCAATACTTGGTTGTTGGATGAGAGATTACAACATTGTCAAGGCATTCTTTGGTACTGCTATTGTTTTGAAACTATAATTCAAAGTTGTTAACCACTTTAGGCTAGTGTCTCACCGTACGGATCTGGCCTGCGGAGAATCTGCTCCCCTGCTGCTCCTCTTCTGCTTTTGCTGCCTGCACCAGAAATATAACCTCTGGTCTGGTGCAGGCAGACACTGTGGATTTTGGTGATCCACTGCGTCTGCCTGTACCTGAGCAGAGGTAATATTTCCGGGTGCAGGCAGCACAACAGAAGAGGAGCAACAGTACTGTGGGAGCATATTCTCAGCCTGCAGAGAAACGGTGTGGTCTGGCCTTGGGCTACAGTTTTATCGGTTTGTTTCCTTAACAATGTTCTCCCCATGTGTCTGGTTTAGGAGAGCTAACGAGGAGAAAGCCATACTTCACCATCAGGTGCTTTCTATGCAGAATGCCTGGAGCCACTGGAAGTTGGTAAGGCATATGCTTTTCAGAGAGCCTGTTCTTAAACACCATTGTGGATCAAAGCAATGTATGACAAGCAAACCACCAATGCATGGCACCATTATTGGATAAATATTTTACTGAAAATGGCTGGTGATAAATATAAACAAAAAAAAGGGAGATAAAAACCGCTCAAGCTCACCGTGCTTCCCTTGTTAACGGTCCAGGTGCTCAGTCTGTCAGTGTCCCCACTGTAATATATGAAAAAATCCACAACAAGTGACGGCGATAAATATAGCTGTCTATGTAATTCCTGAGCAAAGTTATGAGCACTCAATAAATTGTGGTGCATAAACAAAGTTTAACATGCACACATAAATAATTAATAAAATTACATAAGGTATGGAGATCCAAATTTTGGAAAGATCCAGAACCCCCCTGGCCCTGAGCATTCTGAATAACAGGTACCATAACTGTATAGCTTTCACAGCTAGGAGGAAAGGCACTGAAAGAAAGAAATTTGACTCCTCCCTCTATAACTAAACACTGCATTCACTTAAAGAGCTCCTTTTACTATTATTTTGATCAGGATACTATTGTGCATTCAAATATTATTATTATAATATTATGTATTTTTGGGGCAGGTTGTACTTTGCAGATTTAAAGCAGTTTTGGGGCATATTTTAGTGAGGACTTTATCCATGTGTTATAACACATGTATTATAACAAGGGAGTCATTTTTTAGACCAGTGATGTCCAAATTCTGTGGTACCGAGGGCCAAAATTTTTCTGGCCTACGTGGTGGAGGGCCGATAATAGAAGTCAGCGTTGACCACCCCCCCATTGTAAACCACACCCATTGTAAACCACACCCACGTTACAAGAACTTTTAAGATCATGTCCACATTAACGGTAGTAGCACACCAAAAAAACAAATGGTTGGTGCTCACTGCAGAGATATCACTCATCATGTGAAAAATTTCAGCCATATGCCGAATCCTCCCCTATGGATAATAGGCCCCCTGGCCTACCTCTCCCCCCGGGCTATTGCCCCTAAGTCCCTACTTACCCCTTCAAGCAGGTCCCCTCCAGCGATGTTCACAGGGGCCATCTTCTCTTCTAACGGATTCTTCCTGGATCTGTCGGCGATGACTGCCCAGTAGGACACCAGTACTACTGTGCATGCGCTGAAAGTTCACTTGAGTTCGCCGACTGAACTTCGTGAACTTTCGTCGCATGCGCAGTAGTACCAGCGTCCTACTGCACATGCGCTGCCGACGGAGCTGGATCCAGGAAGAAGAGAAGAAGGCCCCATGAAGAATCTGTTAGAAGAGAAGATGGCCCCTGTGAACATTGCTGGAGGGGACCTTCTTGAAGGGGTAAGAAGGGACTTAGGGGCAATAGCACGGGGGGAGAGGTAGGCGGGGGGTGGAGGAGGGTGGGGGCCTACAGGGGGTGGGGGGGTTGAGTTAGCACCGGGGGGTTTATTCCCCTTTAAACACCTTAGAGACCCCTAATAACTATTTCCAAATACTAACAAACACCCAGAACAAACCTCTACCAGGCTTACATCCCACAGGTAGCATGGAGCAAGCACAGAATGACGCAGAGTATGGCACACACAAGCAGCCCTGGGCAACGAGTGTATGACCCACACAAGCAGCACTAGACAGGCAGAGTACACACAGGGAGCATAGGGAAGGCAGAACAGAGCAGGGGACAGGGAAACCTATCGGGACCGCTCTAAGATATATTACATACAGTGACACAGTGCTGGTGCCCCATTAGCATTTTGTATACGGTGTGAACAGGTGAACAACGTGGGCAGTTTCTGTCTGGGTCTCAGAAGTGAACACTACAGGGCTTTAGGGGTGTGAACAATAGCAGTGTTACAAGAGTGAAGAATGCAGGGGGATCACAGGTGTGCAGAATACAGGTGATTAGTCTGAATTTTAGGTATAAACACTGCAGGGGCCAGTTACACTCTGTAGTGATAACTTTTTAGTTTACACATGGTAAGCAGACAAAGCAGGCAGACTCTCATAGAGGGCCACAGAAGGGGGGGTTGCAGACCGCCAGTTGGACAGCCATAGACAATGACAACAGAAGCAGTCTGTGTAAAACTTGTACTTTGTTTTCTCTAGTTTCTACTCCAGAGACATCTAAAGTGGAAAAAACAAGTCAGAGCTGATCTATACTACAAGCGCTCCTTGTGTGCACATGTATTTCGGGCATGGAAGGTAAGTAGGAGTATGAGCCAGAGCCCTTTTTCACACTTAAAAAGCTTATTAGTTCCCATTGTTAATAACCCTTCTGTTTTCTCTTTTTCAGAAATATCATATCTGTGTACAAGACATACACTATCAAGTGAAGGAAAAAGAGAAGCAGAAAAATGAATATACCTTGCGGTGAGTTCTCTCCTTCAATACTCAGATGAGCTCGGAAGCTTGATTTATGGAGAATACGCTAAATAGCTATACGAGGAAGTGATTTAAAACTACAGATACAAAAAGCTACATATTAAAGATGATCCCATTTGGTAGCTACATATTCTCTAGTGGACTGCATATAATATATCGTTCTGTGTTGTCACATTAAAAGCCAACTGTAATGTACTTTTAAATATTGAAACTTGTAGATTGTGTTCTCAAGTATTCTTACTTGTTTTACTATTTTAAATGGGATTTTTTTTAGATTTTGTTTAGAAATATGCTATAGTCACTGATATTCTATGGCACTTTGTTCTGGATTAGTTTTATATATTTTTGAGTAAGTGTTTTGCTTTGCAAATTGGTTAACTTGCTGGTAGGGTCCTAGTGACCCAAGCATGCAGACAGCACACTTTACGTTTCCCAAGGGAATGAGTGCACTGCATTCTGCTTAATGCAAGCAGAACACTGCCTAGCCCCAGGTCTCTGTACTCTATTTGCGATCAGCAGAATGCAGTATGTAGATTGCAAAAAAAGGCTTGGCAAATTCTAGACTAGAAAGTTATCCAAATTCAATTTCAGCATTTAATTAAAAAAAATCGGGAATTTGAATTTTTAATTCGACCCTTGATAAATCTGTCCCCTAGGGTGTTAAACAACAAACTGGAAGATGAATAGCCAACAGCCTTGAAAATAAAATTTAGAATGGGATCTGTTATCCAGAAACCAATTATTCAGAAATCTCTGAATTACGGAAAAGCTTCTCCCATAGACTCCATTTTAATCAAAACATTTTCAAATTATTTCTTTTATCTCTTTGATAATCTAAGACAGCAGCTTGTACTGGATCCAAACTAAGATATATATTAATCCTTATTGGAGTAAAACAATCCTATTAGTTTTATTTGATGCTTAAAGGATTTTCTTAACAGACTGAAGATACAGAGATCCAAATTACAGAAAACCCCACACCCCAAATTATCTGGATAACAGGTCCCATACCTGTAAATAAAAAATAATTTGGTGAACATTCCATTAATTACTGTAATTCCTCAACCGACATTTTAAAAATGTATTTTTTGGTATAGGGCTCTGTATCAGATCATACTATGTAATTGGAAATAAAAAACCTGTATACGTCAAATGTAAATATTGCAAGTGTGACATTTTTTGTAGCTTAATTACAGTATTTAATTTACTGTAATACAACAGACATGCTTCAGTTCACAATCGAAGACTTAACAAGCAATGAATGATGTTTCATGTTAGCAGAGAGAGCTATATAAATGTACTAGATCAGGGATCCCCCAACCTTTTTAAATCTGCGAGCCACATTCAAATGTAGATAAACGTTGGGGAGCAGTAAAAGTATGCAAAAAGTTCCTCGGAGTAGCAAATAAGGGCTGTGATTGGCTATTGGTTGTCTCTATGTGGACTGGCAGCCCACAGGAGGCTCTATAAAACTTGCATCAAAATAAGCACCTGCTTTGAGGCCACTGGGAGCAACATCCAAGGGGTTGGTGAGCAACATGTTGCTCACAAGCCACTGGTTGGGGATCACTGTACTAAGTTCTCTGCTATCACAGACTGAGTTTAGTGTGGGCTTGTAGGAAATTGGTTTACCTTAATGGGGCATAGCTGTCTGACCCTAATCTGACTGTATGCATATCATTTTGGACGCTACAACGATCTTTCTTGGCAAATCACTAAACAGTTGAGGTTTTAATGCTGTTTTTTGCCCTTTAGAGCTGCACTTTGCACCTGGAGGAATCAAGCATCTTCTCAGGTTCTGGAGAGAAGACAGGAAAGGCTTGCAATTATTCACTACAGTGCTACAACTCAAATAAAGGTAAACTAAATTCTCAGCAGTTCTTCTTTGTGAACTCCTTTTATATTCTACATGTAACTGAATCTATGTTATAGGTTGTTCGGGCATGGAGAGACACCACATCTGTTTTGGCACATTGTAGGGAGAAGAAGGCAGAGAAAGTGAAAGAGGCAACTGTGTTTCTACAAAAAAGTAATGTTAATGCATGATTAGAAGTTTAAAAGTTCAGTGAGTCATTCACTGTATGATCAAGATTCTAACTTTTGCAGGAAAACTCCAGTGCTTTTTTATGCACTGGAGGCAATCAAGTTACACAACAAGGGACCTTCGTGTTAGGATGGAGGTGGCAACAAGGCATCATGCAAAAATTTTGCTGAAGAATTGCATGAGAAAATGGAAAGCTTATCATGCGCAGTGCTTAATGAAAATGGTGAGAGTTTTATGCAAGCTAGATGCTTTCCATGAAGATACTGTAGCAGTATCCTGGAACATGTCACATTTCCTGACCGAATGCTTTGCAATGCTCTTAATGTATGGCTGATTTTATTTATTTGCTATTCTAAACAAAAACAAACAGTGTCTAGAGCTGTTTACTCAGGCACGGTAAAGCATTGTACAGAATAAATATAGCGTTTAACTGTCTCTGTAGCTTTCCTTCTTTAAGTTCAGTCACTTCTAGTCTAGCTGTGAAATCTGCTGACTCTGAAATAAGGTAAAATCTCATCTTTGGATTTCGTAGGCACTGTCAACTACACTCATTATTCAGGCTTTGCCTGTGAGCAATAGCAATCACGTGGTCTTGCCAGTTTATTTTAACTTTCTTTGACCACATATTCCTAGAATGGCTCACTACCTCTCTGGATGATCACATAGTGTAAGCAATTGCTGTTGTACGCTTTTTGTCCCAGAGTGTTTACATTGTGCTGGCCATCTAAATTAAAAAAAATATGAGGTTGGAATCTCCACCTATGTTCATACAGTTACGTATATAAAAGTTTATTTGTCTTCAAATCCCAATTTTAACTTAAAAGTAAACCTTAGTAATTAACTGGAATGTATACCTTAAAGTTAGTTACAGAAACATGCTTTCTTGCAGGTGTTTTTTTAGGGAGTTCAGTGTTGAGTTTAACGCCTAATATATCTACA
Source organism: Xenopus borealis (assembly GCA_024363595.1). Lineage (NCBI taxonomy): Eukaryota > Metazoa > Chordata > Amphibia > Anura > Pipidae > Xenopus > Xenopus borealis. The sequence continues at coordinate 165,473,553 of CM044431.1, forward strand.
TAATACATATTCGATAAGCTGATAATGCAACTTTAAGTTCTGATACTTTAGTAATTAGTACAGTTTGCAGGATACCTTCCAACTGTGTTCTAAATCAGAGGGCAAACCTGCATGGCTACTGACAGTCATTTGTTAAAACAAAGAAAAAGAAAAATTTGCCTGTACTTTTAGTAGGGATGCACCGAATAAAGGTTTTGATTGAGCCATGATTCCGCCTTTTCAGCAGGATTTGGCCAAATTGTCGTACCCTTTTGTTTACACTGACAGGTTACCCTGGTTACCAGGCAGTAACCAATCAGTGACTTGAGGGAGGGCCACATGGGTCATAACTGTTGCTTTTGAATCTGAGCTGAATGCTGAGGATCAATTGCAAACTCGCTGAACAGTTATGTCCCATGTGGCCCCCATTCAAGTCGCTGACTAACTCAGATTTAGAGAGCTGAAAAGCAGGATGTTGTGTTGTATTCTGTTATGTTAGACATCCAGTCACTCCAGTCTTTATACATTACATTTTTGGCTAACTAACTATATTAGAAACATTTTTTATTTTGCACAGCCTATCTATTTACCCAGTTTTTATTTTTACCATGAACTGTTCCTTTAAAATCACGTGGCTTTTCATCCCAAAACAATGACGCAAAAGCAATTTATACCTGTGTGCTGTGTGCACCATTAACTTTTTCCTTACCTAGCCCTGATTTGCACATGCTAGTTAGGAATCTGTCTGGTGTTCATCCAAATCTTTCACAGAGGATTCGCTGCATCCCTAACTTTATCAAAATCTAATAAAGAGCAGACATTTTCACACTTCCAACACACAGCCCATGGCTCTCTCACACTAATGTACTTTTAAAAAAACTATTTTTCAAATTTGTACATGTGCTCTTGTCCTGTAAAAAATTCCTATAATGGGGAGTTTAAATGTATACATATACATAAGATTATAACATTTCAAATAAAAGTACAGTAGTGTAACTTCTAAAAGTGGAATACAGCTGGTGAGGCCTCTGCTAGAAGAGCTTTCAATTTTAATGTTATTAACATTATAGCGCCAACATATTACCACCTATTATTTATTCTTAGTGTGATTAACTGACTGGTTCTCTGCAGCTACTTCAGCGTCAAGGAACCTGGTTTGCAGAACAGAGACTCAGCCGAAGTTGTCTTAGACAGTGGCGACAAATGGTATGAGAAACGCATTTATCACATGTTAATTGCTTGTGGAATCAGCTCTGTTATGTTCACGTATACCTTTTCTTTAGCCCTGTAGTAGCAAAATTACATTCTTGATGTATTTGCAAAATGGCAAAATACATCAATGAATATTTTGTTAGTGACCTTAAGCAGCAGCACACTCAGGCTGCAAAATTAAAAAAACAATAATATAACAACAATGTATATTTAAAAGGGGAAAGAATACATAAATAAATACTGTATACTTGCACTTTACACCACCTCTCCGGCCATGGCTGCAATCGAGGGTATAGTCAGTGGCAGACTGTGCAGGGGCCCAGAGATGGAAAGTGAATTTCTCATAATTGTGGCATGGGCAGTGCAGATCAGGGGCCATGCCTATTTGTGCAAGGGGCATTTTGTCTTATTTTGCCTTATTTTACTTGGCCTGTAAAACAGTGGGCCAAGGTGAACAGTAAGCTAATAATTGGAGCCCCTTGGTAGATGGCCCTGGTTAGTAGTATGGGGATCCAGTGGCGTAACTACCAGGGGAGCAGGGGGTGCAATTGCACCAGGGCCCACTCACTCTTGGGGGCCCACTGGAGAGGCTATTAGAACTCCAATGTGCAATTCATAGGGGGAGAGACAGATAGGGGGGGCCCATGTGCCAATCCTGCACCAGGGCTCACCAGCGAGTAGTTACACCACTGTGGGGATCCATCATTACTGATGGCAGCACTCTAATCACATATGTTGTCATTGGCATACTTAATTGTTATCTCATTTTAATGACACTTTCTGCTTATGAGACCAGCGGCAGCTACTTGTTGCAGCTACGTGTGTACATTAATTAAAACACTGCAACTTAATATTGGAGGATTTTTGTAGTAGAAAAACAAATTTCTATTATACAGTAGAATGTTTGTTCAAATTTAAGAGGGATATAGGTGTATGAAACTGCTTTCTCTGACTGGTAGTGTCTGGGGCCCAACATTATTGTGTTTTATTATCCGACTTCTTTTCTAGATTATTGTATGTAAAACAATACATTCATTGAAAAAAACAGCTGCTGTTCTGCACAGAAGAGAAGCATTGGAAATGTTGGTACACTGAAGTACCAGAAAATACTTAAATAAGGCAATACACTTTCTTGTCTATTTATTATGGTTTATTCAACATACCTATGTATAAAATTAACTTTATTCTATTTCATTTAAACCCATGTGGTTTAAAACCAAGTAGTTAAAAAAACATGACACAGGATTGATAAAAAAAAACACTTTGGGGTACTGGAGATTCTAATTCAGCAGGACAATTCTATGCTTGTTAAAGGGGTGTACAGAATAGGCATCAGATGTGATGCTGAACTGTGCCATAAGGAGTTATTGAACTTTATCTGCCCATAACCTTTCATAGTGAGTTATGATTGGCTCTTGTCCCTCAATAAAGTGCTGCTAAGATATTTGCAAAACTTCTTGCTAATAGACTGAAATTAGTAATTGAGGAACTGACTGGGCCTGACCAAACAGGCTTTATGCCAAATAGATCGACCAATATAAATCTCTGCAGGCTAACATTCACACTGACCACACTAATAAAGGCTCCCATATTGTAGTCTCACTTGATGCAGCTAAGACCTTTGACTCAAGTCAGATGGCCATACCTCCTGAAACTCTTGGAGAAATTCAGTCTGGGTGAACAATTCATTAAATTGGTTGGAATGTTATACAAAGCACCAACAGTGAGGGTTATAGGGGAAGTCAACTCCTCAGGCACAAAACACCATTGAAATACATACCATTCCGAAAGATATCCAGTATTCTAACAGATCACCCAATTATTGTGACACCTTACAAACCATGGCAGAAAATACTGTAATTGAATAAATTGAAACCCCCAATCTTGTCCCCAGGTCTGCTGCTAAGGGGAATTTTTTTTTTTTTTTTTGCAATATAATTTTCATTGATTTTCTGAGGTAAAGAAAAGGGGGATACAGAAAATAAAATGGGGGAATAGTGGGGTTATTGAACAAGAACATAACTTACAATTACGTTATGTTTGTATTAACACAATATTTTAACATTTATATATAAGTAATCTCGTAATGGAACATCTGTGGGGTTATAAATCTCCATTCACATCCGGTTTGGTCTGTGCGCTTAATGTCGAAATTAAAGATATTTTACAATTTACCAGAGAGGGGCTCAGCTCTCAAGGGACACTAGGGATTGGAAGTCCACGAGATCGCCCCCCCCCGACAGACCTTCACAGGTAGGGGGCGCTTTGGCAACAAACAGATCTTCCTGGCAAAATCAGAAGCACACTTAGACAAGTCTACGGCATGATGACACTCACAATCCGGGGGAGATTGATACACTTTGCCGATGCATGGACTACACTCGTTCAAAATTCCTGGATCCACAAGGTTGTTACTCGAGGGTACGACATAGAGTTTGCCTCACTTCCCCCACACAGATTTTTCATGTCACAACTTCCACAGGAGTCAACCAAGCGCATAGCCTTTCAAGAGGTCATTTCCAGCCTTCTTCTTGCAGAAGTCATCACCCCTGTTCCTCCGGCCGAGCTCTTCCAAGGATACTACTCCAACCTATTCGTAGTACCAAAAAAGGATGGGTCAGTTCATCCCATCCTAGATCTCAAAGAGCTGAACAAGTTCATTCGCCCACTGAAGTTTAAGATGGAATCTCTAAGATCTGTCATCAGAGCAATGTCTCCAGGAGAATTCCTTATGTCTCTCGACATAAAGGACAACCTACCTGCATGTTCCAATCTTCACTCCGCATCAGAAATATTTGCGTTTTGCATTCCAATATCGACATTTCCAGTTCACAAATCTCCCCTTCAGCCTCACCTCCACTCCCCAGGTTTTTTCCAAGATTATGGCGGCATCCACAGCAGAGATTTGCAAACTAGGAATTTCCATCACCCCTTACCTGGATGACCTCCTAATCAAGGCCCCATCTCTCCAAGAGGCTCAAGGGTTGCTCTAAATATCCATGGACAAGCTTAGGGAAATGGGTTGGGTTCTCAACCTAGACAAGTCATCTCTAACACCCAGCCAATCCATGAACTTTCTAGGCATGAGGTTCGACAAACAGACACAAAGAATCTCTCTTCCTCCGCAAAAAGTGCTGCATCTCCAAACTCTAGTGCGAACACTAGTTCAGAAACCATGACATTCAGCGAAACTCTGAATGAAGGTGTTGGGAGTCATGTCTCTACCATAGACACAGTTCCCTTTGCTCAGTTTCACCATAGAGACCTTGTATTGAACATACTGAACAGTGGGAGATCCCGCTGTCCCCACAAACTAGGTCTTCTCTTCGCTGGTTGTTCAAGTCGACTCGCCTCACTCAGGGAAAATGCCTCGGGGAACCCTCCTGGCACATCTTCACTACAGATGTGTGTTTCTTCGACTGGGGACTGGCAGTTCTAGAAGGCAGATCAGCACAAGGGACATGGAGCCCGAGCGAAAAGCAACTGCAAATCAATCTACTCTAAATACGAGCAATTTGTCTAGCCCTGATTCACTGCCAACAGGACCTGAAGGGCCAATCTGTGAAAGTGCAATCGGACAACTCCACAGCGGTGGCTTACATCAACTACCAGGGAGGAACAAAGAGCAGAACAGCCTTAAATGAGATCAGGCTCATCTTCAGGTGGGCAGAGACTTATCTCTGAGTCTTTCAGGACATAGCAGACGTGGAGAACTCCGGAGGTCGGCCTGATGGTGACTAGGCACAACAGGAAGGTTCCAGCCTTCCTAGCCAGGTACAGAGATCCACGGGCCCTAAATGTCAACATCCTGACCACCACCTGGGACTTCTGACTGGCATACGCCTTCCCACCTCTGGCCCTCACACCAAGAACAATCAGGAAGCTACAACAAGAGAGGGCCAGTCTCATTCTGATAGCACCGAGATGGCTTCGAAGGGCTTGGTTCACAGCCCTACTAAACCTCTCGGTGGCAGAACCATGAACTCTGCTCCACTTCCAGACCTTCTCACTCAGGGACCCATCCGCCATCCAAACCCAACAAGCCTAAATTGACGGCGTGGCTCTTGAGACAAAAATTCTAATCCAAAAGGGTTTCTCTAGGGCCGTGGCACACACAATGTGTGCAGTCAGAAAGCCGGTCTGAACCAGGGCCTACCATAGAGTTTGGTCCACCTACCAAGAATTTCTCCATTCCAAATATCTTGGAATTTCTACAAGGGCTCTCCATGGGCATGTCACTCAGCTTCCTCAAGTCACAGCTTTCCGCCCTGTCAGTGCGGGATCGGGTTTTCATCCAAGGGGTGACACACGTAGCACCTCCTGTGCGGGCCCCAGCTCCCATCTGGGATCTCACCCTAGTACTAAAGGCACTACAACCCCCACCTTTTGAACCTCTTGGATCAACAGCTCTACGGTGGCTCACCTGGAAGACCGTTTTTCTTCTAGCCATTTTCTCATCTAGACGAGTCTCGGAAATCCGCGGCAGATCGCCCTTCCTCATTTTCCATCATGACCAAATGGTCCTTCGCACTATCCTTTTCTTTTTTTGTTTCGGATTTTCATCTGAACCAAGAAATAGTTGTGCCATCTTTTTGTCCTGCATCAACAAATCAGAAAGAGACACTGCATACTCTGGATCCAGTCAGGGCCCTAAAGTTCTACTTGCATAGAATTCAAGACATCCGCAAAGATTCTCTACTGATTTTTCCTTTATTCAGGTAATGCTCTCATGCCGGGAGGCTATAGCATTTGATATTATGACCAGAGGTAAATAGTTAGGGACCGCCATATGGGTTTTACCTTGACGTGGTGTGGTGGCTTATCAATCTTATGATCATAATTTTGTAACTAAAAAACCCCTGTCTTTGTACACATGCAACTGCATAGATTACTTATATGACAGGGGACCAGGGAATGTGCATTGATCAATCTCTCCTCTTTTTCCTCTGTGTATAGTTAATTTGGCCAGATCAGTAGCACTTCCATTGTATTTTAGTACATTTTTATTTAGCTATGGAGTGCTCCCACAACCTTTCTTTTTTGCATCTTTTTTGCACTTTGGTACTTCCCCACTGTCCCTGTGTCCCCCAAGCTGACGTGGCGAAAAGGAGATTTTGCGTACTCACAGGACTTCCCTCCCTGGATCGAGGCCTTCACTTCCGTCAGACATGATACTGTTATGTTTAAAGTTTTAGTTTGTTTTTTATATACCTCTGTTGACTTTGGTACAGACTGACCTAAGCTCCGCCTGCTGGGGGTATAGCCAATGGAGGAGGAGTCAGTTTTTACCTAAGGTTGTGTCCTGCCTCCTAGTGATCCCAGCTATACCCCCACTGTCCCTGTGCCCCCAAGTGACTGAAGCGAAAGATTTAAAGTGATATGGACACTAAATAATGAATTTTAACATATGAATGTAAATTAAATGTTACCTATAAGTTATGTTGATCATTTTTTTGCTGAGAGGTTTGTTTTTGTATATAATTGTTAGTTGAAGTTCCTAAGCCTGTTTCTCTGACATTCTGACTTTGCCAACCTGACTGTCCCATCTCAGTCTGTTGGTTACAGTTTCTAATGATAACAGACTCCTGCTGCACAAATATGGCAGCTCCCTCATACAGGAACATGGGGGATCAGACAGATAATGTAAAAGCATCATGCAAATACTTTATGGCAAAGTTAGAAGTAGCTTTCAAAGCCAATATTATAATAGATGTAAAAAAGAGTTTAATTTCAGTTGTCAGTATCTCTTTAATGGTAAGTACACAGGGGCTACTTGGACCATGTTTGTTACTACGGGAAAATTCTTACCCTACTTTCAACAAATTGCACAGTATGTATATGCACAGGGTGTGACCCCGTTGACCAAATCAAGCACACCAGCAGTCCCCCTTCTTCACAGCTCACACAGTCTGACATCAAGACCTACCAGAGCTGGATGATGAGGACTGAGTGGAGGCAACAGCTAAAGCCTATGACTATATGATCTCCACAAGAGACACACTAATCCAATTCAAAATTATCCATAGGCTCCACCTGACCCCCTTACGATTACATCATATGGGAATTTGTGTCTCCTCCCGCTGCCCTAAAAGTGGTGCCTCTGAAGCGGACTGCCTTCACCTAATGTGGCTATGCCCACTAAACTACTATTTTTGGGAATGAGTTCTAAATTTCTTTCAGAACACAATGTCCCTACCGAAAATACTCACACCCAAGACATGCTTTTTTGGTATTGTAGACGATATTGGTCTAGACTCTGCAGCATGTTTTCGGTTTAGAACCCTGTTATTTTATGCCAGGAAATCCTATCCTTTTCCATTGGATGACCCACTCCTCTCCAACGCTTACCAGTTGGCTCATTCTAATTATGGTGAATATCCCACTGAACTTACCTATATAGTTACAAATTTGACAAAATCTGGGGTGAGTTGTAGGCATAAACTAATACCATTCGGTAGCTCCCCTAAGATAAAGAGGGAAAGTTGAATCTTGGCTGCTAAAATACACCACGAGTAAACTGCTATTGTCTAATTAATACAGATGTATTGGAGATATCTTGAAAACAAGAATATAATACATGTAGAACTAATGGTGTATTGTTTAATGTAGTTTGTGTGTTACAAATGCATAAATTAAAACCTTAAAAAAACATAAGGGCATTCTAGTCTGCTCCAGGACCTTATAGTCAGGAGATAGCAGAAATTGTGCACCGACTAAATACAAATATCACTAATGAGAGCCTTATTACACGGTTGTCACAACCGTGTTGTGATGAAACAAGCTTTTAATCTGGGTGGAGGAAATGTCAACTGTATGTTATTGCTTAGTTTCTCCTAAGGATAAGGCCAGATGGGAAGATTTGGGGAGATTTGTCACCTTCAAATTTCCCCAAACCACTTCCCCCTGCCTTCCAGCGGCTTTAATGAATAATCTCCTGCGCCTATTCACACGTGGTGCTGGCTTTTCCGAAGTTGCTTAAAGTTGCCTCCTTAGGCAATTATCGAGTTATCTCAGGAAAGCGCAGCGCCGTGTGTGAATAGGCGCAGGTGATTATTAATTTAAGCCGCTGGAAGGCAGGGGGAAGCTGTTCAGGGAGATTAGTCGCCAGGCGATGATTCTCCCCGAATCTTCCCGTCTGGCCTGAGCCTAATTGCTTCAACAGATGTGTGTGTATGATAACCTTTGCTCCTTTCCCTATGTGTTTTTTGATGTTGGATAGCCAGACCTGCATTCTTTGGTAAGTGACCCCTACCGTGAGGGAACCAAAGCAGAGCCCTCTTTAACTCAATACACATAGATGACCCCAAGAGCTGTGTACTGTATGGATCCTACATTCAGACTAAACTGGGCACGCTCCCCAAATGGCACCCCATTGGCCCAGCAGTTTTAATTGTGATTGGCACCATTACAACTCATGGTCAGATTGGTCTTTATAATGGCCCGCCTAGCCTATCATGTGACTGGCCCTTCTGAAAGTTGCCTTTGTGGTTGGCAGAAGGAATCAAACCCTGTTCTGCCTTTACAACAGGGGCTGTTCCCTTTCTGGCTTACAAAGTTGGCTAAGAATTGCCATTTGTTAGTCTTTTTATATACATGGAGGACCACAGAGACTACCCAGTTGTTAGCCATCACAGCTGTACCTACATTCTCCAGTGACCAACATCCTCAAGAAGAACCACTGAATGCTGGCTACCATCTTCACCTGTAATTTGACATTGCCATGCTACAATAAAGAGCTGCATTTCCTAAAGGCGTTGTGTGGTGCGAGTCCTGCCCTATGTTCATGTCTTCTGGCGGCAAGGTGTTGTAACATGTCATTTTACATAAAGTAGTATTAAAGGGCAAGGAAAGGCAAAGAAATAAAATCCCATTTTTACTTTCTTTAATGAAAAAGAAATCTATCTCCAAAATACTTTTTTTTTTTTTTTAATAAGAAACCTGACTGTATGCAGTGAAATTTAGTGCTTCTGGCAGGGAAACAATCACTTATGAACAGCAGGGGGAGCCCCTGCCTTACTTACCAGCCGTGCAGAACTCAAGCAGCTTTGTTTTTTGATCATTTATGACGATCCCTAAGCTGCACAGACCATACTGAGCATGTGCAGTGCCAGTGTCAGGCAAATATGTATAAAAAAATTACAAGATGAAAGCCCCCTGTGGCCAACTTTGAAAGCATAAATCATTTGTTTAATTAGGCTTGTGGTGCAGTAAGTTCATGTTTAGTATACAAAATACACCATTTCTACCCTTATTCTATTTTACACTTTCCTTGCCCTTTAGGGCTAGGCCAGACGGGGAGATTCGGGGGCATTTTGTCGCCTGGCGACTCCTCGCCAGGCAATTTGGAGCAATTTCAAAAAGCGCGCCGCTCCGTGTGGATACGCGCCGGCGTTTTCAAGCAACGCCGGTGCGCTTGGGTAAGTGGCTGTTCGGGGGCTACAAGTCGCGGCGAGAAGTCGCCAGGCGACAAAATGCCCCCGAATCTCCCCGTCTGGCCTTAGCCTTAAGGTTATATTGTATATACAGATATGTGATAATGGCAATATTATCAGATAGTAGAGCCATGGTATATATGTGGAGTGTGTAATCTAAAGATCACTTTTCTAGCTCTCCTTAATTACAATGAAAAATGAGTCAGTTGTAATAAAATAAAATAATTGTATCCTTTCTTATGCAAATAATTTTTTTTTCTCAAGCCATTCTAAATTCTCTCAGTGCAGCACTGTTATTAGACACATTGTTTCATTGGAGAACTGAAAAAATTAAGTAGACTGCACATTTTTAGACCTTCGGGTACCCACACCTTGATCAGGAGTAGTGGGTTATGCCTATGTAGTTTTATTATGTTTGGAACAGCATTAACTGTCAGAGAACGTGATTTTCCATATGCATTTCTGTCAACTGTATTTATTTTTTAAATATGGCTGTACTTAACAGTAACTATAGACAATTACTGTGTTCCAGCTGGTAGAAAAACAACAGCAAGACAAGAAGAATGTGAAAGCTTTATGGAACTGGTCCCTCACACTGCAGGGAAAGGTAGTATTCTAAGACTGCTTTTGAACTAGAAGTGTTTTTGTTAAAAGTTAAACAAAGATGCTCCCATGTGCCCTTAATTATATATATATATATATATATATATATATATATATATATA
>CM044431.1:165483990-165525478 GCA_024363595.1 Xenopus borealis
TATATATATATATATATATATATATATATATATACATACATATATACATATATATACATAATATGCACTTAATCCATATTTACCCAGATATTGATTTCTCCCCAAAAATGTAGCCATATCCTGTATGTTAGGAACAAAAAAAATGTAGCATTTCATTTCCTTGAACTTGTCACATTAACATTTTGCTCTATAGCATCCAACAAAAGATCTATTCTATATATTTATTTATTTATGCACTTATTCCCTATTTTTTAATTTGCCCAGATACTGATTCCAAACTAATGCTTGGCCAAATACAGGCAGATAAAGCTGTCGATATCTGTCGTTTAGACCGATTTGACAGCTTATCTGCCCATGTATGGGGGCTTCGGACAGGTCATCCCGACCTATATCTGGACACGATATCGATCGGGAAGGTTTGAATTTCTTCTGACCGACCCATCGGAAGTCCATTGCGCTCGTCGTAATCCGATCATTCAGGCATAGGGCCGAATGTCCGGATTACCCTGATGTAGCCCTGCCAATTCCAAATGAGCGGATCTTTGCATCTATGGCCAGCTTAAGAAAGTATCCATATCCCAAACCAAATCTGAAACCTCTTATAAGATGATTTCCTCCATTAAAGGAACCATAACATCAAAAAATAAAGTGTTTTAAAGTTATAATAATGTATATAAATTAGCTGTTGTTTAGCAATGGGGGCAGCCATTCAATGGAGAAAACGCTCAGGTTACACAGCAGATAAGCTCAGTAGAACATAATGGTGTTATCTGTTACCAACTATTTAACCTGTGCCATATATCCTTTTTTCAATTTCCACCATTACTACTCAGCAACTTGTTTATATTAACTATAGCAGTGTTTCTGAAGCCAATAGATCAGTTTTACCAGTGCAGGACAACATTACATGATATTTTCATTACTTTAAATTACCTAAATTTTTTGATGTTACTGTTCATTTAAAGGAACAGTATGTACACATTTTCAGCATGAGTTCAATGAATAGGGCTTGTGCTGAACAAACTTTTAGCCTTTTGTTTCAATTAAGAAATATACAGAAGATCTGCTCCGTGCCCCATCTCTATTCATTTGAACAAGATCTGACTGCGTAGTCACAAGCAGCGGACGTCAGCCCAAGTGGGTCTTATTCTCAAATGAATAGAGGAGGGCACAGAGCGGATCCACTTCTCTCAGCCTGGAAAAAAATATTCGGGTTCAGAGCAGGTTGAGTCCATGCTCCTTTTGTCATCGGCCTTATTGCCAGAGGTAAGAGAAACTGTATAGCACAAGCCCTGTTCATTGAGCTCTGCCATTTGCCTAAACAAGAATATGAAGCCAGCTTTACTTCAGTACTTCCTGATCCATAAGGCTAGGGCAAGACAATGCAATATCTCTGTGGATACTTCGCTGCCCTGAGCCCCTGCAGGTTGATTTTGAAGTCTGCTTCTTCTGCCTCCACCCAAGCTGAAACCATGCTTCCGGGGGCAGGCAGAGCAGGAGCGGATTCTCAGCCTGCAGACAAACGCAGGTCGATATCAGCAGTCATCTGGCATTAGCCAAAGAGCTACAAAGGAATTGATAAAACAAATTTATTACTAGTTCACTGAGAAGCCTCTGATATTGAGCTGCTCAAAGGCTGCTGTTACAGAAAAGGAGGTTGTTTCTTGAAAGGTAGATAAGGGGCTTTAAACTGGGGGTGGGATTACGGACAAGTATTTTATAATGGCTAATATAATGTTTTTAGTTAAAACAAGTCAGACTTTAATTGACCGTCCTATTGCAATTGTAAGCCCTAATTGCAATAGTGTGTTTAGGTGTATACTAGCTATGGCAATGTTATCAGCAAGCCACTTTGCCATAAAGTTTGAGGAGCTTGTGAGAATTCCTTTGAGGATACATCCCCTTTCAAATAAGTATAATTCACTAGTCTTTAGTCCTGAATTGTATAGTGGCAAGGTCACATGCTATCCACTGCAGTGTAGTAATGTCCTTGGCAAACAACATTGCTCACTGATGAAGATTAGCAAGCCTTATCTAAGGCCCTGGCAAGTTTTAAATATAGACATTTTTTGTTTTAGGTGTTTGATGGATGGCTATCTTATGTGTGTGAGCGTCGGCGAAAAAAGTGTCGCATTTTAGCAGCATTAGAACTTTATCGTGCAGATCTGCTTCAGACTGGAGTTACCAGAATCCTAAGTTATGCATCTGGCATGAAACATTTCAGATCTCAGCTGAGCACCCATCACCAAGTAAAGGTAATTAAGACAATGGCCAAAATAAATGGCTTAAATGTTTAACAACGTTTGTAATCTATATGCAGTTCTAGGTTCTGATTTAAGGAGATATATATAAAGTATAATAAGTTTTGGTGGTTTTTTTTTTGTTATGTATTAACAAATATTTTATTAAAAAATTTGATGTTACTGTTCCTTTAACATTGCATATTTGGTACAACTGTAAATAATGGGAATCATTTTTACTATGTCATACCTCCACAACTGTTAACTGAAAGACAAGGTGTTCCCAAATTCAGAATCACACAGATTAGCAAAACATCTATCATAACCTTATCTTTGCATTCTATTTATATTTTTACCACAAACAGACTTCCTAATTATTTAATATAACCTATCTTGATATCCCATGTTCCTTTATGAGGGGGCTGCCACATTTGTGTACCAGTAGTTCATTCACATTAAAAACTTTTGACTGGTTGAATAGGGACAGACCCTTACAAAAACAGGGAAATCAAAATTATCCAAATATCAAAATCTTGAAAAATTCTAGTTTTTTTTTTCACTAGAAAACTTGAATTTTCAGAGGGGAAAACAAAAATATATTATTTTTTTTTTTACAATTTTTCAAGATTTATTATACAGGTTAAGGACCTGTTATCCAGTATGTTTGGGACCTGGGGTTTTCCAGATACTGGATCTTTGCATCATTTGGATCTTCATACCTTAAGTCTACAAGTAAATAAATCCAATAGGCTGGTTCTGCCTCCAATTAGGATTAATGATCTTAGTTTGGATCAAGTCCAAGCTACTGTTTTATTATTGCAGAGATAAAGGAAATAATTTTTTAAAATTTGGATTATTTCCTTATAATGGATTTAATGGGAGACGGCCGTTCTGTAATTCGGAGCATTCTGGATAACCGCTTTCTGGATAACTGATAACATACATGTACCCTGATGTTGCACAAAGAATCCAAAAATAGGACATCTCAGACCTGCCAAAATCCTGTATTAGTCAATGGGAGAGGCACCTATCTCAATTTGACATTTTTGTTGTCTGTGCTGGGTTTAGCCCTAAAAACCAAAGTTTTTGGCAGAAAAAATTTGAGCAGTTCTGGAAAAAAAAGCTTGAAAAATTTGGGGTAGAAGCTAAAAAATCAGCGCAATTCAGGTTCTCGCTCTTTGTTCCAGGATCGAATGAAATCTAGTTTTTTTCTAAGTTAAATCTGGCATGGGAGTTTGGGTGTTTTTTGTTTTTTTAATAAAACATGAGAAATTCAGATTCTAGTAAATAATGTACATTAATATTTAGAAAAATATTTTTTTTAGCATCAGTATCAGGTAGAGGGCTCCTCGAGGAAGCGCCAGGAAATGCCTGAGAGAGAGATTTGACAGAATAAGTTATTGCTCACAGAACGTGACCGACTAGTCTGCTCTTTGATTGCCTTTTCCTGTTCTTTTATATTTTTCAAATTTCATGACCTTTCAATGAAATCTGTTTCAGGCAGTGCAGAGGCAAAATGCTGCAGCTCGTCGTTGCGCTATTATCTGGAAAGAGAAGGTCTTCAGAAGGCTTCATCAAAAAACTTCTCAGAAGAGAGTGACCTTTAATACTTTAGAAGCTGATCTATCTGAAGAAGAAGAGACTTTAGGAACAAAGACCTCAGGGGATATAATGTACACCACACCCCTGACTAGCGGGGAGCCCACACTGAGTGTTATGTAAGCATATGAACTTCTGCATTAGCTCCTTAGCATTTAATTGGATGCAATCACTCCCATTTCCCTTTTTATTATGAAGTTTCATTTTCATGCTCTTCAAATGATTGCTGTGTGTAGTTATTATTTTTAACTGCTTATTTTAAAGGCTTAATCTGTGGGGGGGGATGTCAATGTTAGGCAGGTAATACAAATTTATATACAGAACCACTGTAACAGGTGTAATAGACCTACTTTCTAACGGGCCAAAGAATAATCCTGTGTTGTTTAAGTAATCGTCATAGACAAGACAATGCTGATGTATACATAACCGTAAGGCTGATATCTGAATTCATCAAATGGTTCACATCTGAAATGACTGTCTTTGTTCAGCAGCAAGCTGAGGGCAGAAAGGACAAAACCCCGCAGCCCTGAATTCCTACTGCAATCTCTGGAGAGAGAAGGACTACTGAATGCTGTGAGGTAGGCAAAATCATTTTCCTTTTGCAGACCACTCTATGGGGTAGATTAATCAAAGAGTGAAGTTTTTTTAAAGGCTTATTCATCAAAGGGTGAACTTTCACTTCACCCATTGATGAATACGCCTTGCAAAATCCCATAGAAATGAATTGAGAGCTGTGGAATTTCCCTCTAGTGGCGGAACTTCACTCTTTGATGAATCTACCCCTATGCCTCTGCTGGGAGAGAGAGTGTGTTTAAATAAAAAGATTTCCTTGGTCCTCTCCAGTAATGTTTTGCTATGGTTTGGGACAACCAGCCTTGCCGGAAAAGAAATCACATTTCACAAGTGATGTAAACAGTCATCTGTATTGGTTTTTTTTTTTTTTTTTATTACAACAGCTGTGATACCACAAAATATTGTGAAGCGGAATCCTTGGCTACAAAAGTGCCTCTGCAGAATGAAGTCCAGGCAACAAAGCCTTTCCAACTACTCAACGCTCTGCCTCTGCAACACACATACATAGCTTCTTCTGTAACAAACGAGGCTGCTGCTGAAATTCTGCCTCCTCCCATCCGAGCTTCTGTGGCATCACCAGCTCCTCTTCGTTTAATCCCAGACAAGGCTTCATCTTGCCCAGCACTAATGCCTCCATCTTCTTTTGTGCCTCTGGTTCAGAGCAAGGTAGATCCAGTAAGTATAAACATACTATATAGTAGTTTACTAATAATAAAATAGTTTGTATTATTATAAGCATAGATTTAGTCGTGTCATTTGTTGTCTCATTAAGTTTCAGCTGTATGACACATTAGCTCGCTCTTCTTTAGTCATAATCCTAATGTTTTTATGATGCCATTTCCATTTCTCACAAACAAACGTGTCACTCTTCACTGCAGGCTAAAGTTGCTCCTGTGCACCGTACAGAACAACCTCCGATAAAGAACCTCTCAAGTACAGCATTTTCAGATTATTCAAGCCAGCTTCTGTTACCAACTGATTTTGTACAAGGTATTGATTCCCAGGCCCAAAGTGGTACCACTGTAAATGAGTAGTTATAGTTTGTAATGGCTGCAGAATGCTGAAAAGCCTGGTAGGACCTCATTGCCTATTGGAGCCCCTAAGGCTGGATCCTACTAACTTGAAGGGATTGTTCACCTTTGAGTTCACTTTTAATATGATGTAGAGCATGATATTATGAGACAATTAGTTTTTATTATATGAAGTTTGAGTTATTTACCTTTTTATTCAGCAGCTCTCCAATTTGTATTGTCAGTAATCCAGTTGCTAGGGTCCAAATTACCTTAGCAACCATTTACTGATTTTTAAAAGAGACTGCAATATGAACAGGAGAGGGACTGAATGAGTAATAAAAAGTAGCACTAACTATACATTTGTAGCCTTGCACAGCATTTGTTTTTAGATTGGGTCAGTGACCCCCATTTGAAAGCTGGAAAGAGTCAGAAGAAGAAGGCAAATAATTAAAACACTATAGAATACATGAATAATGAAGACCAATTGAACAGTTGCTTAGAATAAGCCATTATATAAGATACTAAAAGTTAACTTTAAAGTGAACCACCCCTTTTTAATAGTGTGGGGCCTTGTTGTTATGCTCAGATTCTCCACTGAGATCCTGCTACAGTATGTCAGTGGTAAAATTCCAAAGGAATGTGTGATTCAATAGTAAAACAAGAGTACTTTCAGGATATTCGATCAGGATATCATCTGATAAAATGTCTGTTTTCTTTGCAGCTCAAAAGGAAAAAAGTCCAGAGAAACCAAAGGAGAACAAACAGATTGCTGCCCTTAAAAATGAACTTCTAGAGATTCAAAGAATTATGCAGCAATACCAAGACCAGAAAGAGGAACTCAAGTAAGTGTTGCTCTAGGATGTTTATAAAAAAAGAGAAATGCCCTAACCAGAAACAGATGAGTAACCAGGCACATTGCACTGTGTAAGTCAGGTTTTGTAGTGAGGATTTGTCTGTTTTCAGGGATTGGCGCAGACATGCGGGAGTTCTAAGGCGATGGCTGAAAGCCAATGATCATGTGCTCGACCCTGATGAACAATCACTCAAGAATGAGGTGGAGACTGAATTACAGCAGGTACAACTGTCTCCTGTCCCTCTAAAATGACTTCCAGTGCATTTTCCCATTTGTTCAATTGCAAGCAGAAGGCGCAAGGGCAGATTATACATAGTAAACACTTATGAGTGTCTGCAGACAAGTAAAGAGATCATCCCAGTTGTCTTTTCCTAGGCTAAAAACTCATACTGCAAAACTAGAAAAGCAGAGCCCACCCCAGAGGTCCAAGCCTGGGTAAATTGTATGGCTGAAACTTGCAATCATGAACTTAGTCTTCCTAAAAAGAAAGAACCCCAACAAGTTACATAAAGTAGTATTGCTTTTTTAGCATAGTACAGTAGTTGTAGATAACCTAATCTTTTGTACGTACCTAGTGTGAAGTCTGCCACTATGCCAACATTTAATAATCCAATTCAAGGATGTCCCTTGTCCACTTTTGTTTAATCTTTTCCAATGGGTATAGGCCTGCCTGCAGTTAAGATTGTATAGCACCATGAAAGTGGCTTTAGCAACGCTGCTTAATGCAAATATTTTTCCGGGGTTGTTTCTTTGATCTGTATCGGTGGGGAATAGAGCAGCTGGAGGTAACGCCACATCATACTGGTTGGGAGACTGAATTCCTGATTAAGGTTGGGAACTGTTTTGTTCTCCTCCTTCCACAATTGCTTTTAAGAACTTGATCCCATGAATGGCCCAACAGCTAACATCAGGCATAAGTTGAAATTGTGGTAAATTGTTCTTGCCACTCAGGGGGTCCAGATGGACTGCAGTAGGGGAGTGCCCAATACTATACCCAATGCTTTTTGGAAGGCAAGAATCACAGTTGGCATAGGTAGTGTGGTGATCTGGTATTGGACGGACCTCTGTACAGAAGTCTGGCCTGGGCTTCAAAGGAGCCAGCTTCCTCCATGATCACAGCAGCGTTATCCAGTTTCGGATTTATCCACCAGTAAACAAACATTAGTTGACTGGCCAGAAAGTATAGTCTTAGATCAGGCAGGGCTAACCCTTCTCTTGTTGCTGGGGGTGCATACATTTTTGAATCCAATGCGTGGGTGTCCTCCTGCCGATATATTTTCATCCCTGTTCTCTGGGAAAGGGTCTAGGTAAATATGACTGATTTATTATCCTTTTCATGTAACCCTGAGAACTCAGAAAGTAGCTACTGTTTGCAGGACAAATGTCAGTGCACAATTGGGGTTTGTCAGGTATGTTAACATGTCTGCATAGGATGATCACTTTTCAGTGACTGCTCCAAATAGTAGTCCCTCTACCTGCTGGTTTGCACTAATTTACATTGCTAATGGCTCAATAGCCAAGGCAAATCGTAGGGGCGAGAGGGGGCAGCCTTGGCGCATCCCCAAGCATTGTAAATTATGCACTGTACGATTTTGTTGTTATATGTACCCACACCCCCTCTGACTGTTAAATATGGCATTCTATCACATGCAAAGTAAACCTGATTTCAGAAGGCTTCACTTTGCATGTAATTGCTTATGAGTGGCTTTTTGGCTCCTTTTAGCCCATCTCACCCTAACCAGGTTCAGTTTTCTATTTTGCCTTCTATCACCAAAGCTATGTATATCACATGTGAATGCTATTGTGCAAAGCCTGGTCAACAATAAAACTCTACCTGAATTTAAAAAAAAAGGCTAATATAGAAAAAAAAAAGTAGCCTTTTGGAGCATTACATTTGTGCCACAGAGGTAGCTTATATATAGCAGCACATAGCAATACATCTGGTACTTTTGTTTCTAGGTTTTATTGAAGTAAAGCAGCTAGTCTTGCCATTGTTTCCCAAAGTTATTTACACTCCACTCTTACTCGCTTGCTCAACCAAGAAATCTTTAGGAACAAGTGTGCCAGGATCTCCATTCCAAGTGGGGATGTCTGTCCAATCAGTCTCCCACATCAGCTGCTAACCAAGCCAAGCAACATAGATTGACTTGTTTATTCTACCCTGGAGTTTTGTTTGTAAATATAAGCAATAGAAAGATTATCTGATCTTACCATTAGAATATTTTGTGTATAGGATTCACGATGTACATTTTTGAGACTGAGTGGTATATTAGGCAGACAGGAATTGCTCGTATTTCTAGGAAGTGCATACAAAAGAAATTGACAGACTTTTTCAAAATGGAATGAGGAGAAAAGAGCAAGTTCATTTGCTAACTTAAACTGAACTGTAATACAGGTATATGGGACCTGTTATGTAGAATGCTCAGGGTTTCCAGATCAGGGGGCTTTCCGTAATTTCATTGCAAGGTATTGTTTTATTATTATAATATTAAAAATGTGAATGATTAAAATGTAGTTTATGGGAGCCTTTCCACAATTCAGAGCTTTCTGGATAACCGATCCCTTGCCTGTACCATAAGCAGTTATTCTACAGAACACACAGCATTAAGGACAGAGGCTGCACACAACACCCGTTGACTTTTTTTTTTTGGCTTTTTGCTTCCTACAGCTCAAAGTGACGATTGAAGAACGCTCACAGCTGCTGAGCACAGACAAGAGACGAATGCAGACTTATATTAGTCGCCTTCAGGAGATCAGAGTGTCAATGGACTCCTTGTTATAATTTTCTATAATGATATGCTTTTCTAGAATACAGATCTCTATGAAATCACAAAGGCTGTTTAGTTAATCCATTTTATTTCAAAATGTCTGCTATTAAATGGGTTAATGTATTCATGAAATCACACCCTTCTCTGAGGTACAAAAAAAAAAAGTGCTAGAGCTGCCCCGGGCAAGGTTACACTTTGTAGGCTAAAATCAGAACAGTCCTGGTCAGAATCCTCAGTGCTGACACCATAATCCTTCATCCCAAGCAATCAGAAGCAGCAGCTTTGTGTCACAGCTCTCATCACTGACCTAATGGCTGCCTTAGGCATAGCACGTCCCTGAGGTTGGCTGTTTTCTTTCGGCATAGAGCTTTCTATGAGGGGATGATCTCCTCTATTGTAATCAATTATGTATTTATCAAATTATAAAATAATTGTTCCCACAAAAAAAAAAAGTTCAGGTGATTAAATGAAAGCCCTGAAACGATTACTCCAGAGAAGTAACCCACAGCAAGTGGCCATGGGAATGAAATGACTAAGTGCTGTGTGGGACAATAACGAGGCTGGTGTGTGGCAGTGACTAATCTGCATGACTGCCCTCTGTGTGTCCTTAAGGTGCATAATCATATGGTTTGGCTGGCATAGAGACGCTGAGTCTTCTTGCACCACTAATTCTATACATAGGATCCTTCCCTGTTGTAACCATCTTTGCATGAAAATGTTGGATTCTTACTACAGGGATCCTACAGCTTCCCCAAAGTGAATCTTCTGTCCAGGCTTCAAGTTAAAGTTGAAATCTTTTGGTGCCTCAAAAATAAGGACTATGGTGGATCCAAGGTTGAATTCTCCCAGCTGGTCTCCCTTCTGCATAACCATGCCATCTTGGTTATTGTGTGTTATGTAGCTTAGATCATTGTAAGAACCTTTGCTGTATCGAGGGCTGTTTGTCTGCAGATCCTAAAAGACAAATCACAGGATCTTCGTTAAAAATGGAATATCCTGTTCTAAATAGAACCAACACTTTTGTTAAAAGGGTTGATCACCTTTCAATACTTTATTCGATTCAGTTGTTTTCAGATAGTTCACCAGAACTAAAAATTCATTTCTGTTTGTGACCATTTTTCAATATTGAAGTATAACGTTTTATTTTTCACCTTATGTCTAATGCAGCTCAGGGAGTGGGCAGACTCTGTAAACAGTAATTGATACATTTTTGTCCCTGCTGAGCAGAATCCCTGAGGCAGCTGTTAGAATTGATACAATAGTTGCTAAAACTCCAGAGATGCTGCTGCGAAAAGTATCAACTAATGTAGAAAATTGTATCAGTTCAGAGTCTGCGCCTGAATTACTGAGCTGCCAGACAAACACCAAGAGATAGGAACATTAAACCTCAAAACTGTAAAAAAAAATAAAAGATGAAAGCCAATTTAAACAGTAATTTTTGGTGAACAAATGAAAACAACCAAACTGAAAAAAAGTTTAGACAACAAATACAAGTGTGATACATTTAAATACCAATAATTGCTGAGTAGTACTGCACTGGAGTGTCCACAAATAATCTAGAACATTTCTCTATGCAAAAATTGGGACTTATCCACCACTGCAGTAATCAATATATATTGAACACTATAGTCAACACCAATATTCTTAATTAAAAGGGCAATATTTATTACACACCATGCCTCCCAATGATTTAAAAACTTTTAAAATGAAGCAGCGTTGCAATAGGGCTAAGAGATCCTTTGATGCGTCCTGTATACTTGTAGTATCAAATGTATATCATTTTAATGGCCCCTGCAGGTGGCCTTAAACTAATTTGTCCATAACAAGGTGTATATATGCGCAATTTGGAGCTCAGAATGATTTAAGTTTGAAATGAAAGATTCCAAATGACGTATCACAGGAATAGAAAACAACAATGGGGTTTATAAGTGGAGGTGGTCATTTGCCAATCCAAAGTTCTGGAGCACAGACCGTATCAATTAGGTATATAAGGGTCTAGCGCCGTCCACCAGGTCCTAGTGCCTGCAGTGAACTTATGCATATTCTCCTCCTGCGAGCGTGTGAGAGCACGTAGCTCACAATACATCTGTAGATGCGGCTGGGTGGCAGGCCGCCCCTCAAGTTTTTCCTCACCACAAATCCAGCCCTGATGGCAACATTTTACAGGTTCGGGTTTTGCAGGTAAGCGTTTGGGGTGGGTTGAGTTTTTCCTGACCCTCCCATCTATAAAATGGACATGCTGCAAATTGCTCTGAATGTATTATTCATATCCAGCAAGTATTTTATAGTAAGTTGAACAGATCAACCACATAGAAAAGCTGTGAACATTCACTCTAGAACCACCGCAATGACTCTAAAGGAAACAACAGAAGGCAATGGTGTGTTGCTACAAGAAAAGTACCCCAACCTAGAGTGGTTTTCACAAAACAGCTGGCCTAGTGCTGTGACTACTGGAGGCCTAACAAATCGACACCCCTCATTGACTAGCACCTTCTTTATCCTTTAATCAGCCAAACTTAGCAATGGATGATTAGAAATTAAAAGGGAATATATCCAAACATACCGCCTAATGACAAAAACTGAAATTATAGGGCTTAATGAATGTAATGGCAACCTTTTTGCATCAGCACAAATGAACAGATCCCCTGGAATAGCTTTGCAGCAGTTCATTCTGTCTCACCTTATAGATCATTATACAGATTTACCAACAGAATCATTACGAGAGAGAGATTGGAAACATAGTAACATATATTGTATATGTAAAGGTATGTCTGGTTAAATGATCACATATAGTGAACCTATGTTATACTGTATTACTAGTATTAGCATATTCAGGTGGATATTTTCTCTCTCCAGAGAGAATACAAACTTTTTATTGACATGGACTTGTGGTTCTTTAACCCTTTCACTGCCAGCCAATATGGCTCATTTGGTACTTTTATTGCCAGACCATTTTTGAACATTTTGTGCGCTTTTCCTTAAAGGGCCTTTCCTGGGGGGGTGTTTTAGTTTACCCAGGAAAATCATATGTTTTTATGCTAGAATTTTGGTGTAATTCCACTTTTGTCACATAGTACAATCACATATACCAGAAACAATTTATTTTATGTACAAGAACACAACTGATTTGGAAAGGATTTGATTTGTCTTGGATTTGATTTGGTTTGTCTCCTGAAAGTGGTAATACCAAATATATATCGTTTTATGGAGATTTCTCACTTGTATAGATCAACATCTAAATATATTGCAATTGGCCGCATTTTCCTCACCCAATTTCTTACATACAATTGTAAAACATCCTAAATATTGACGCCAAGGGGCTACTGAACAGTTTGATGCCCAATATGCATAGATATACCAAAGCAGCTGGCATGGTGAGCCCTGCAAGTGGGGAATTCGATATTAATATTGCAATAGATGCACAATCTGGGCTATAACACTGTACAGGTATGGGACCTTTTATCCAGAATGCTCGTGACCTGGGGGTTTCTGGATAACAGATCATTCCATAGTTTGGATCTTCTTATCTCAAGTCTACTAGAAAATTACTTAAACATTAAATAAACCCAATAGGCTGGTTTTGTTTCCAATAAGGATTCAATTACTTAGTTTGGATCAAGTATAAGGTGCAGTTTTATAATTACGGATAAAAGAGCAATCATTTTTTAAAATTTGGATTGTTTGTATTAAATGGAGTTTATGGGAGACATTTTCTAATTCAGAGCTTTCTGATTAACGGATCCCATACCTGTACTTGAAATATGAAATCAAGCCACTATTCAGAAACAAGCAGCACTTTCTGAATAAAGGAGTCATGTGGATTAATGTTATGCCATTTTTAGGCTCAGACCAAAGAATACCTGACTATTAGGACTGGGTCAGATTTATACATGGCAAAGGTGGAATTGGCCGAACTAAACCAGTTTATTTAGAAAGGAATCATTTTAGATTTCATACAAAGTGATGTGTGAGTCATAAGAATGTATGTAATGTGTGCAATCACTATAAGGAACAAAGATGGTATTAAGAATGTGGAATTGAAGCGCATTCTCTTCCAGTAGATTCCATTCTGAGAAGGCGGACTATTAGTAGAGAATGAAACCCTATTGAATGAAGGCCTTTTTAATTAACCACCAAAGGATTGTGGATCTTGCAAGAATATTCACATTACATTAACTGAATCTGCAATCTATTTTTGTTGCGATAAAACAGATTTCCATAGACACACATTTCTTTGCAAGCGGATAACTGTTGTACAATAGGAGAAGATATTCCTAATACTCACCCTGTCAAAATATATCTGGATAGAGCCCACGTTTGTAGCTCCAACAGCGGTGAGGGAGAAGAATCCATGCTTCCAGCCTCCAGTGAGAACAACACGCTCATTGTAACAAAATAGTTCTTTAATCCATTTGGCTACACCCGGGTTTACAGACATGAGAGATCCTGCAGCACAAGGTTTGAGAGTTAATGCAATTTTGAAAAGCAAAAACTTTATTATATGGGGGGAGGGGGGGGTGGAATTAAACACTAGACAGCTTGTACAAAAGTAATGTCTTTCAGCAGTACTCTGCAATGGATTTCATACCATACTGTCACTTTTAAGTTAACTTGTAATAGGTTATAGAATGGCTCATTTTAAGTCTCTTTTCAATTGGCCATTATTTTTTCTCTTGAACGGTTTTTAAATTATTTGCCTTCTACTTCGGACGCGTCAAATAGGGGTCACTGAACCCATCTAAAAACGAATGTTGTGTAAAGCTACACGTGTATTCTTTTTGATACTTTTTATTCTTAAAATTCAAACCCTGTCCTATTCATATTCCAGTTTTCTATTCAAATCAGTGCATGGTTGCTAGGGTCATTTGGCCTCTAGTGAACAGATTGCTGAAATTGCAAACTGGAGAGCTGCTGCATAAAATGCCATATAACTCAAAGACCACATAAAAATGAAAACCACATTGTCTCAGAATATCACTCTACTTAAAAGGTGGACCTCCCTTAAGAGAGGAGCAGTAACCAGCATCTTGTTGTCGTTCTCCTTTCACACATTTTTTTTGTCTGGTGGCCTTGTGCCCTTAGGTCTTAGGCTAGACATTTTGACAATTTCCCAGCTGCCCCATGTCATGTGACTTGTGCCAGCTCTTTGAGAGGGAATTGCTTTCTGGCAGGCTGTTGTTTTTACTTCTCAATGTAACTGAATAGTACACAGTGGGACATGGGTTTTACTATTGAGTGCTGTTCTTAGATCTACCAGGCAGCTGTTATCTTGTGTTAGGGAGCTGCTATCTGGTTACCTTCTTATTGTTCTGTTGTTAGGCTGCTGGGGGGTGATATCACTCCAACTTGCAGAACAGCAGTAAAGAGTGATTGAAGTTTATCAGAGTACAAGTCACATGACTTGGGGCAGCTGGGAAATTGACAATATATCTAGCCCCATGTCAGGTTTCAAAACTGAATATAAAAAAATCTGTTTGCTTTTGAGAAATGGATTTCAATGTAAAAGTCTGCTAGAGCAGCACTGTTAACTGATGCATTTTGAAAAAAAAACAAAAACATTTTTTCCCCATGGCAGTATCCCTTTAAAGGGGTTGTTTCCTTTATATTAACTTTTAGTATGCTGTAGTGAGTGATATTCTGAGACAATTTGCAATTGGTTTTCATTTTTTTTTAATTAAGGTTGAACCCTTTTAATATAGTTGCTATGGTGCTATATTTTGAGACAAACAAAATGCTTCCCATTTGCTGCCTGTGGAATATTCTCCTGTAATGAGACAGCTAAGGGCTAGAGCAGACGGGGAGATTCAGGGGCATTTTGTCGCCTGGCGACTTGTAGCCGCGACTTGTAGCCCCCGAACCTCCCCGAATAGCCAGGTCCTGGGGCGCACCGGCGTTACTTGAAAACGCCTGCGCCTATTCACAGGCAGCGGCGCGATTTGTGGAATCGCTCCAAATTGACTCGTGAGTCAATTTGGAGCGATTCCACAAATCGCGCCGCTGCGTGTGAATAGGCGCAGGCGTTTTCAAGTAACGCCGGTGCGCCCCAGGACCTGGCTATTCGGGGAGGTTCGGGGGCTACAAGTCGCGGCTACAAGTCGCCAGGCGACAAAATGCCCCCGAATCTCCCCGTCTGCTCTAGCCCTAAAGGCGAGGATTTGTATTGGCAGCAGTCCCCCTTTAACAACACACCTGGGAAATGCCTCCTGTGATGCACATTCCAGTCTGTGGGAGAGTGAAAGCAATGATAATCCCCAGGAGCCAGGTAAATGACACAGTGATATAGTTCATTTCCCTCCTGTGTAACCAGCTGGTCTTGAAAGGAAGCTATAAAAAAATAAAAAAAACAGTAAATTCTAGTGAAAAAGTCTGTAGTTTTTATCTGGGTAGCACAGAGTCCTTTACAATTAATGTGGATTATTTGTTGCCAGGTTAATTAAACACACTTGTACCATGTAATATAACAGATCTTACTCTTCTGGAGTTGGTGTTCAGTCCAGGTTTGTGGCCCCAGGAAGGATTCCAGAGAGTAGGTTACACCTTTCACTTGTTCCACCTCACAGTTTTTCACTCTACCGAAGTGCAGAATTTTACCATCGGAGGGGCTGATCTGAGAAGCAGAAATATTCAGCATAAGTCTGAACCCTGTACATTTCAATGGGAAGGTTCATGACAATAACAAATATGGCATTTTCACCTCCCAGGAAAAGCAAAAATAAAAACATGCCATGCATGAAATGCGGATACTAAATGGCAGCAGTGCATTCTTATGAGCCCCACTCTTGACCTACCACACTATGGGAATCACAGACTGGCCGGGCTTGTGGCTTCAGTTTCCTGCGAAAAAACTCGCTGAGATTACGGTACTGGTGTAGATCTTCCACTGCAGCCTCTTTCATGTTCACACCAAATGTCCAGATGTACAAATTGTATACTGGTTTCCTTAGCCACGTTGGGAGTTCCACCTGATTCAGGCGTCCCCATGCCCGGGACAGCAGCCGCGTTGGCACGGTTTTGTAAAGCGCAACCTAAAGGAAAAGGAGGCAATGACACCGCTTGCTTGTATTTTATATACACACATTCATTTTCCTATACTCTGGCAGAAAATAGACTACATTTAAAGTTGCAGATATAGGGTTATTTGTAAACACACACACGCAATTATAGATAATAATTCACGCGTTATGTGCACATATAAAAGAACAGCATTAATAACATTTTGCATGGTTTACAGAACAGCTAGATTAATCGAAAAGCACTTTTTTTGGTCTCAAGGTTATAAAAACAAAACACTGTTGTGTGAATTGCAGCTTAAAGATTCAGCAAGCCTAACAAGTAAGTGAGCTAGGATTTCCTAAATATGTTGCTATAAAGCAGAGATTCCCCCCTAACAAACTTACAATGATTATTTAGCAGTGCCTGCATCCTAGTGAAGTTGTTACATTTACCTGTGAGTGGATAGGTTTTTAGTGCACGTTTGTTAAAAGAGAACACATACTGTTTTTCCTATACATATTGGAAACACATTTTCAGTGTTGTTAAATTCATTGCTATTAGGAGCAGTATCTGCCTGGCTGTTTATAAACTTTGCACAGCTGGTTCTGACTCCTGAAACCAAAAGATGGTGACTTTCAGGAAAGGCGATATAGAAGTCCCATGAAACAGTGCTTGAAATGCTCGCTGGACTAGGGCAGGGAAGACTCTTTAAAGCAGGTCAGCATAATGGGCTGTTGACGGTTTCACGCATTAGAAGCTTCCTTAGGACACAGCGCTGGCATACAGATTAGCATTTATAAAATCTGTGTCAGTAGATATCAGGCTTTCCAGAAGGAGCTGCAGTCTCTTGTCAGTATCCAGATAATCAGCACAGTGATTATGAGCCTTTCCACACAGAGAATGGAGGACACTGAAGGGGAATTTGATGTCTAATCTCTCCAGCACCTGTTAGAGGGACCGTCTCCTCCTCACAAAGCATTACCTGGCACACACAGACATAATAATGATGAAGCCAAAAGATTCTCACAGCACAGAGGTACCGTCATAGCACATCCAGTTCATGGTCAGTATAGTTTGCAGTCATCAAAGTGTTTGCCCCTCAACACTGTGGACAAATATAGATTATTCTTCTATCTACAGTGCACTGGCAGGTCACTTACCCTGCTTGTAGGGCGCCATCCCACTCTCACCAAGGGTTTAAGTACAGCGAAGGGTAGAAGGTAATAAAGGATTGTGAGAGGCCAGGAGCGCAGTTTCAGGGCGGACCTAGACATGCAGGTCAGCTGCCCCAACCTCCTTCTGAGTGCCAGCTGGGGGAACTGTATCCTGTGAATCAGATACAAATGTCAAAGTATCCTTTATACTGACCAAGCACAAATTCTGCTTCATAGAAGACTTGCTTTCAAAACTTCTAGTACCCAACTTACTAAGAAAATTTCGTTCTAGCTATTGCACAAAAGGTTGAACTTGATGGACGGGTGTCTTTTTTCAGACTAACTTACTATGTTACCCCCCCCCCAACAATTGCATTCAATATTCTACCACCAAAAACGGCTTTGCTACAACAGAACATTATGGAATGTGCTCCATGCCAAAAATAAATCACCTCATACTCAAGATCCAAAGATTTATTTCTTCTCATACAAAACTATTGTTTCTCTTCAAAAAGGCAGTCCTGCTCTGAATGTATGGCTCAGAAATGGACAAATAACCCCCACAAAAACAGATGCAGAGAAGTAGAACTGCCTTTGTCATCCCTAAAGAGTTTGGATTGTGTCAGGATGCATTATTACGGTGATGAGAAGAATGCATTTCTAGAGAATGCTAACCCACATAACCTGCTCCCCCAAATCCTGGCTTACATCAGAGGAACACTTGTTTCCACAGACAACTGGCACAGGCACTTCCACACACCAAAATCCTCAGAACAGACTCTTGCCCATTGTCAGCAACCCAGAAGAAGAGGTACCCACGATTCAGGGCCTCCTTCTGCTCCCTCCCTTCTCTGCAGACAGCTGCTGACCAATCCCTGCCTAGCTGCCTCTTCCACTAGCCATTCTTTTCTCAGAGGCACATTCCTTGCATCCTTGCTGCCTTATTCATCCAGCACATGCTGAGCCAGCTTCTTTTCTGCATGGCTGCCCGCACAGTAGCATCATTGTCCCTTCCCCCGCACATTCAGCTCAACACATAAGGAGCTTTCACCTAATTAGGCTAAATAAAAGCTTAGCTGCGGCTTTCACTGCCCTTTCTCAGCTGACTTGCATTGTGAGGATACCTGAAGCGTGTCCGTCTGTTGGTAATAATGGGTTTTGCTGGTTCCGATTTATCTGGCTGCTCCTCTCTAGCCCAGCTGCTAGCAGTGGCAGATCTTGTTTTGCGAACATGAAGTTTCACTTTGTGCAGGCTACAGCGTGTTGAAGATTGGGGAACAGGCTTCCGACATCTCACCATGTCCTCAGGTATAAGTCAGGAGCCAGCTGGCCACTCAGTGACAGGCACATCATCAGGTTTGAGGCCGCTGCTCTCTGCTGCCTCCTACCCCAGCAGAGGATGTGACGACACAGACTAATGCTCTTCTATGCTCAGGGATAAGCAGGTTTCCAGCTTAGCTCCTCCCAACTCATCCCGGATGCTGCCATTCATTCCTCATCTATATATACATCTCTGAACAGCACGGACATCCTACTACGTTGGAAGCCTTTTTTGATGCATATTAGAGGCTTTATTTTTTTTCCAGAAGTCTTTGGTCAGACTTGCATTAAGGTGAGAGAAGCATAAGAAGAGCAACATTTCTTCTTTTATACACACATTATATGTAAACAAAGACATTCTTCCAAAATGTTCATATCAGTATACATAACCATGCAAATAATGGAAAAATGCAGTTTATCAATCCCACTTTGGCATCTGCACTGGCTTAAAAAATTAAACTATAAAACCAGAATTACATCGCTTTTCTCGCCATTTTCAAATATATTTACTCAACCAGAAGAAACAGCAGTCATTAACAAAACGTTCACATGCAAAGACTACAAGGATTTAAACAGAAACTAAAAAGCAATAACATGATCACCCTTTATCACAGAATCATTACAGGGGATGTATAATCATCCCATTGAGTTATTCTGTTAGAGCCCCAAAAAACCAGTAAGGTTTCAAGGTATATCTGGTTTCCTCCACTCCTCAGTCAGCCCTGCCTAAGCTGTTCAAGAAACGAAAGCACTCATGGGCCGTTCTGTTTAATGCAGCGGGATCCTATCGAAGCAGAGAAGACGCATCTGGCGACAACCACACTTGGTTCTGATTGGCTCCTACTCCACATGGATGACTGTGCAGTAGGAGACCAATCAGATCACTTCATAATCAAAGCGTAGGCTGGCAGAAGTTGCCTGTGAAGGGGGGAAACCAAATTGTTTATCTTTGCAAAAGTAAGAAAAAGATGCATGTATTCTGACAATGTAAAGGCATGGGATCCATTATCCGGAAACCCATTATCCACCAAGCTCCAAATTATGGAAAGTCTGTAGCCCATAGACTGCATTTTATCCAAATAATCCAAACTTGTAAAACGTATTTCCTTTTTCTCCGTCATGAAAAAACAGTTCCGTGATCCAAAACTAAAATATAATTAATCCTTAGAAGCCAAACCAGCCTATTGGGTTTATTTAATGTTTACATAATTTTCTAGTAGATTTAAGTTATGAAGATCCAAATTACAGACAGAACCATGATCTGGAATTATAACAGAATCCCTGTACTTAATGTAATGACTGTACATCCCCTTTTAAGGGACCAGCGGGCAAGAAAATATTCTCTCTCTCTACCCACACACACATGCACAATTTATTAGTCGATGTACATGAAATGTCAAAGTGTTGTAAGGTGACAAATGGCACAGAAGCTGAACATAGGAACCCAAGACTTGTCTGTGTCAGATGCCATAGATTTGTGAAAGCCCCTTAAAATTTAAAGTTAATACATAGTGAGCTCAGTTGAACCTAGTATAAGGGAGCATCCCATTTGCAGCACTGTACCTGGGCCTTGGTGCTCCTTTATAGCAGCTTTCAGTGTGGTGTCACATGGAAGCAAGAGTAGCAAAATCTTCATCCAAAGGACAGATATTTTAGCATATCTTATATATTGTAATCTTAGATAAACATCTTTTACTGTGTGGATGCACCTTCCTTTTCGGAGTTTCTGTTCTGAGCATTCGTTTTTCGAAGTTTAAAAACGCATCATAATTTGTTTATGTTCTGTTCTACTACCATGCATACTGGTTCTTTACATAAAATAAAAATAATTCAAACTGCTGACACAAAATCACGAGTGTACACTTGCAGGAGGCACAGAGGACTAACAGCAATTGATTTTCAGTGAACAATAGTGTGCAAATAGGAAGCACAATTCTCGCATTTTGGAGGGACAATTTTAGAGTTAGAATGTGCTGCACGATTTTAGTGTATGTTTATGAACAAGTGCTGTGTGGCCCCTTGCACACTCACATACAGTTTTATATGGGACAATTCGGAACAGCTTCTATCCCATATTTAAGTGTAGACTATGCCTATGCCTGATGCATTAGAAGAATGGTCTTTTGAACTACAGCAATCTGTTTCAGTACATATAGACCATTAGCATCTCATGAGTTAAGAGGAGATCTTTGATGTCATTTGTAGGGAAAAAAACTTTTTAAATAAACAGCTCAGTGACACTTTTTTACATATAGTGTGATAGTTATACATCACACACCATAAATTCCAGAGCCATATACTCTTAAATGGATCCTGTCATGGGATTTTTTTTTTCTCAAAATGCATCAGTTAATATTGCAGTTCTAGAAGAATTCTGCACTGAAATCCATTTCGCAAAAGAGCAAACAGATTTTTTTACATTTCATTATAAAATCTGACATGGGGCTAGACATTTTGTCAATTTCCCAGCTACCCCAAGTCATGTGACTTGTGCTCTGATTAACTTCAATCACTCTTTACTGCAAGTTGGAGTGATACCACCCCCTCCCTTTCCCCCACCCAGCAGTCTAACAAAAGAACAATGGGAAGGTAACCAGATAACAGCTCCCTAACACAAGATAACAGCTGCCTGGTAGATCTAAGAACAGCACTCAATAGTAAAACCCATGTCCCACTGAGTACTATTCAGTTACATTGAGAAGGAAAAACAACAGCCTGCCAGAAAGCAGTTCCCTCCTAAAGGAAACCCCCCCCCCCCCAAGGACATGTGCCTGGAATTTCAATAGACTTCTTGGATGTTATATCTGAAAGTGGGCAGTCTGGAAGGACCAAATTAAATTTAGCTTATTAGTATGTATACCCAGGTAAACAAAGACTGCACAATTTTACATTTTGTGACAATAATTAATAAAAGAATGAAAATTCCTACCTCCCATGTCTGTGCCAGTTTTGGGGGCACCTCTATACCCAACTTCTGCAAACGACTATCCTTGTAGCTTTCATACTGTTTGTAGCCTGCATAGCCGCCACCAGTCCCAAGTAAGATGTAGAGAGGTCGGATTTTGACAGCCAGGTTTGTGGATGCAGCATGTAACTTTCTTCCATCTGCATAAGAATGAGATGAAATTATAGATATACCATAGAAAAAAAATCTGCAGTAATTTTTTGGGGTTTGAATAAATAACTATCTTTGGCCACAAAGCTCTTCCAGAGCCTGACTAGCAATTCAGGCAATTCAACGTCACTGGCCCTTTCAAACTGTCAGAGTTTCTAATGCTAATGGACTACTTCTGCACATATATGGCCGTACCCATATACAGAACGTGGGGAATCAGATATGTAATGAAAAAAACTATAAATAGCATGCAATGACAATGTTATGGCAGATGCAGAAATAGGTTTAATTTCTGGTGTCAGTATCCATACTTAAAAAACCTATTCCCTACCTTACATAGACCCCCCCCCCCACCATCCCCCACCCCGGTCTAGCTGCTACCCCTGGTAAATGGCCCTAACTAATTTCACGGGCACCATCTTCCGGCACTTTGGTAATCTTCGGGTCTTATTCCTTCACTTCGGCAATTTCTGTGACTTTTGGCACATGTGCAAAAAAACGAAAGATTGCTCCAACTGCGCATGCGTGGATACCCCACTCTAATTCCGAAGATTACAGAAGAGAAGATGTGCCCGTGAACTCTGATGCCCTGAATCTGCACCAAGGGGTAAGTAAAGAGTTAGGGGCATTTACCCAGGGAACCACCTAAGCTGGGGAGCAGGGGGGGTGTTTACGTAAGGCTGGGGGGTTGGGTGTTTTTTGTTTTAAAATTAAGGGTTGAATTCTGCTTTGCAAACACTTACTTCTGTGTGGTGGAGTTCCGATTGGTTCTAGACATCACGTGTTTCTAGATCCGAGTTCCTGGCTCAGGGAACTTACAACAGTATCCTTACAAAGCGGACCAATCACCACGATGAATTAAAAAGTCCATTACTTTATTATTTCCATTAAAATTCATTAGTCATGGTGCACTGCACCATGCCTAACGAATTTTAATGGAAATAATAAAGTAATGGACTTTTTAATTCATCGTGGTGATTGGTCCGCTTTGTAAGGATACTGTTGAATTCTGCTTTAACCATGGTTAAACTAGGGATCCCTATTATGTATGAAATCTCCCAGTGTTAGGGCAGTGCCTGTGGTTCTGAGGTTGTTTGTAGTAATACTAGTGACAGGAGACAACATATATATTTCGTGTTTTATACAAAGAGTCTAAGGACCTAGCAAATAGACTGAACTTTAACCCAGAGATGTTAAATATTCCTACAAACAGTCGCTTTTCCACAAGTGCCCTTCTAGCTTTGTGTGCTTTGATTTATAGGTTACATGCATAACACATATATTTACACCACATAATTTTTTTTAACAGTTTTCTGCACAAAAGTTCTTTCAATATTATCTTCATCACATGGCATAATATAAATCTCTACGTTAAACCTTATAATCTTAATTTACAGAGATAAGATAAACACTGGAGAAGCCAAACCTATAAATGTCTGTCATGTTTGTCTATGATTATATAATGCTAATGACAGCATGATGAGAAGTCAACTGAAGAGAAACAAGATGTGTCAAGAAGCTTTTAGGTAGGAAAAAGGAGAGAAATAAATAAATAACACAAATTGGATTGTATACAGTCCATAAGACAGAATGGGAGACCAATTTCATTGGAATAGTAAATTAACTGGTGTACATCATTAGCAAATGAAGTGTCCAGCCTAAATAGGTTTTTACTGCTTAATTGTAAGTCTGCTATGCTGAATAATAACTTCAGGGGGCGATCCAGGGGCTGCTGCCGCCCGAGGCTTCTAACTTGTAGCGTCGGAGCTTGTGGAGGAGGGGCCGTGGGAGGGGGGGGAGCGAGTGGAGTGTGGCTAATTTTTTTGACCACGCCCATTTGTGTGGCCACACAACCTAATTACCATGTTCATTTTACAAAATTTGCCAGCTTATAAAAGCTTGAAAAGATTTCTCCTGTTAAAACTACTTATTTTCTTATCTCAAAATTGTTACAAAGTATCTTATTTGCACCTGTTAGCTGTTCCGGGCTCTCTGCCAAAAGCCAATTAAGTTAGAAACTGTTTCTGGCTGTTCAGTGTAGAGAAAAGAGGGACTTTCCAGTACAAATGAGGGACTGCAGGTTGAGCTGTCAAAAGAGGGACTGTCCCTCCAAAAAAAAAAAAAAGACAGTTGGGAGGTATGTATTCATTTACAAATTCAGGTTTTAAATTGTACAAGTGCAGTAAACCATAGCAGGCATGCATAAGACCAAAACAAATGTTGGTG
Source organism: Xenopus borealis (assembly GCA_024363595.1). Classification (NCBI taxonomy): domain Eukaryota; kingdom Metazoa; phylum Chordata; class Amphibia; order Anura; family Pipidae; genus Xenopus; species Xenopus borealis. Next base: position 165,507,845 of record CM044431.1, read on the forward strand.
ATGATGAAGAAACCAAAAACGGCACAAACAATGCAGGTGAATATAAAAACAATTAACTTAGAACTAAAGCTAGCTAAAGAACAAAGACATTTAGGCTTCTTTACCAGCCCATGGTAACACCTGTCCTTTAGCAGTGAAGATCTGTCAATCCAATTATTTCTTAAATTAGTTACACATTTTCTATTCTGGCAATTAACTGCACATGCTCTGTGCTGCCGCCAGTTACCCAAGCTTAGAGACTGACACACAATAAACTGTATACAGACAATTTAAAGATCTGCATACAAGGCTAGTTAGTAATGTTAGATTCAGATTAGAACATTTCTACCCATATTTATTTTTAGGGTTGAGTTATTTGTAAATAACTAGGCATCTACATATAGGGTTGCCATCTTTTCTGAGAAAAAATACCGGTCTTGCTATATTTTGCTATTTCTGCCCCTAATAATAACATTTTTACCGGCTGGACCAGGTCGCAACCCTATCTAGAGCCAACAACCTGTTCAAAAAATGCACCCTAACTTGCCATGCTCATGAAAAAAAAAAAGTTTTGTGCCCTTTTGATATTTCTTGTATATTCTTGCAGTTGTGACAAGACTGGAGTGTGCATACATTTTTGGAGTGGTGTTAAAAAACTGCATGTTCTCTTGTCTCATAAGAAATGCAATTAACTTGATCCAAAACCCCAATAACTTTGCCAACTACATGTCTTATCCATGACCTGCTCTGTAGGCCACATTGGGTTGTATTGGACACTATGGAGCACCCATTCAAACTGGACAGGTTACATAGCACATAACAGATAAGCTCTGTGGAATAGAATGGTGTCTTACCAGGCTTATCGGTTATCTGCTATGTAACCTGTGCCTTTCCTGCTTATATGGCTGCCCCTATGGCTTCACAGCCGCTTGTTTATATAAACTATAATAGTGTGTCTGAAGCAAACACAGAGCATTTACCACTATAGGGTAGCAGCATGATATATTGTAATTACTTTGATAGACTTTTATTTTTTGCTTACAGTTCCTTTAAAGGGATCCTGTCATGGGAAAAAAAAATTTTTCAAAATGTATTGGTTAATAGTGCTGTTCCAGAAGAATTCTGCATTGAAATCCATTTCTCAAAAGAGCAAACAGATTTTTTTATATTTCATTTTGAAATCTGACATGGGGCTAGACATATTGTCAATTTCCCAGCTGCCCCAAGTCATGTGACTTGTGCTCTGATAAACTTCAGTCTTTACTGCTGTACTGCAAGTTGGAGTGAAATCACCCCATCCCTTTCCCCCACCCAGCAGCCTAACAAAAGAACAATGGGAAGGTAAACAGATAACAGCTCCCTAACACAAGATAACAGCTGCCTGGTAGATCTAACAACAGCCCTCAATAGTAAAACCCATGTCCCACTGCGTACTATTCAGTTACATTGAGAAGGAAAAACAACAGCCTGCCAGAAAGCAGTTCCCTCGAAGTGCTGGCACAAGTCACATGACTGGGGCAGCTGGGAAATTGACAAAATGGCTATCCCCATGTCAGATTTCAAAACTGAATATAAAAAAAATCTGTTTGCTCTTTTGAGAAATGGATTTCAGTGCAGAAGTCTATTGGAGCAGCACTATTAACTGATGCATTTAAAAAAAAAAAACGTTTTCCCATGACAGTTTCCCTTTAAGTCTAAACCTGTCAGTATCACATTACAAGCACAAATGTATTAACGATTAGCATTTCATGGAAAACCTACATCTTTTTATAATGTTATGACATAAATGCAGAAAAAGCACACTTAACAACTGTAAATTACAGGTTTGTAGAGATTATGTTTTTGTTGCCAGTTTCTCTTGTGAGAAAACATTTTCCACATCGCCTATATAACAAGGTGGAATTGTCCAGCACTTTGCAAATTGTCCTTTATAACAGCAGTAAGCACTTACTTGTACGAAGACTCCTTACTCGGATATACCTTACAGACGCACATCCAACGAGTCTTGAATAAAAACATAACACAGATGCTGTGATATAATTTCTAAGCAAACAGTTAAACCCTACTACTAGTGCTGATGATGAGGAGGAGTATTATAGCCGCCCTGATTGTCTGACTGTCGTTACTACTACTCATTTACCATTGCATACCACTACATTTAAATGATATACTGGACCAACACGTGTGTCGCCCTTACAAACACTAAGTTTGACTAAGTAAACCCAAGGCTGTTATAATGTACACAGTGACAACACAGTGTTCTTTATTTACGGTAAGTACCTGCTCCATTGTTGCTGACTACCACACGCCCTCCACATGAGCGCCGCCATCTTCAGAGTTTGACAGACGAATTATTGCGCAGTTAATGTGCGCCGAAAAGCGAACCAATCAAAGAGCCAGCTTATAGGACGCGCCCTGAAACGCACAGATGACTAGCTGCACAGCACGTCGCGTTACTATGGCAACATGTTATAGCTAAATCTAGGTTCTAGAATGAGTTTATAAGATACAGTCACTTGAAGATTCAAGGGCACCTTTGCTTAAAGAGATATTGACACCTTACATCTAGTATAATATTGGCTTTGAAAGCTGCTTCTAACTTTGCCATAAAGCAGGGTTGTCCAACCTTTTGGCTTTCCTGGGCCACATTATATAGGGTTGCCACGTGGCTGGTATTTTACCAGCCTGGCCGCCATTTTTGATGGTTGATCCTAATGTTTGCCTGAATAGGCAAAAAGGAGAAATATAAAGGAAGGCCGGTGGCAACCCTAGCCACATTGTAAAAAGAAAAATTGGCCAGGGCCACACATGAAATGCACAAAACACTTTTTATTTGTAAAAGTAAAGAAAACACAAAGAAAATAACTAAAATACCAGTTGGATTACCAGATGGAACAATGCACTGGAATATGGGACACCTGGATATTAAATAGATGTATTACTATATTATAATAACTAACTGGGTAATGGGCAGAGTCTCCCCTCATTTGCGACATGACGTTTCCTTGGAACCGAGTGTTTCAAGCTGGGCCGCATTCATACCCATCGTGAGTCACATGTGGCCCTCAGTCCACAGGTTGGACATAGGGTTGCCACCTTTAAAAAAAAAAAAAAAATACCGGCTAGTGCTGGGGGCAGAAAAAAAGGGTTGGGGAGTTACGTAAAAGGGTCGGGGAGCAACATAAAGGGGGTGGAGTCATGGAAATTACACGCAAAAGGGGCGGGCTGTGACACTTAAGGGGCTGAGAAATAGTTTCAAACTTTCATAATCTGCCAAATTTTATAAAATGAACATGGTAATTAGGGTGTGTGGCCACAAAAATGGGCGTGGTCAAACATTTATCCACACTACTTGTGAAAAAAAATGTTTGTCCCTCTTTTTACTTCCAAATGTGGGAAGGTGTGGTATTTGCATGATGCTTTTACATTACCTGTCTGATCTCCCGTGTTCCTGTATGATGGGGCTGCCATATTTGTGTAGCAGGAGTCCGTTAGCATTAGAAACTGTAACTAACAGGCTGAGATGGGACAGTCAGGTTGGCAAACGCAGAGTGTCAGGCTTACGAACTTCAACTGACAATTATATACAAAAAAAACCTCTCGGGGAAAAAAAGGAGAGGCCACCTAGGCCCAGGCCTAGGGCGGCATGCTGCCAAACCACAACCACATTGGTACAGAAATTTCAATTTCCTTTGTGCCAATTCTCATTGCTCTGTCATGATGATGAAAATTTGAGCAAATAAAAGGGAGGGGACAGGGGCGACAAACGACAGCGGGCCTAGGGGCGTCCACTAGGTAAATCCGGCCCTGATCATATCTCCTGTGTATCCCCAGTGTTATTGAACCAATGTGGGTGTGGCTGGGTAGCATGCTACCCCATAAGATCCTGCCACCCAAGGCCTGGGTAGGGTTGCCACCTGGCCTGTATTTTACCAGCCTGACCGGTAAAAATGATGCCTGACCCCAAATGTTATTAATAGGGAAAAAATCTAAATATACAGGAAGGCTGGTATTTTTTTCCAAAAAAGGTGGCAAACCTAGATTGCCACCGGGCCTAGTAGGTGGCCTTTCCACAAATCCGGGCCTGGGCATGTTACACAGGTGCATTGATTGCATTTAAATTAAATTGCAACGTGTTAGTGCACCTAGCTGTCTTGCTGGATTTTCTTGAATTTACAAGTGATTTTGTAACCCTGTCCCAGTAGGAATGGGCAGAAAAGAGAAATGTAGCTACATACTATATTATAGAAAATGTTACTTTTAATAAAAAAAAATATATATAGCGAATAAAGTACCCCCATTGTAATATATATGTATATTTTAAGTCACGGAGGAGTTCCATGACCATAACAAGAGGCCAAAGGCCGAGTGTTTTTATATAGGTCATGGAACTCCAAGGTTAATTCAAATTCGGGTTTCTCCCTGGCTGGTATTTTACTGGCCTCGCTGGTAAAAATTATGGTTGATCCCAATGTTATTAATAGGGGAAAAGATTATTAGATTATTAATGGAATAAATCGATTTTCAAACTAGAGATTTTGACCATAAAGGGACTTAACAAAATACTCCTTATGTCTCACTTTTTCTAATCTTCTGCAGTGAGGGAGCTTGAACTATAAGACTCTGATGGTTATTTTGCTTTGTAATTTCCTTCATTCATGCGTTTCTTTCTTTTAGATCTGGAAGTTACATTTTATTTTACAAATGTACTAGGTTACTTTTTCCTCCATGGATTATATTAGTTTATATACGAGGATAACAATGCTTCTTCAACTAGCATATTCCTATCCATATATTAACGCATCATGCTGATGCTTCTTGTTTATTTTCTGCTCTGTTTTCAACATTTCACATACTCCTGTATAAAGAGAATTCTGTCATTTACAAAATACAGCACAGCAGTAGGCGAGGACTAGTAAGATGAACATTCATGTGGGTGACAGACCAGCTGATAATCTTAATGAAGCCTAGGGTGAAGGTGAAGCTGTAAATGCACGTCCGATGTCAAAACATACCCCCTGATTTTGGAAGGTTAATGCTATCTCCTTAGATTAGCAGTGTGGTTGTGATATAAGCAATAAGGGCTCTCTGCTTTAACCCCCAGATAGGCAACACTATTGAGGGGGGACCAATGTGTATATGGACAGGAGCTCACATTGTTGGAGTGATGTGTGGGAATCAGCTGATTATCATAAGGGCTGGTATAGGTACAACAATACTGATAGCTCAACACTGTACACCAGTCCGCTCTTCATGTATGGGCAATAAAGGCATGTATGAATTTACCAGTAAGATTTTCACGTTATCTGTTCCTGTGGGGACAATCAGATCTTTTTTTGAACACTGATGGATCACTGAGCTGCCAGACTGAAAAACCAGAGACAGGAACATTAAACTTTAGACTTCAATTTTGGAAAAACGGTTAAAAAATAAAAGCTGGAAAGCAATTGAAATTTTTTTTATTGCTGGTGAACAGTCTGAGAACAACTGAACTGAAAAAAGTGTTGCAGGTGAAAAACTCCTTTAAAAAAATGCTTGTTATACCAGCAATTTATCTGATGGTAAGGTATGCTTTCTCTTGAATCATGGTAATGTGTTTTTTGTGTGCTACTGCCACCCAAAGGAAAACAGCAGCAAACAAATTACAACCATCCTTGTTTTTTTTTCACTGTAAGGCCAGGCCAGGCCCAGACGATAGCGGATCTGCTGCCCTGCTGCTGTTCCATTCCTGCCCTGGCTGCACCTGAAAGCATTGTTTCCCCTTGGGTGCAGGCAGATGTGGCAGATTTAGAATTTCGTGCCAAATTCGCCTGCAGTTCAGAAAACAAGGGGAGTAGTTGGGCTAGGGTTGCCACCTGGCCGGTATTTTACTGGCCTGGCCGGTAAAAATGATGGCTGATCCCAATGTTATTAAAAGGGAAAAATTATAAATATATAGGAAGGCCAGTATTTTTTTCCAGAAAAGGTGGCAACCCTAAGCAGTGCAGCTGGAATGTATCATGGCAGTGGGCATGAATGGGTTAAACCCCCTGTGCTTTGTGGAATGACAGGAAGACCAATACAAAAGAAAGTTCCCCACCCTTACCTCTTGTCTTTTATTGTCCAAGCTTAGAGATATTAGACAACAGGTATGCCCACTGCTATGCTGCAGTCTTAAAATATTCTCCCTTTTACTGTACTGTCCTTCCACATGACAGTGGGCACTAATATGACATACCCTAGCAGTAACAAACAAGGGAAAGTTGTGCTCACCACTATTTTTAAAACCATTAGGCGGGGGTGCAATGAGGCTGTGACCACAAAATACATATAGACAAATACAAAAGGTCCTCTGCACTCAACCCATTATCAATATATTTAAGACATTGAGACATTTTGTGCATACCGCTACTAAAAAATGCCTTACCCTTTAAACAACAGGGATTGTTTGTCCATATATTGCAATATATTTAAGCTGGCCAACTACGTCAAAGTCATCCCATATCTGGCCAGTCCTACTCTCAAAATTGCATCTGATTCATTAAGAATTCTATTACTTCATTATACATTTTACAAAGGGACTAAGTTTTACCTGCAACTCACTAGCTGCTTTCAAAGTAAAACCCCCACACCTGGTTGACGTAGTTGGCCAGCTTAAATATATTGCAATATATGGACAAACAATCCCTGTTGTTTAAAGGGTAAGGCATTTTTTAGTAGCGGTATGCACAAAATGTCTCAATGTCTTAAATATATTGATAATGGGTTGAGTGCAGAGGACCTTTTGTATTTGTCTATACCCTAGCAGTAACCAGACATGTAGATGGGAGATTGCTGAATTTATTTTGTTAACACAACAGAAGAAATGACATAGCACCCAACAGAGGACCTTTTGGCTGTGAGCACAACAAATTTATAGAAGAAAGACTAAAATGTAGCATTGGAGATTCCTGTGACCTGGCTTGGGCCTTAAACACCCAAGAAGTTGCCACAGCCATAGTGAAGTCTTAATGGGAGTAGCCTGTAAAGTACTGAGTAAGTAGGTTTTGCTGAGGAAGCAGGCCCTGCTGCGGCCCCATGAGGTCCTAATTCATATACAATTTCAATAAATATTTCTAAAACAGTTCAACCCCTAGACATTTTGGGGGACTGAAAAATAATATGCTGTGGGCCCCATAATGTCTAGTTACACCACTGTTCTGCTGATTGTATGCTATGAAGCTTGGCACCTAATGGAAGAGCCTTTAAACAGCAAGAGGAGACCATTGCACTTCTGAAATTGTTCCTTTCTATTTAGGTATGTAGATATGCATCTCACTAGATCTAAATCATGACACTTCCTCATCTCTTCAGTACAGGGATTAAGAAAAAAGACACCACTTTTGGGAGAAATGTCTCTGGTAGACTGAATTCTGTTTTGACCTGTAGAGTCTTCAGATGTGGTTCACTCCTTAAAGGAGAACTAAATCATCCTAAAGAGCAAAGCCCCATCAACTATCCTCAATTGCCTCCCCTTGCTTCCTCCGGTATAGTCAATTACTGCAAAAAGTGTCCCTGAATGTCATGTTGACTTATCCATGCAGAATAGTGCAGCGGAGCTCATGGGCTCCATCTTCCCCATCTTCAGTTTTCTTCAGAAAGGGACAGCCGGCACTATGCTATTTTGGAGCCAGTCTGGTATTTGCACCAACTGTGTATGCGCGGGAGAGCTGCATAATTTTCTGAAGGGAAGGAAGAGAATCCAAATATAACTGAAGATGCAGAAGATGGCGCCCATGAGTTCCAAAGCAATACTGGGGTTTTTCTCTTTAGGGGGATTTATTTCTCCTTTAACCACACTTTGATTTCAACCACTCTCTTTGCTGAAGTTATATCTATTTGAAAATGGTGTTCATAGACAGAAGATCCATTGAGATAGATTCTAATTACTCAAATGTAAGGTCTGTGAGAGTCTTTAAGGAACAGTTGCACCAAAAAATGAAATTAAAGTAATGAAAATATTATGCACGGTTACCCTGCGCTGGTAAAACTACTTTAGTTTTTATAAACAAGCTGCTGTGTAGCAATGGTTGAAATTGAAAAAAGGATATATGGCACAGGTAAATAGTGGATAACACATAACACCATTATGTTCTACAGAGCTTATCTGCCATCTGCTGTGTAACCTGAGCCTGTTCTCCTTTGAACGGCTGCCCACATTGATAAATAATAGTAGTGTTTCTGAAGCAAACACAGCAGTTTTACCAGTTCAGGGCAACACTGCATTACATTTTTATTACTTTAAAACACTTTAATTTTTTATGTAAAATAAAAATGTATATTTTTATTACTTTAAAACACTTACATTTTTTATGTTACTGTTCCTTTAAGGACTACATTTAAATCCCTTGATGGCAGTATAGGTCTGACTTGTTGTTTCAAGTGTTTGATTCCCTGAAGAACCTAGGCAACGAGGGGGTGATTGACCCATTTAACTTTGGTTAGAAATAAAAACTGGCTAAATAGATAGGCTTTGCAAAATAAAAATTTTTCAATATAGTTAGTTAGCCATTTTGTACAGCCTATCTATTTACCTTGTTTTAATTTATACACTAAACTGTTCCTAAAATGCTGACACCTTCGCCTTTTTCTGTAAGATCTTCAACAGGAAATTCACAACAATGGAAGAAAGAAAACTTCATATTGACAAACACCATTTCCTGTATTTTTCCCAAACTCTATGATAGTAGGCATTCTGTATTGCTGGTTAATGAAGTTGTCTGAAAGTTCATCCTGAACCTTCATTTCATGCTGAACGCATCCCAAAAAGTACTTCTGGGAATTGTGAACAAAACTGCTTCACTTTCATGCTCTTGTATGTGGCCTTGAGATCTATTTGGGGAAGACCCCAACAATCTGCCAGTAAATTAAAAGTCACTTGGAATAACTCCCTCTACCCAGATATAGCATTTCCTAGCTCAACCAAGGCATTTTGATGGTATGGAATATAGGCCGCTGTCAACATGGATGAGGACTGCAGTATTCTGTAGTTGACATTAGAAGCCTAAAATATCTGGTTTTGATTCTTATTTTGGGAAAGAAGCCGTTGTAATTTACAAGTATCTCGTTGGATGCCCAGAAAGACCAACTGTTGTGAAGAAACCAAATTAGAATTCTGATTCCTTGCTTTGGAAATTGGGACATGAAGATATGCATCCTGCAGACCTAACTTCACCAAGTTAATTTTTTGTATGCTTTGAAAAATAGTACATAAGTTTTCTATTCTGAATGTCTTAAACCTTAATTTTCATTGTTCTAGAGCAGTGATCCCCAACCAGTAGCTCGTGAGCAACATGTTGCTCTCCAACCCCTTGGATGTTGCTCCCAGTGGCCTCAAAGCAGGTGCTTATTTTTTAATTCCAGCCTTGGAAGCAAGTTTTAATTGCATAAAAACTAAGTGAAATGCCAAGTAGAGCCTCTTGTAGGATGCCAGTCCACATAGGGGCTACCAAATAACCAATTTCAGCCCTTATTTGGTATCTCCAGGGACTTTTCCATGCTTGTGTTGCTCCCCAACTATTTTTACATTTGAATGTGGCTCACGGGTAAGAAAGGTTGGGGATCCCTGTTCTAGAGGCACTGCTAAAACAACATTTTTTCCACAAAAGGCCTGATATTTGGGATCATCAGTTAAGCTTATAAAGTTCTTGGACATTTTGATTCCAGAAAGACCTCTGTATAGGGTTTTCTTATAAATTCCAATTGGTAGCCTTGAGAAACAGATGGCTGCTGAGCATTGTTTGTTATAGTTTAAACAAGAGCAATGTCCAGCTACATATTGTAGCTCCCACCCTTCCCAGCTATAGTCAGTTGATCCCACAGGTGGCTAGTAAAAGGGTAACCAGGTTTGGGAGTTTTACTTTGAAAGCAGCAAGTAAGTTGCAGGTAAAACTTAGTCTCTTTTGTAAAATGTATAATGAAGAAATAGAATTCTTAATGAATCAGATGAAAGTTGAGTGTAGGACTGGCCATACCGGGATGACTTTGACATAGTTGGCCAGCTTGAATATATTGCAATACATGGACAAACTGTTTTGTTTAAAGGGTAGTGCATGTTTTAGTAGGTTAAGGCACCAAGGTATCAATGTCCTTAATATATTGATATGAAATGACCTCAACAGGTTTGAGATGGCGGATTTTCGGATTCAGACTTTTAGCAGCTTTAGGGTAAAATAAATCTCGGAAAAAAGTTTTTACTTACCAGACAAATTGAGGTTTATTAAATAACCCCTAAGACTTGTTTTATGTTAAGTCTGGCCATCTGATTTTGCATTGAACTCTTCCTAAAGGACTGTTTAGTAAAGGTTTATTCCAGTAAATTGGCTTTTGCTTCCTTAAATCATGAACAGACTGTCTATCGGAGGAAAGGATTTGTATGATGCCTTTGCAATAATCCCCTCCAAAAGGCATAAATTACGTTTTAAAAGTCTGCCTTCCAATGTGTCAGTTACAAGATTTTCCTGGTAGCTATAGCATACCCCATATTCCTGGATGGCAGCTTCAGAACATCCATTGAATTGATTGCTATCTTAATGTCATCAATAGTGTAAATCAAGTTATCTTTAATAACGCAACCCCCCCACCATAATATAAACCAGTACCCCCTACATAGTTCCCCCTTCCTGCCCCCCCACAGTGTTATCCCTGAATTGTGTCCCCTCTAGAAATACTGATTGCACATGCAGAGACAGCACAGCGGAGCTCACGGGCACCATCTTTGATACGCTTTGTAAAGTGAGCACCGTATTGGCACATGCGCAGTTTGAACAATCTTCCAGTTCATGACAACTGTGCATCTGCCAACAGTTGTAGAAATTGTTGAAGAGAAGGAAGAAGACCATAAGAATACCAAAGTGCCGGAAGATCCCATGATCTCTGCTGCACTGCTGAAGCTCAAATAATGGCTACACAGACTCTGGATGGGTTAGTCCGAGTTTAACCCATTAGTGCCTACTGCCATGTGGAGGGTCAGGATGAAGCATTATATGTGACATGAAGAGGGGAATTTGACAACCACTCTTCTCCATCAGAGGAATAGACTATATAGGTGCATATATAGAAAATATGGTCCTGCTTGTAACTTTGACCACATAATTGTTCCAGGTATAACCGTGACTTTAAAGTAACTCACACTAATATAAAGAAGACCTGTCCTGAGCATACATCATAACAAAATACAGAAGTGGACAACACTCCAAAGGCTCACTCCAATCCAAAGTAACATTATTGAAATACAGCCAAGTTTAGCCTTATGTGTTTCATGCTGTACCACTTAATCATAGCCCTGTTTCTTGTAGGAGGACAGTAATCTGTTTTTATAATGTTGATATAATGTCAGGTGTGGTAACCTGACAAAGAGTAGCCATGGCAGTCTCATTCCATCATTACCCATTTTTTATAATCTTGGTGTCCCAGCACCCTACAGCATTCCTGGCTGTCCCTCTTCTGCCTCCATTGTCAGTCCTGCCTGCTTCTTTCTGTATAAACAGGCTAGCTTGGATTTAGTGACACCTTTTATCTGTTTCTGTTCTTTAGTGACTATATTTGTCAATATAAGATGAGGAATAAACTGTCTCGTTTCTGTTAAACCTGCTCCAACTATTTCATCATTAACGTTTTCCATGTGTGCCTTGACCAGCCCTCCCTCATCCTGCCTCTTTCCTACGCTTTCATTTCATTTCCCTCCATGTGCCCAGCACTGGACTCAGCTTCCTTTAGGGAAAAGATATACTAAGTAGAATACAATATGCATCTGGCCTTTTGCACGCTCCTCTTCACGAATTTACTCTTCCTGCTGCCTCACACGCCTTCAGGTAGGTGAGGAGATGACATGTTGCTCAGGACGATGGACAGACTTAATATCTGCAACATATGGAAGTAATGAAATGTTAGATTTTACAACAGGGGAGAAAACAAGCCTGTAAAGCTTTCCGCCCATGCAGCTGAGATCAGAAAACAACATGTGTAGACATAGGGAACATGCAAGAGATGATAAAACGCAGTTACTGGCACAGAGAGGCAATATTAGAGGTTCAGAATGCCTCTGTGCAGGGCCAGACCTGGGGCCCCATGAAATGCAAGACTGCAAACAAACTAAACTAAAGCACAGGAAAATATTACATCAGAGATGTCTATCCTGCATCCCTCCAGCTTTTCCCTCATTAAAGGATAAGTAACATTGATATTAACTTGTAGTTTGATGTACACAGTGATTTTGTGAGGAATATTCTTTTTAATGTGTATATGTTTTAAGTAGTTGCCTCAGAAATGCTTTGCATCAGCCTGCTCCTAATAATTCTGTGTTGTTATCAGCATCACTGACCCAAGCAACCAGAAAATAGAACAATCCTGGAGCTGGATATTTCTTGTTGTTAATATTATTCTTTTATTATATTTTTCAAATCATTTCCTATAATGTTCCAGTATGCCATTCAAACTAGTTCCATGTTACTTGGTAAAATGTGTCCTCTTCAAAGATGTCAAAGCTTTAATTTCAAAGCTGATAACTGTGCAGAACAAAAATGGGATGTCCTCCCAAATAATGATTTTTCTTTCTCTTTTTCATAATGAAAACCAATAAATCTAGTCTAAATTCTGATATACATTAATTGTGTTATTTGGAAATTAATTTGCATTTTAAAATAGTTTATCTTTGCTATTTCTTTGCTCTCTCTTTTTCATTCTATAGATGCAAAGTGTCAAAAAATCATATCTCCTCTAGTCAAGACTCCTGCTCCTAGAATGTCTTGCATGGTTCTTTTATTTGTTTTCTTCCCAGGTCTAGTAAATACATTAGGAAATGAAGCCTTGACAGGAGCAGAGCTGTCTACACATGTCCCAAAGTATTTTTATTATTGTTAACATGTATTTATAAAGCACCTGCATATTATGTGTTGCTGTACAATAAATGGGTTTATACTTTGAAAATACACGATTGCATAAAAAAATCAACTATTTGCTAGTACAAGTGTTAAAGAGGGCCCTGTCAAAAAGAGCTTGCATTCTAAAAGGAGAAGTTGTGTGATTATTCGGGGAAAGAAGTGGGGGGGAACCGACAGATAGAAACTGCTTTGAGTAATATGTGTAATCAATATAAGTTGCTAATAATTACATTAGGTGAACATCCTTTTTGACTAATTCCAAAAGAACAGAAACCAGTTGCAATTTGTCTTTGAATACCATTGTCTACAACATCATCATATTCATCATATGAAAAGTTAAACTAGAGCTCACCTCAGTTCAGTAGGTGAACATTGCAAAGCTCTCTTTCCTTATAGGAGTTGTAGGGGCATATTTATTGAAGCAAACAGGGCGAATACTTTACCCTTTGATAGCACATCCCTGAAACACCTATACATGTGAAAATAAAGTTAGAGTTCTCTCTGGTGAACTGCAGTATTCAGTAAACTCAGCCTTCAATCTTGATTAATTTGCTCAATCTGTGCTTATTTCAGTGGGAACTTCCCCTTTGATTACCTATACCATATTTTGTGAATTTCCCCAGGGAAGAAGTTCCGGTGGTGCACTCTTTCTGATCTGGAGCAGAGAAAATGTTCTCATCTTGCACGGACTCTGCTAACTATACTACCTGCTAGTCATGCTTTCTCCAGGGTCTCCTGTGTCCGAGCCCACACTACACAGGATTGCATGGGCAAGATAAGGGTAAGAACACAGACAGTAGGCATTATTTATCAACACTGGGCAAAGTTGCCTGCCGGCAAATTGTTGCATTTATTGTTCTACCTCCAGCTGTCTGAAAAACCACTTACTGATTACTGATTGGTTGCTGTGGATCACTTCCTCCATGAAACTGTGCTAGTGTTAATAAACAAGCCCCAAACTAAAGGGCACATTTACTAAGGGTCGAATAGAATATTCAAATAAAATTCTAATTGAAAAAATTAGAATTTCGATGTAATTTTGGGCTACTTCGACTATCGAATAGGCCAAAATTAGTTTCGAATTGAAACAATTTAAATATTCGACAAGTCGAATTTTCCGAGTACTGGCCCTGTAAAGTCCTTCGAATTTGCCACTTCGCCACCTTAAAACTGTCGAATTGTCATTTTAGCCTATGGGGGACCTCATAGAACCTGTCCTGAAAATGTTTCTAAATTCCAAGAATTCAAAGGATTTTGCTCAAAATGAAATAGTTAGATTCAAACTATGCAATCGAACGATTCAGCCAAAATTTATTTAATCGAAAATGGACTTATTCGATTGAAATAGTTCCAATATCGATCAAAAAAGCCCTTTAAAAAAACTTTGAGGGTCAAAGTTCGAAGTTTTTTTTCACTTTGAAAATTCGGTCAATCCACCGCTAACTGTTTACTTACTATTCTTGGATTTCTGTGCGGAAATTCTGCATGTGCAAATTCTTTTGAGAAGTCCTCTTACTGCATAATTATCAACTTGACATTTAAAACCTAATTACTTAATATTCCACTTTCTCTTTTGCCCTTTCTTTAATGTTATTTCTAGGCAAATAAGGCTGATGCTGTGTCACTGGATGCAGGAGATGTGTATACAGCCATCAAGCAATATGACCTGGCTGTTGTAGCAAAGGAGCGACACGCAGGAGGTATAATAAGCCCTGACTTTTACAAAGTTGTTTTATTAAATATTTGATTTACACCTTCAGCAATATATAGAAGTGAACAGTTTTATAGTTCGGAGTGAAATTTGTACTTAATTAGAATAATGCTGGAAAATTTTCTTACACCACATTTATTCACATGAAATGCAAATGCAGAAGTAATAATGAATTTTTTCTACTAGGAAGCTGTATATACGCTGTGGCTGTGGTACGGCGTGGCACTCTCAATATCCGCAAGCTATCCAGAACTCGCTCTTGCCACAATGGGGCTCGATGGACATCAGGTTGGAATATCCCCTTTGGATTTCTCCTCTCAAAGAACCTTTTATATTGGGACGAGGAAGAGCCACTGAGTAAAGGTGACTACCAACCATGTGTCCAACTTAAGGTAGTGACTTACACCAAATTAGTAGGTCATTGCACTGCAACCAAATCGCTACTTCAATAAGTAAAGAGGAAAACAACTCACAAACACAACTAAGTTGCATCAATGTAGCACTGTGTATCCACATTGCCACACAGATGTACTTGTACTTCCTAATTAAAATATTTGATATGGAAACCTTAATAAATACAATTTAAAAAAAAAATAACTCAATCTTTTCTTCAAAATTTAAAACACCACATCACTGTCTGCCCCAAATAAAACCATGTAGCCTGAAAGTGCTAACCAGCCCATACTGGGATCAGACACGAGGTCCCAGTCTCAACTAAAGTGTCTAAGTGCACAGCCTTAAAATATTCACTACAAGCCAAATGGTATGCAAAAAATGTTTTTTATATTAAAATGTTAGCAGAGTAACTTGGTAATCTGGAGTTGCAGTGACTGTCAGGATTTACCAGTTAGTATGATGCTGCAAGCATGGTTCATACTTTATTCTCCTTACAACATGCAGAAGAAGGAAGGATATAACATCACCTCATGGAGATTATTCCCAGAATGAACATTTCAATCAAACTTTATGAACACACAATAACATGAACACTGACACCTAGTGGCAGAAATAAACAACAGGATAACACAGTATATGAGAGAGAAGGTTTTTGTTGCGAACATCCATTTGCAAAAGACTAGTATAAGTAAATAAACATGCATTATACATGCCACCCAAGTGTTGGGACACAATATTGAAAAGAGCAAAGAAGACACGTTAGCAATACTAACTCCTGCAATACTAGAGGAAATAGTATTGCCCTTTTTTGGAGCTTTCTTTTTAATGGGTTTCTGGAAAACAGATGCCTACAACTGAAAAAATCACCAAAAAAATAAGCATAATCCCAATTGACTTAAATGGGATTTTAATTCATTTTGGAAAATTCTTGCATGGAATTCTGTTTTCACTCTTTTCCCCCTTTAAAGTTCGACTTTAAATATATTTTGGTACATTCAGGACCCTCGATTCATCAGAGGAAGACACTGTCAATGTTTCACCCTCTATGCCTATATCTCTTGCTCTGGACCAGGCCAAGGAGGAATGGGATTACCATAGCAGAGAGTGCAAAGCTTTCTCCACAATAAAAGTGTCACATTTCCATTCACAAATTGCAATTCTGGTGATATTATTATCAATAATAATAATAATAATAATAATACAGACCTAGCAACATGATTTTAGAATAAATTCCAAGGTTTGGTGGTCCAAAACTAAATAATATGAGTCATAGTGTCTTGCATTGTACTGCCATATTAAAATGTGAACTACCCCTTTCATACCTATGCCTCATTTCATAATATTTTGTGGAGGGTCAGTCCTCATTTTTTCCACTATACTAAATATGCCCATCAATCATAATCAGACATAGCAAAATGTGCACCTAAAGTTGCTTTGAGACATACAGTACCATACATGCATTCTAATTCAGAGGAATGGTTTGTTAAATTAATGACTAATTAATGCTATTTTCCCCCTCACAGTTGTAAGTGCTTATTTTAATGCCAGCTGTATACCAGGGATTGGAATTGCTTCTCCCAACCTGTGTGAGCTATGCCAGGGACCCAAATCCTATGTACGGGACAGAAATCATTTTTGTGAGATTAGTAGCAATGAACCATTTGCTGATTCTGATGGAGCATTCAGGTACAGTTCAGATCAAGGAAGCTTTTCTCCAAAGCATCAATATTTAACTATGAACAGTATTAAACATTATCTTGTTCTTTATTTTATGCAATCTACCTTAACTCCATGCACTTGTACTATTACACTTAGGCATGCTAAGTTTACTTCTGGTACATTTATTTCTATGCAGGTGTTTGAAAAGTGGTGCAGGGGATGTGGCGTTCATGGATCACCTGGCTATAATGACTCCAACAGGTAGTATTTTGGAGCGGCTTTTTTTATTTGACTGTCAACAGGTAGTATTACTGCAGACTGGCTTCACTTATGTAGGACTGTTATAGAGCAGAATGTATATTCCCTGTATATTATAAAAATATAAATAGCCCTTACAGGAGAAACAAAGTTTATGCATTATTTACAGTATATATATATGTTAGCCATTACATCTAGTGTAACATATGACCGTAGCAATTCTTTGTGCTTCCTAGTTTGCCTGTAATACTGCACCTAGCTGCATGTACTATTTCAGAACTATTTCCTCTTCTTCTGTCTAAGAGATTGCCCAGGCCCAGTTTGAGTTTCTTTTGTGCTTTTAAATTTGCATACAAATCTGGAGATAAATAGGAGATGCATTATGCTCACTCAAATCTCCTGCTTTGTCATGTAAACACTTTTGAGATAATTGGCAGCTAGCCATTGGTCCTGAATTGTGCAGGTGTGTGTGCTCAATTTTGCCTATGGCAGACAATAAGGACAGGGCTGACCTGCAGTCTGCACTTCAGGTGTTTGTTTGTTTGCTTACTTTGAGAAAGGTCACTGGCTGTGACCAAAAAATTGGACTATTTGGTAAATCAGGGCCAGGCGACAAAGGGGAGAGCGGCGGAGGGGAGGGAGGAGAACGCAATAGAGGGGAGGGAGGAGAATGTGACAGAGGGGAGGGAGGAGAAAGTGACAGAGGGGAGGGAGGAGAAAGTGACAGAGGGG
>CM044431.1:165542844-165573918 GCA_024363595.1 Xenopus borealis
TAAATATATATATATATAGTGTACTAATAATGTAATTATCCTTTTAGCCATTTTAGATTTCTGCAAAACAGATATATGCGCAGATTCCAGAAATTCAACTCTCTATGATTCCAAACCATGAAACAGCCTCACCAAAAGGCCTGAAATCAGAGTACAGCAACCAGTTATCTACTCTTTTCAGAATTACGTCGTTCTCGCTCATTTGGATGCCAGCGCTATAGCCACATCAGCAAGTCCTGTGTTTGTTTCTGGGGTGTTAAAGAACCTCTTTCCACGTTGCTTTACGGAGTTTGCCTTGTAACAGAAATGATATAATTAAAGAACTTTTGTAATGAAAGTATTTGTGTCTGTGCAGCTCCCAAGGTTTCAAGTTCAGGCACTCTGGATAAAACAAGCGATGCTGAATCACAGACGATGTTCACCGTTGTACAGTAAACGTAAATGACATAGGTTTTTCATACCTCCTGAAACGTGATCAAACTCTAAAATTGCTAGCAAAATACATACAGGTATAGGAGGCGTTATCCGGAAACCAGTTATCCAGAAAGATCTGAATTACAGAAAGGCCATATCCCATAGACTCCATTATAATTAAATAATCACTGTATTGTACAATAATTAGACTTAAATAATCCACATTTTCAAAATTGATTTCCTTTTTCTCTGTAGTAATAAAACAGTAGCTTGTACTTGATCCCAACTAAGATATAATTAATCTTTATTGGAAGCATAACCAGCTGATTGGGGTGATTTGAGGTTTACAACACTTTCGAGTAGCCCTAAGGTATGAAGATCCAAATTTCGGAAAACACCAGTTGTCCAGAAAACCCCAGGTTCCAGGCATTCTTATAATCGGTCCCATACCTGTATTTAGTTATGTTTTAAACAGGTCTCTTTACAGCATTGCTTTCCCATTATGAAGGCAGGGTTTTCATAACAATATAAAATAAACAATCAAAGGAATTTTGAGGTACATAAATTGAATTCCATAGTTGACACAATCCCAGCAGAAAATAAGAATAATCAAAATTGTAGGCCAACTCAACTATCTGGCAGATCTTTTTTTTTTTTAATAGGACAGGCCACCAACTTGGTTTCATCACCCTGCTCTGATTGCTCTTACTGTATTTTCATTGGACAACATTCCCAGTAATGGACAAGTAAAGGGAAATTTAAGCCAATTCCAGGGTCTGCAGCCAGAGCCAGGCCAAGTAGTATTGCTTCACAAATACATATTGACAAGAAGAAAATCCAGTAGCACAACAGCAAAGTGTGCTAAATATTCTTGGTTTATTAAGATCTCCACACAACTTTTCGGAGGATCAACTCCCTTTCTCAAGTGATCTTGAGCACTGGGCACTTGACTAAGGAGGTAGATTCCCAAAATGTTGAGGGGAGATCTCAATAAACCAAGATTATTAAGTACATTTTACTGTTGTGAGTGCCATCTGATTTTACATGGGACCCCAGAGAGAGCACCACATAAGTTTCAGACCAATACATCTTGGCCTGGTGGCTTGCCTACATGCTCATATCCCCACCTCTTGCTCCAGCAATCCTTACAGACCTTGGTTTAGAAAAAAAGGGGGTTGAGAAGGTGTAACTAGTGAAAGCTAAGATTGTGCTCCTTGATCATTGCTGCTAGAATCAATGTTCCCACTAGGAAGGATAAATCATATACAAATAAGCATTAGTCAAGTAGTGCATAAGGACATGATGCCTATGCTGCACTTATGACGAGTGATGTGCAACTGCCAATCTTTGCATTGGGGAAGTGTAGGACAAGGTTGGCAACCCTTTTTACCAATAGGTCTAGGCTGGACCAGATGTTGATCTAAATGCGGACTTTAAAAAGTTTCATATAATGAAAATGGTGATTTGAAAAAAAAAAATGTTTTACAAAGATGCTTCATTTGGGACAAATCACAGTATTAGCAATTATTGCTTGAAGGTAAAATTCCCCTTTAATTATCAGCTTCAATCTCATATCCCTGTCTATACCCACGGTCTATAGTTTTCTGGCAACATTTGAACACATGTAATAGTGAGTAAAGGTCACCTTTTTAACAGTGAAACACATTCAAATGTAAAAAAAGAGTTTGGGAGCAAAACAAGCAATAAAAAAAATGTCATGGGGGTGCCAAATAAAGAATATGATTGGCTATTCAGTTGCCATAAATGGATTAACAGCCTACAAGAGTCTCTGGTCATAAAACTGTTTTTTTATGCAATAAAAAGCCAGGAATTGAAAAACAAGCAAGCTTGAGGCCACTGAAAGCAGAGCATAGAATGGATCAGCACTGCATGTTTCCTGTGTTCATTTATTTTCATTGCATTGCAATTAATAGTAATTAATGTGGTGCCAGAGGAAGGGATAACGTTTTTTCTGCATACCTTTCCCACTACCAACACACAGGATTTGAGATCACAGAAAAACACCAGCTGTGTGTTCATACTGGATGAACAATAACTATAGTGGTCACTGTGAATACTGCAGAAAAGAAACAATCAAAAGGAGTGTGCTTTATCAAATCTTTATATAAATTATCACATCTAATTTAAATCATGAAAGAGCAACATTTATTACAAGTGTATAAATTAAAAAACACAACAAACATCTTAAATTCACAGAAAGAATGCACTCCAGAGAACACTCCTGAACACATACACAGGAATCTGGCCCTGAACACCAGATGAGAAGTGCAGAGCCCTAAAAAACAAAAAAAAAACATACAGTAACAAAGGAGAATTCTGATGGACGGGAAACTGTTAAGATTTAGTTCCTTCACTATAAAAATGTGGAGTGAAATTAAAAACAGACTTAGGACAGATGTCTAATTTCTTATTTAGCCATGTCCTTTGTCCATTTAAGAACACATAAAAAGCAGCACACAGCAGTGGGATTAGTAAGAATCTGCCCGTCTAGTTTCTTCAAAATTAGCCATCCAGCCATCTCCACATTTCATACTACAAATCCCATCATCTTCAGCTCATTCTGCTGCCCACGTAGCAAACAAGTCTGTTTTACTCTGGTTGGTTCTGGGAACACTCTCATTATAGTCTCTCACACACTGTACATTAGCTTATTTACATTCATTTTGAAGATTCAAATCCACCTTCTGCTCCAATTAGCTTTAAAAAAAAGTTAAGACAATTTAAAATATAAACAATTTAAACAAGTGCAATCATGCTCTTCTTCACAAGTGCAGCTCTTTGGATGAACAAGTTACAGGATATTGTACGAAATCCAAATTCTGCATCCAGTAATGAGAAAAAGGGAAACCAGTGATTGGGTGTCCCATGGTACTAATGCAGACTCACTGCAACATATCAATGTATCCTCAACAACATCCAGGGCACACACACAGTCACAGATCCATGCCAGTTTGGGGACCTACTTATAATATGAAATGCAAACTCACAAAAGCATTCCCTGCTTTTAAATGGAATCTACTAATAAAATACTTAATGACAGGAAAGAACTGGCCTAACATATTTCTAAGCTTCTGAAACTGGTTAGTGTCCAAAACAGAACATTCCAGCAGCCTCTGATTTTCTTTCCAAGGCCTCCTGCTCGATTATAAAATGATCCAACTCATTGAGTTTCTTTTTTAGAAGTGCATCCAGCTGTTCCCCTTCAATGGCAGCTTTACGGCCCCTCTTATAACCCACCATGACTTTTACTTTGACCCTTGGACGTTTTACTCTGGGGACTGTGCAATCCCGAAACTCCAAAACACGCTTCCTTTTCTGATGGGATATACACTCCAAAATGCCATTTCTTTCTTTTGGCTCCTCAAATATGGTTTCCAGTTTTCTAATGAAAAATATATTGAGTGAGCTGGATTTATTAAGGAAAATAGCATGAAATAAACAAAATATAAGAATAAACCACAAACATTCAATCAAGTAATGGCTCATGATTAGGAAATAAATGCATCAGAGGTGGAGAACAGCAACACCACTGAAGAACATCACGGGATATACAGAGAGTTTAAAATGTGAATCAATGCAAAAAGGAAATCGCCTATTGGGGTTGGTGCAGCGAGGGCAAGCATAACTCAAAAAGTAGGATCTGGCTGCATGCAGTGACATCAGCGAATTACAATTTGCCATTACTCATTATTATGTCATTTTATAGTGCGGTAGTGTGGGAATAGGGAGATTAAATTAAATTAAATACACACACTGTTCTCTGGCAGAATTAAGTGATTATATAATTTATAAACAAGCATTTGGCTGTTACATAGTGCTCATTGGGAATCAGTTTGGTTTTTGGAATTTAGTCTAATCCTGGGTAAAAAATTCAGGATTTGGCCGAATTCCAAATTAACGTATTTGATGCATCCTAAAAAAAAAAAAACAAAGAAATTGCGAACAGATCAAAAAAAGACAAGAGTAAAAAAAAAATCATGACACCAACAAGCTATTATTCATTAAAAAAATTATAAGAATAAGAACTACCTACCGATCTGGTGGTGGAGATTTGTAGTTTTTGTTTGTATATATATCTTCCAAACTGAATTCTTTTTTCTTTATTCTGTCAAAACAATGCATATAATTGGCATTTACGGGTCAAAATGAAATTACTGGCTTAGTAAAGACTTGGAGGTTAGAAAATGTACTAGAAGTTACTGACATAGGAAAACGATTCATGTTTTACTGCTTAGCCTTCTTGCTTAGACTTTTTGGTTTGTTATTTGCTTACCTTTTGGCCTTGGGAAGACCCATTGGTGTTAGGTTGGGATCTGGCTTTGGCACGGTCTTGCGTATTCTAATTTGAGAAACTCTTTGAGGCTTTCTCTCTAAATCTTGCTTCTGTGGAGATCATTAAAACAAAAACAGAAAAAAAAGTATTGTAATAACTATAGAAGTTTGTTGAGACTGCGCTCTGCCAATGGTATCATTCAGAGAGTGCGTCAATCCTTTTTTTTTTTTTTCCGGATGCACCGATCATCCAATATTAGAATTTCTCTTTAGGATAAAGGAGAGCTCTCCTTTATCCTGAAGAGAAATTCTAATATTGTAATAACTAGTGGGCAAAGGGTGCAGACAATAAAACAGACTCGGAAATGTTGAGGTGCTTCCAAGTTAATGTTACTTGAATAAATATTTACAGTAATAACATCTGGCACAGGCTGTCTTCCCATACAATGAGGAACTAAAAACTGGTTGCTGGCACTTAATTCATATCCTGCAGAGAATAATGGCCAACACTTTGTTGCAGCCTTGCGGACTAGAGGTTTCTACTAATCTACAGAAGGAAGCACACTGCAATAAGTACGAACATCCTACATACTACACAGTGCAGAGTTACCCCCCAAATCCCAGCATAGAGAAGTATATTTAGGTGATTAGATATAGACATTTTAGCCCTGCAAATTTCTGCATAGCACAGTGAAGTGCCCACTCAAGGCTGAAAGCTGTGATAGGAAAAAGCACATAACGGTGACAGATGCCTTTGGGTGTTTAGTTCTTAAAGGGGTGGTTCACCTTTAAGTGAACTTTTAGTTTGTTATAGAATATCCTATTCATAACAACTCTGCAATTGGTTTTCATCAGTGGGGTGCGGGTTGCTTACATCTGCAGCCGAACACGCTATTGCTCTGCAAGGTTCCATCTTTATTATTAATATTACTTTTAATTTATTTATTAAATACTTTTTTCAGTTCATGTGCTTTCAGATTGTTCCCCAGAAATAAAGACTTTTTTCAATTACTTTCCATTATTTATTTTTTACTGTTTTACCAAAATCTAAGTTTAAATTTGAGTGTCTGGTGTTTGAGTCAGAGCAGCTCAGTAATTCAGATGCAGACTCTAAACAGTTACAATTTTGCAACATTTAGTTGATACATTTCTCAGCAGCATCTCTGGAGTATTAGCAACTATTGTATCAATTCTAACAGCTGCCTTTAATGAAATCCAGAGGGACATAGATAAGAAATGTATCAATTTACAACAGTTTACACGGTAGGCAACCCCTCCCCCAGAGCTGCTTTTGAAGGTTACAAATGACACTTAGCACTTCAATATTAGAAAAACTGTGACACATAGATCACCAGAAATAATGATTTTTACAATTACTTTCTATTTTCTATCTGAAACAAACTAGTTATTTCAAGATGAACAACCCCTTTAATATTCTTATCTTCAGTCAGTTTTAGATATTCATCTTCCCGTCTTCCAGAAACTGTCAACACAAGTCAGAAAAGGAGGAGAGTACAAAAGATATGTTGTACTGGAATATAACAACAATTATAAAGAGGTTTCCAATTAATGTGAAGATATTTGGCAACTTGTAAACGAACCATCTTGTAACATCACACACTCACCTGATTTTTCGGATTAGGCTGGATACACATATTTTGTAAAGGCTCTTGCTGCTGCACTGGATATTCCTGGACTTTGGGAGGTGAACAATCTAGAAGAGGTGACAGTTCTTTCTGATGCAGAGAAGTTTTTTGCAGCACAGCAATGTCAGGTTTGTCTTTAAGTCTAAAATTACAGAGAGAAAAAATATACATGGAAACCAAATCTTTTAAATAAATCATAGTGTTGTGACAGGAAAATCGAGATAATGGAAAACAAACAGCAAGTATTCTCTGACCTACCTGTGAGTGTCCAAGTCTGGTATTGTTTTAAATAGGAGGGGGGCAGCAGAAAACAATTCTGGGTTCCTTTACAAAGAAAATAAAAGCAAGTCAGCTTAAATCAGACACAGGATTCTAGTCCCTTTTACAACAGATCAAAAATATAAACCCATACAAAGCACAATAGGATACAATCCTGAACGGAATACACCTCACTAAGGATCAACTGACTACATGCGGATAGATGATAGATATAAAAGTTGCAAATTATAGCATTCAACAGAACTTGAAAAATAGATAGATTTTATTAGAAGCCCTTTAATAAAATCTTATTGATCTAATTTTCAAGTCCTGTTGAATATTTTTTACAACACACACAATCTCTACCTATCTCTATATAATATAAAGCATCATATGCTCTGCAGCTCCTTTACACATTTACAGAACAGATTACAGATCTAAATGATTTCTCAAAATGTCACTTGATACGGATTATCAAGAATACAAATATGGCAGAGGACCCCAAAAATGTGGGACAAACTGCTCTGAGTAGTTCAGCTTCAAGATGTCATTTTGGATTCCCAGAGCTGGATAAAAGTATAGGAACAATAATCATGCTTGGGAGCTGGGGTTTTCCAGATAAGGAAACCACCAGACCTTAAAGGAAAACTATACCCCCCGAACAATGTAGGTCTCTATAAACAGATATTGCCTAAAACAACTCATATGTAAAACCCTGCTTCATGTAAATAAACCATTTTCATAATAATACACTTTTTTAGTAGTATGTGCCATTGGGTAATCATAAATAGAAAATAGCCATTTTAAAAAATAAGGACAGCCTCCTGGGATCCTAGGATCCAACGGTGCACACAAACATACCAAACAAACTATAAAGTTAGGTCGCACGAGCCAATTAACAGACAGAGTTCTGTCTTTTGCTTCAACACTTCTTCCCTTTACAGTTAGAGTTTAAATATTTCTGGTCAGGTGATCTCTGAGGCAGCACACAGACCATCATGAAATGGTGGTTCAAGGCAAGAGATGTAAAAGGGCAATATTTACTTAAATATATATTCCAGTTTGACAAGATTCTCTAATATGTCACTTGATTTGATATAAACTATCTGTTGCTCAAAAATTCATTTTAGGTGTATAGTTTTCCTTTAAGTCTGTTAAAATAATTTATTTGCTATCAATATGAATTTATGCTGGCTTGGTTAAGATCAAGTACAAGGTATGGTTTAATGTTTACAGAGAAAAAAAAAGTAAAAAAAAAAAATCAGATTTGATTAAAAGGGACTCTGTAATTCACAGCTTTCTGGAGAATTGATCCTACACCTGTACTTAATTTTCCTCCAGATAAGGCTATTACAAAATTATAGAATGAAGGGAGGATCTTACCTGTAATTAATATCCAGGCTTTTCTGCCAAGAACAGTTGGCATTGTGATTGGCACAATAGGATGAGGAATTTGATGGGCCATGCTGACTCCAAGTGGACAGAATACGGCCAAGGGAATAGGGCAAACAAGAAAAGAGTCCTTGTGAATAAAGAGGCTGTGTTCCCTTTAGGCCCTGTGCAAACTGCGCAACAGAA
Organism: Xenopus borealis; assembly: GCA_024363595.1. Classification (NCBI taxonomy): domain Eukaryota; kingdom Metazoa; phylum Chordata; class Amphibia; order Anura; family Pipidae; genus Xenopus; species Xenopus borealis. The sequence continues at coordinate 165,551,034 of CM044431.1, forward strand.
AGTCTCTGGACGGTGGGGATTCTGCTTCCTAGGTTCCTACGCCTGGTCCACAACCTATAGCATCCAGGTGATGAAAGAGCTAAAACAGTATAAAGACCATTCATGGAACAGCCAGCCCCTGTTCTTAACTGGGGAATTCCAAGACTGGAACCTGTATTAGAGGGTTCTAAGGCTTTGAATTGGGGGCTCCATTGAGTGAGCAGTTGTACATTTTCTGATGCAGGGGTGTGTGAAGAAAGGAAGAGAGAGAGTGTCCATTCAGAAATCTGTGATAAGTGGGTTGCTGAAGCTTGCCTTTTAATCATAGAAAATGGAGACGTGAACCTTAAAAAGTTTTGTAAGTGCTTTGAATCAATCTTCATGTGGAAAGAAACTGGGAATGTTGGAGCATGACTGGGGTCCAAAGAAAACCTTGAATCACTGGAATGAAAGAAACCAGTGTGAGAAGAGGCAGGATGAACATTCATATGCTGGGAGATCATACGATCCCTAGAAGCTGTAAATATCACTGCTTTCGAGGATTCTTGTGAGGTGGAGGTCAGTCTCATACTAACACAAGAAAATGCCCTCAGCAGTTTCCTGGCTTGTAGTTGCACATCTACAATGTGGGTCCCATCGATCATGTCAGATAAAGATTTCCGCTCCTGGTAACTCTTTTGTGGGGACATAAGCCTGCTGGCAATAGAAGATAACTGGTGCAATAAAGCTTGATCTTTGCTGCACTTGTGGAAGAATGAAGGTTTCCTGTAAGGGGTAACCACTCCTTTTGGTGCCAGCTTCCGTTGCCGTATTCCCATTTTTGTTTTGGAAACCAAATGCATTTGTTTCATACGGTTGCAAAAAAGGGGGTTGTATTTATCCTGTGTCACAGATGTGCTAAATAATTTAAGAGTTGTAGCTGCATGCTCAGATGGTTGGGGGGTCATTTTCAGATTTGCCTTTGCAAGGTTACAGTTTCCTTTGGTTTGTTTTTCAACAAAAATGCTTTTGGCAAAGTCGAAACTGTTACTAAAGGCACTAGCCACATCAACATTACAAGCAGTTTTCAGCAGAAGAGTATGAGGTTTCTGAGAGATTTCATTTTGTTCTAGCCAATTATAAATGGTACTGCATCTAGATTGCTGTGACAACTTGTTTTGAGGTGACTTGACATTTTGTACTATCAACTCTGTTATTTTTTGAGGTGCAGAGCAAGCAAGGCTCTGGCAATCTGTTCCAATATTAATATATCCTTTAGCGGATTCCATGTCAAACCCTGACCAGCGGTTAGGATTTGGATCCTTTAATTTACTTTTAGATGTTTGTTTAAGCAGAGGTGGCATTTTTGGATGAAAATTAAGTTCTTGCAAATTTTGGTGGATTTTAACATCCCTTTTACAATTATATTGTCTTTTACCTTCTATCCAACTCATAATAGTAGATCCTTTCCTTTTTCTTGTGGCATGTTGGATGGTTGGTACAGGTAGAATGGACGGTTCATTTACCACGGAAACCTTTGTGGGAATATGGTCTTGCAGACAGTATTCTGTTCTAAAAGTAGTAGAATTTCTTTTAGCAGACTTGAGTTTTAAAGAAGAAACAACTTTGCACACCTTGTTTGTACGCTCAGAGAGTAAGAAACCAGAACAGTTAGAAACTGAGCTAGCATTAGACTCTGGACCAGCCACATCAACTTTATTGTAAATTTGCTTCTTAATAGCACTGCCACATTGTGGTATGACACAGTCCGGCATTAAATTAATGAAAGAACAGTCTGAAATAGCTTCATTATTCTTTGTGATATTTGCAGTCAAGGGTTTATTGAAGGGCACTGAAAACAGAGTCCTGCCTACTTCTTCATGAATAGAGGGTCTATTGCTTTGTTCCATGCAATGTCTGTCACTTCTGGTCCTGCAAACTACTGTCCCCACTGATGTATTGTGCAGTTGACTCTCTTTCGGAATGGAGAGGGCATACTGGCATTTTGAGAGTCTATTTTTACCCAGTGAAAAAGCAAACTTTTTAGAACTCCCTGCCAAATAAATTCTTTTTCCAGTAGTTAGCACATCAAGAAAATGGATTTGAAGTGGTATATTAGAACTCTTTGAAACAAAATTTTGTGGTTTATTAAAACCAACCACAGGACATTCATTTAAGTGTAGATGAATAGAAGGGTGCATTGTAAGCCCTTGACCACAATCTGTATTTTTTATGCTGTTCTCTGGCTTCATAATAATATTCTCTAACTCTCTTTGTGATGTGTCACAAGCTTTTATCTCAAAAACATCTTCCCATGTTTGAGGATACTTTTCTCCTGCTGCAAAAAATGATTCTTTTTTGTTTAAAAGGCCAATTCTATTCATTTCGTTCTCCATAATCTCTCTGTTTGCTTCTTGATCTTGAACCCTGATTTTGCATTGTTTAGAAGGCACATTTGCATAGTCCAAAAAAAAGTTTTTATAAGGGACAAGAGCATTCACTTGTGCAGATACATGATCATCACTAGCTGTAGTAGATGGCAAGTGGTCTTGTACAAAAGCCTTGTTACTGTCTATCTGACAAGGCACTTGTTTCCATAATTTTGATTTTAAGTATGTTTCTTTAAATTCAGACACATTTTTTTGTTGCACGCAGTGCTTTGTGCATTCATAGTCATCTTTATCATGGACACTTGGGTGAGGACTGATTTGGTTCTTTGGATTATGCCTATTGGTATATTCTGTCAGTTCATCGGAGGCCATGTCTCTGTTTAAACAGTCCTCATAGCCTTCACAAACTTTAACTGGTAATTGTGAGCCAGTGCAAGGCATATAGGATAAGTCAAGTGATTTCCATGATTGTGCACTTTCACTTACATGTACCGTCAAGTCAGCCACTGCCTTATCATTGGAGCTTTGGAGATGGATTTCAGGAGATTCCTCTATGCTCTTTATGGTAAAATGTAAGGTTTGATCTCTTTCTAAGGGAGGCGAGTCTTTGTTTTTATCAGATGGGATACTACTAGTATTGATGACTTGTTCAGACATCTTGCTTAAATCATTCCTGCTCAGCTGGGGCACAGGTTCAGTCAGCGGTCGAACACCTGAAATGTTAACAAAAGAATTCCTGAAAACAATTACACAAATTAAGCTTTTTCTACTGTACAGATGGGAAAGAAAACCTTTAGACCAAAATTTAGAGATATAAACTAACTTCTTACGTCACTTTTTTCCAAGCTGATTATCTACGCAAGGGTCATCATTCAGGTAAAAAATAAATAAATAAAGTTGCCAAAAGTTATATAGAAACAGAAGAAATATTGGATCCAGTCTTATTTCACAACTACTATCCAGACTTTAAAACCACTGTCCAAATCGCATGCTTGCTTATGTGTAGCCAATCTACAGTTCGTTATTCTGTTTAACTTTAGTACCTAAGCAACATCTGGCATTAATTAATATATACTGCTAAACTTGAAAAAAAATGTTGGCATTACTGTAATAACAATTACTATAAACAATAGTTAACAATATTAACAATAGTGCAGTACTTACTGTAATAAACAATTACATTTTCCCCCAGTGAAAGAATTTAAAGCAAAACTATAAAAAAAAAAAAAAAAAAATCTGTACTGGGTATCACAAAACATTGGTAGGCATAGTTGTATATAAATAATTTTTTATAGAGCTAGACAAATAATTGCTTAAAACTTGGCCAACTCTAAAACCAAAGTAAGCATCAAGCAAAGCACAAATACCTTTTCTATGCAGTAGGCTGGTTAGATCGTGATTAAGAGAGATATGAAAATCTTCTTCCACTCGCAGCTCTGAGGAATCCACCTAAAAGTGAACAAATATAATTAAGCATTGGCTAATGCCGAGAATCAGTACAGGAGCATGACAACAGTATTGTGGTCTTGTGCAGATCAGCATTTTATGTTTATGTTCAATAAGAATGACTGTTTACATAGAGAATTGTCTCTAAATGTTTGCAATGGAGAAATCGCAAAGACTGCATTGTAAACTTTTTTACATGGTCACTTAAGTATCATCTTGCTCTTTTCCTTTTGTTATACAGTTTCCTTTTTGAAAAACCATTAAAGGAACAGTTCAGGGTAAAATTAAAAAGTGGGTAAATAGATAGGCTGTGCAAAATAAAAAATGTTTCCAATATAGTTAGTCAGGGAAAAACGCAAATTATAAAGGCTGGAGTGACTGGATGTCTAATATAATAGCCAGAATTCAACATCCTGCTTTTCAGCTCCCTAAATCTGAGTTAGTCAGCCACTTGAAGGGGGGGTCACATGGGACATAAGTGTTCAGTGAGTTTGTAATTGATCCTCAGCATTCAGCTCAGATTCAAAAGCAACAGTTATGATCCATGTGGCCCTCCCTCAAGTCACTGATTGGATACTGTCTGGTAACCAGGGAAACCAGTCAGTGTAAACCAAGAGAGCCGAAAAGCAAGAAGTAGTGTTCTGTTCTGTTAGGTCTGACTTACAGTCACTCCAGCCTTTATACATTACATTTTTGCCTAACTATATTGAAAACATGTTTTATTTTGCACAGCCTATCTATTTAAGCAGTTTTTACTTTTATACTGAACAATTCCTTTAAATGGCAATGCTACAAACATATACATATACTGAGAAGCTGAAATTTTTGAAAATATGGAAAATTAAATGTAAAGAGAAAAGAAAGCCTTACACTGCACACAACAGCTGTTAAATCAGATATGCCATCTCTAGACATGTTAAAAATCCAGATTATGTAATTTTGTTGTTCAGCCAAACATAACTTACAGATTCGTCAAGCAGCAAATTCTCAGAAGACTGTGCCACCTCAACAGAGGCCACTTTTTCCATTCCATCCAACATGACAGGGTCAGAGATTTCCTTTGTATCCTTGTTTAAGGTATCATAAACAAGCCCCAAACGGCACCCAGTATCCGCACTCTTGATATTTCTGCCCAATACCGGATTTTCTTTCTTATCCCCAGATTCCAGGGCTATCGTTGGAAGCTGTAAATCCAGATAATACAAGTTTTGTCTTCGGCTTAGACCATTTTCGGGCTCACTGAAGATTTGCACTACAGGGTACTGGTGTGACACAGCTTTGGTCAGAGGTGACTCCAGAGAACACAGCTCTGCATTTCTAAGACCCAGCATTATGACAGTGAACCCCTGAAAGATAAAATAAAAAACGTATGAATACACTAATCGACTGTTCAATGATTGTATCTTTTTGCTTGAACAATTGATAAAAAAGTATGCATAAATTTAGTTTGATTTGGCCTTAAAGGAAAACTATACCCCCCCCCCGAACAATGTAGGTCTCTATAAAAAGATATTGTATAAAACAACTCCTATGAAAAACCCTGCTTCATGTAAATAATCCATTTTCAAAATATATTTTTTAGTAGTATGTTCCATTGGGTAATCATAAATAGAAAATTGCCATTTTAAAAAATAAGGACAGCCTCGTGGGATCATATAATTGAACGGTGCACACAAACATACCAAACAAACTATAAAGTTAGGTCACATGAGCCAATTAACAAATAGAGTTGTATCTTTTGCTTCCACACTTCTTCCTGTTACAGTTAGAGTTGAAATATTTCTGGTCAGGTGATCTCTGAGGCAGCACACAGACCATCACCAAATGGTGGTTCAAGGCAAGAGATGTAAGGGCAATATTTACTTGAATATATATATATATATATATATATATATATATATATATATATATATATATACATATATACACACACACACACCAGTTTGATAAGATTATTTAATATGCCATGATCACCTGATTTCAGAGCTACACAGAAGCAACTTTTTTTTTTAATTGTTGCTTGGCAAGATCACTGTACAACATCCTAAATTCAGTACGATCAGTTTTGCATTTGGAACAGAATAATATTTATGTAAGGAGTAGCAAAGGCAAAAGAGACCTCTATAACCCCCTGCATGTGAACATATGCATTTTCAAGCCAAAAGCCACGCAGTGTAGCTGCACAAAAGGTTGATGCTGTGCTGGTCTGGGGATCTACACTATTTAGTGGATCGGATTTTCACAGCCTGAGTATAACAAGATCAATCTACCACACGTGTCCCTACCCTTTTTGTGTATATGCAAGCTGTCAAATTTCAAAAGCTTTATTTGCTTCCATTTCAACATTTGTAGCAGTGAGAGCTTGTGATGTAATGTTCATAAATAATTGTTATAGCTACAGTATGTGGGAAAGCGGACAGATACATGCTTTCTCTCTGTACGGTTATAAGAACTGGGAATTGTCCTGGTCATGGTCCAGTTTAGTTCAACCTTCCTAATCATGGCACATCCCTGGAAGCCCCTTCTGACTTCTTGTAATGGGATTATAAAAACAATAGCGGTGCTTGTGGCCAGCCTGACAATCGTTGCTAAGGCAATGCTAAGATTTACACCAGCATTATGTTTTCAGTAATAGAACATGTAAACCATCAAGAAAATAACAAATGGATGTTGAGAGCATTTAAGGCATGTAATTTCATTTGTCAAGAAGGTATCCACTTTAATTTTCTTTTAATTACATGCTTCTAAATAATACCAATGCCCTCCCTAATTGCCAGCAACTTTTAGTTCACTGAAAGGAATGTATAGTCCTTTCTGCAGTACTGGCTCTGTCTCCTAAATCAATTTAGCAGAAGTCAGACTTCCCTGCTTCTTCACAAGTCTAAATCATTTGGCTTGTTGTTAAAAGCCAGAACCAACAGGATAGAGAATAACGACATGCACTGCTCACCAGATGTTAAATTGGTTAGAATTATTATTTCTTTCATTAGGTAAAAAAAATGTCTTTACATCTATTTTAAAGGAACAGTTCAGTGTAAAAATAAAAACTAGATAGCTAGATAGGCTATGCAAAATAAAAATGTTTCCAATATAGTTAGTCAGGAAAAATGCAAACTATAAAGGCTGGAGTGACTGGATGTCCAATATAATAGCCAGAATCCAACTTCCTGCTTTTCAGCTCTTTACTTTTGAGTTAGTCAATGACTTGAAGGGGGGGGGGGCACATGGGACATAACTGTTCAGTGAATTGATCCTCAGCATGCAGCTCAGATTCAAAAGCAACAGTTATGGCCCCTGTGGCCCTCCCTCAAATCACTGATTGGTTACTGCTTGGTAACCAGTCAGTGGAAAACAAGAGAGCTGAAAAGCAGGAAGTTGGATTCTGATTATGTTAGACATCCAGTCACTCCAGACTTTATACATTACATTTTTGGCTAACTAACTATATTAAAAACATTTTTTATTTTGCACTGCCTATCTATTTGCCCAGTTGTTATTTTTATACTGAACAATTCCTTTAAATACCATAGTAATTACACACCAGAGAGGAAAGGAGAAAATTTCTATCATACTTACCGAAATTTTCTTTTCCTGGCCATCCTCCCCGTGAACATGAGAAAACACAAATGGGTATTTCCCTGACCTTTAACCTGGACAGAAGGATAGTTAATCAATTAACATCTATAAAGCCCTCCCCGTTCCGGGCCCCAACAGTCTTATATTAAGCCAGAAATAGGGAGGGCATGTTGACGGGGAGAATGGCCAGGAAAAGAAAATTTCGGTAAGTAGGATAGGAATTCTCTCCTTTCCTGGCCATCCCCCGTCAACATGAGAAAACACGAATGGGTAAATACCCAAGCAATATCAAAAAAATAAGGGCTGGGCAATAATGCTGAATAAAACACTTTAATTCAAGGAGATAGCAGAACTAATAACCGAATGCCCAAACTGGGCTTGAGAAGAGGAAAACACATCCAACTTATAGTGTCGAATGAAAGTATTAGGCGTAGCCCAAGTTGCCGCCCTACAGATAGTCTCCGTTGAAACTCCTGCCTCTGCTGCCCAGGAGGCTGAGACGCCGCAAGTAGAATGAGCCTCAACTCCCAGAGGCGGTGGTTTGCCCTGTTCCTTGTAGGCTCTTGAAATGTTTTTAACAATCCATGAACTCAGAGTAGGCTTAGCTGCTGCCTCATCCTTACGTTTCCCAGCTGGGATGATAAACAATCTTTTAGATTTTCTGAAATCTTTGGCTCTTCTAATGTAGATCTCCAGAGCTCTCTTAACATCCAAATTGAAGAGATCCATCTGACGAGTCTAAGGAAGGCAAAACAATTGGCTCATTAACATGAAATTTGGAGATAACCTTAGGTAGGAATTCCAGAACAGGCCTTAACACGACTTTCTTCTCATGAAACACCAAATAAGGAGGATCGCTAGAAAGGGCATGAAGCTCACGGATTCGCCTGGCTGAGGTAATTGCAATTAGGAAAAAGGCCTTGAGTGTTAAAAGCCATACAAAAATCTGTTCCAGAGGCTCAAAGGAGTCCATAGAGAGAGACCTTAAAACAAGAGGAAGATCCCATGTTGGGCAAATAGCCCTAATTGGCGGCTTGGTTCTAAGAACAGCTTGAAAAAAACGTTCTATCAAGGGTTCTCTTGACCACTTCCTCTCCAAAACCGCAGATAAACCTGAGATTTGACCCCTAAGGGTACTTAAACTAAGGCCCCTCTGGGAGCCCACATTGAAGAAATTCAAGGATGTCTGCTACAGATAGAGAAAGTGGATTTATGTCCCTCTGTGCTGCCCAGGACGAAAAGCAGTCCCATATATTATGGTATTTGGCCTGAGTACTCGTCCTTCTAGCTTTGATAAGTGTACCGATTACCGACTCAGAACATCCATACTGCTCCAGAACCCTCCTTTCAACTTTCACGCCATCAGGCTGAAGACTTGTGGACTGGGATGTGTCCATGTTTCTTGGACTAGAAGATCCGGAATGTGAGATATATCCAGGGGTTCTGCCACTGCAAGACGCCTCAGGAGTGGGTACCAAGGCCTCCTGGGCCAGTTGGGTACTATGGCAATCACCTCCATCTGGTAACACAATATCTTGTGAAGAACCCTCAGGATTATTGGAACTGGAGGAAAGACATAAGCAAACAGTCCCTCCCAATTCTGGGATAATGCATCCACTGCTGCTGCAAATGGAGAGGGAATCCTGGAAAAAAAGATTGGAAGCTTGGCATTGGTCTCTGTGGCCATCAAGTCTGGTGAAACACTCTGGGATTCAGCCCCCACTCCCAGCTGGGTAGGAAGTGCCTGCTCAGAAAGTCTGCCCGGACATTCTGGGAACCTGGAATGTAGAGAGCCGTGATGTTCAGTAAATGCTTCTGTGCCCATTCCATTATGGGTATTGTCTCCCTGAACAGGGTCAAACTCAGAGTTCCCCCGACCCCTGATATACGCAACCGCCGAGGCATTGTCTGACCTGATTCGGACTGCAGTCATGAGAGGAGGTCCTGGAATGCAAGAAGGGCTTGATATATGGCCTTGAGTTCCAGTATGTTGGATGGAACCAGAGAAAAATCCCGACTCCAAACACCCTGAGCATGATGGCTCAGAAAATGAGCTCCCCAACCTTTCCCTGAAGCATCTGTGAAAACTTCTAGCCATGTAGGCTCCTTCAGGGAGAATCCCACTCGAAGGATGGTGGCTATCAGCCACCAAGATAGATGTTGTTTGCACCTCCTTGTAATTTTGATCATCTGAGTCCAGTCCTGCAGAAGAGGATCCCATTGCCTTAGAAAAGAAAGCTGTATCGGCCTCATCCTCCACTTGGCCCACCTGACTAGACCTATCATAGAGGTCAGTAGGCCCAGGAGACCCATGAAAACTCTGGCCAGAACCTCGGGTTTCTTGAGAAAATCTGAGACTCTGAAGGAGATGTGGTGTATCTTCTCCTGAGGAAGAGAAAGGAGCCCCAAATGAGTATCTATTTGGGCCCCTAATAGATCATTCTTTGTGAAGGAAATTTTTTTTCTTTGCTTCGTTTATTAACCAGCCAAACTTCCCCAAAACTTCTCGGGCTCTGTTGAAATGAGTCAAAAAGGTAGAAGGATCTCTGGCGACCAGGAGAAGATCGTCCAGATAATGGTAGATTTCGATGTTCTCTTCTCTCAGCTTTGCTACTATTACTACTAGGATCTTCGTGAATGTCCTTGGAGAGGAGGCCAACCCGAAGGGGAGGCAACGGAATTGGTAATGTTTGTTGGAGATGAAAAAGCGAAGAAATCTTTGATGCTCCCTGGCAATGGGAACATGGAGATAAGCATCCTTTAGATCCAAGGATGCTAGCCAATCCCCCTGTTGAATGAAATTCTTTATGATAACAAGAGTCTCCATTTTGAATGTCTGACGTTTCAGAAATTTGTTTACTTTTCTGAGATCCAGAATTGGCCTTAGATCGCCTGTAGATTTTGTCACCAAGAACAGAGGCGAATAAAACCCTCTCCCATCTTCTGGAGAAGGCACTGGATCTATTGCCTGTTTTGATAGGAGCTGTTGAACATACTGAAGCAGAATTTGACCTTTTTCTCTGTTGCGAGGTACATCTGTAGCAATGAAATGATCTCTTGGAGATAACCTTTTGAAACAGAAGAAACTACCCATGCATCCTGAATCTCTTTTGCCCAAACCTCCTGAAAGGCAAGAAGTCTTGCCCCCACAGGTGGTAGGGCAGAGTAACCATCATTTCGGCTTAGGTGGTTGCTTGGGGGATCATGGGGCTTTACCCTTGGTAGATCTGAAGAAGTGACTCTGTCCAGAATGCCAAGGAGCAGATTTAAACTCTCTTCCAGGGTGATAGGCTCTGGAATCATCTCGTCTTCTGAAGAAAGAGTCTGGAAGGGTCACGAAAAAAACGCTTTGTTTGTGGAAGAAAAATACTTTTCCCTCCTGTTGATTTAGAAATGAGATCATCCAAATTTTTCCCAAACAGCCTCCTGCCTTCAAAGGGCATCTTACACAAGGTGTTCTTGGAAGCTGTGTCAGCAAACCATGACCTGACCCAAAGAGCCCTGCCGGCAGCTACACCAAAGGCCATAGCACGTGCTGACAGACGAGTCAGGGCCAAAGCAAGTCTAAAATCTTCAAGAGACTCTAGAATTTTCTCTCTCTGAGTTTTTCTTTGACCGATACTTCCAGACTTTCCGCCCACATAGAGAGAGATTTGGTAACTGAAATTAAGGCAACTGCAGGCTTACAAGCTGCTCCTGAAGACATGCAACTCTTTTCAGATTCTACCCGCTGGATGCTTAAGGGCTGATACATCATCAATTGGCAATGCAGTCTTCCTCGACAGTCTGGCAACCGGAGCATCCGCAGAGGGAGGGGTATCCCAAATCTCCAGCATGTCATCGGTAAAAGGATATAACTTTTCAATTCTTTTCTCCACAGGAATTTGCTTAGAAACTTTGTTCCACTCCAGTTGTATTGTCTCCACAGACTCTCCTATCTCTCATGGCAGGTTTATGGCAAGCTTTACAGCGTTTCAGAATCCTTTCTGTCTCTCTTCCTATTGGGCTCTTCAGAATGGGCAGAACCACTAGGGGAAAGATAGCAGAATTCTGTATAAGAGGAGTCCTTTTCGCAGTGAGAAAAATAAAATAATAAATGAAACACTCAGTAGCCTTGGGAGCGGCTCTCTTAGAGGCAGCGGCATCCATAGTAGGGAACGCTAGGATCAGCACAAGGGCAAAATCATCTGCGTTCAAGTTCATTCAAAGCTTCAGGCTCCTGGCGCGAAAAAATGACGTCATCGCGCATACGTGATAATCTCATTTTAATGCCTCAAAATCTGTACCAATCTTCAAATTTATGCATAAATTCTACCTTTTTAGACAAATACAGTCAAAATTTTGCTATGGGTCCCTATAGAGTTAGGGTGAGATGATCCCTCTAAATACAATGAAATGTTCTCCTACAATAGAACTTATCAATTAAATAAGGTTAAAACACAAATGGTTTCAAGAATATTTTGGATCCTGTGAAACAAAGTTTTTTTTACACAAAGGGACAAAATCAGGAGCATGGAGATGGAAACTGGCACCAGACTATAAACCCACAGTAACAAAAAGGGTCTTTTCTTTCATTAGTCAAAATACTTGGAACAATGGGTTACATTACAAATTCATTTGTTTCTCCGCTAAAAAGTTGCTTAGAATGAGCCTCTATAACAAAGAAAGAGTTAACTTAAAGGTGCACCACCCCTTTAGGTTCCACGTTACATAGTTTTACCATTTTTTGTGTGAAAATATTCTCTCCTGCCTTTTAAAAGGGAGAGGAGCAACAGCACTATATAACAGTGCATAATTCCTAGTAGCATAACTTCTACATTGCTATTCAATTTCTGCAGATTTTTTTTTTTTTGGCTCATGGGTGATGTCAATGCACAAACTGAGGGCACTTGTTTGGGGTGAAATAGTGGAGGGGTACTATTACCTCAAGTATGCAACTCTGCTGCCCTTTGCTACCTGCACACACAGAAGTGGGGGGCAAGTGTTAACCATCAACTCTTCAAGCAGCAGTGCATTTATCAAACAAGGCACACAATTAGGGTTGGAGGTACAGGGGTACAAGTTTGGGTGGTGTTGCAGGCAATTTGTGGGGGATGCTGAGACAAGTATTATTGCCTTAGGTGCCAATACTACATGCGGTCACGGATCCACATATGCTCAATAGTAGGAGTCATTCAAATTGACATGGTAAACTGTGCCACTAATCTGGAAGGGCCTGAATGGCTCTGGAACAAGCATTGCCACTAGAGGTGCTGGGGCACAAAATGGCAGCAGTAGAAATCATGGGTGTAGTGGACTGCAAGGAAAAAAAAACTGCCTAAAAACTGCCTGTCATGTCCTCGGTTTCCTTGCAGGCATTCCCATCTGTATTTCTGTACTATAGTAAACAGATTTTTTAAAGAAATTCCTTTATAGGAGTTAGACAGGGCCAGATTTACATAGCGGGAGCCCCTAGGGCCACTGCCGTTCATCGCCCCCATGCTCTGCGCTTTATTTCCCAAATTTTCATCATCAGGACTGAAACAATGGGGATTGGCACACAAGAAATGTAAAAAACTATTGTATCTCCTGCATATACCTAGTGTTTCTGAACCAATGTGGGTGTGGCTGGGCCACATGCCACCCCCTAAAATCCTGTCAAGATAGGCCCGGGCCTAGGTGGCCTTTCCCCAAAACCAGACCTGGAGTTAGATGCTGGGCAACAGGTGTGCCTAAATGAATCAAATGATGCTGTAGGGAGCCACATACTTATTTCAAGTCAAATAATGACCTTCAAAAAGACATGTGCAGAGGTACTGATTTCCTGTCCAGACATACCAAATGCGAGCCAATAGCATCGTAAGACAGTGCCACACATACAGAAAAACAAAGAAGCAATTTGTCTAAACGAAGATGATTTCCAGTCCACTTTACTCCATCAGACAGGGTGCTCTGTTTTTAAAGGGGTTGCTCACCTTCAAAGCACTTTTTTTCAGTCCATTTTTTTTTTTTACTGTTTTTTTGCAAAACCGAAGTTTGAAGTTCAAGGTTTCTGTTTCTGGTATTTCAGTCTGGAAGCTCAGTATTCCAGGAGCAGATTTTGAACTGTAACAATTTGCTACATCAGTTGATACATTTCTTAGCAGCACCTATCTATGTTTTAGTAACTATTGTATCAATTATATCAGCTACCTTAAGGGTGGTGGCAGAAGCCTTGCTACTAATCTCTACTTTGAAAGACTAATCTCCCCAAATGTCTTTCCGCCGGCAAATCTGCCTGTGGATTTCAGCCCCATCTGCCCTTAAAGCAGTGGTTCTCAACCTTCCTAATGCTGTGACCCTTTAATTCAGTTCCTCATGTTGTGTGACCCCCAACCACAAAATATTAAAATATTTTTGTTGCCAACCCAGAGTGGATTGTTAGGAAAGTACATTAGACAGCGTGGCTGCATAAAGGTTTGTTTTCCGTGCGTAGTGCAATTTTTTTTTGCCATACCCATTTTGTGGTCATCCCCCAATAACCATGTTAATTTTACTTATTTTAAATGGGCAGGGAGAGCTGTATGGCAGTCCCTACTAAGGTGATATAGAAAGTTATAGTGCAACTGGCTTCCCTAAACAGGTTACTGAACTACAACTCCCAGCACCAACACCCAGAGAGCTACAACCTTGCCCCAGGGCTAGTGGGGAGAGATGAACCTGCTCCTGGAACCCCTCAAGTGACCCCTGTGAAAGGGTCGTTCAACCCCCAAAGGGGTCCCAACCCTCAGGTTGAGAACCGCTGCCTTAAACTTTATTTTACATACATTATAATATTGGCTTTGAAAGCTACTTCTAACTTTGCCATAAAGTATTTGTATGATGCTTTTACATTACCTGTCTGATCCCCCGTGTTTCTGTATGAGGGGGCTGACATATTTGTGCAGCAGGCATCTGTTAGCATTAGAAACTGTAACTAACAGACTGAGATGGGACAGTCAGGTTGTCAAAGTCAGAGTGTCAGAGAGTCAGGCTTCAACTAACAATTATATACAAAAACAAACCTCTCAGCAAAAAATGATCAACATGACCTAAAGGTAAAATTTAATGTACATTCATATGTTAAAAAGTAACTTTTTAGTGTCAGTATCACTTTAAGTTAAGGTGAAATGAGTCGGTTCTCTGCCTGTGTAGAAACGCAAGGTGAGAATCCGCTCCTGTGCTTCTACCCTCCCTTCTGCCCGCGGTGCCTACCTGGAAACATTACATCAGCTCAGTTGCAGGCACACACACTGGATTATGGTGTGAAATGCAATCAGGCCCAGACTGGCGAACTGTGGGTTCTGGCAAATGCCAGAGGGGCTACTATAAGGAGCCATTGAAAGTCATTATTTAGTGGGCTTGTGGGGGCTGCTTGGGCTGACTGCAATTGAATGCAACATCTTGTGTTTCCTTGCAGAAATCCCTTTTGCAGGTAAATGAAAAAAAGCATTTATTGAGTACGGTCTGAAACCAAATGAACTGAAAAAGGGTGAACAAGCCCATTAAGAGACTGTAAACTTCTCATGTAGTAGCAGCACAGTTGTGACTTTTGCTTTCATACAATATTAATGTAAGGGAGGGGCAGGGATACTCGGTCACCTTTTAGGAGCCTCTCTCAGTCCTGTTCTCCATGTCCGGCCAGTGAATCGGTTACTGTTGCCGGTTCTTATAAAAACTGCTCCCACATATTCAGGGAATGAGCAAAAGAACATGCTGAAAGCTGCAGCGGATAGTTCTCCACACAGCGGGGCCCTGTATTTCCCTTCCTCCCCTGCATCAGTCGGTCGGTCAGTCACTCAGGTGCTAGAACAGGCCATTACAAGAATGGACAGTGGATACATAGTTACACATTAAAAAAACAAAAACTTTTCTTCTGGTTAGTTAAAGGAACTTTTCCGTCTGTCCGTAGGTTCCGTCCATCTTTCCCCAATTCCCTTGCGTCTATTCATTTGTAGCCGTCTTGTCTAGTTCCTTCTATGCTGCACGCACTACTCATATACTCACCGCTTCCCGGCATTCTAGGCTCCTCTCGGCTTTCCTTCTTCTTTAGATCAGTGTGTCAGTAGAAGTATTATTGCCGTGCTTCTTCTTTACCGCGCCTCCGTCATCTTTCCGCCACAGTTCCCTTACTGGCGTACCTCCATAGCTTGTCACACTTCCCGCTGTCCCGTCAGCAAGCCTTCAATTTAACTCTAATTCCCCTCCCACCTCTAGCGCCCTCAGTCTCTCGGAGACTCTTGTCTCCGTCACAATCTCCTCCCGAACGTTTCATACATCATTTCCGGTAGTTTCGCCGCTTGTGAGTTTGCGTTTGGGAAGTTGCGTCACGCCAGCTGTGTTACCCGTATGCTGCTTGTTATGTTCTGTATTGGCAAAGGCTAGCCTCACTGTAGGTATCTGGAGGGCTGAATTGTAAATGTTGTAGTGTTTATATTTTGTCTAATCTCTTTGGCTTCATATAAGAACTGACACTTATATAACAGTGTAACAAACTATAACCTACAGCATTTTAAGGTAGGGTTGCCACCTTTTCCTGAAAAAAATATCAGCCTTCCTATATATTTATCTTTTTTCCTATTAATAACATTGGGATCAACCATCAAAAATACTGGCTATGCTGGTAAAATACCAGCCAGGTGGCAACCCTACTTTAAGGGAGAATTCAACCCATAATGTGTTAACCCCTCTCCCCGTAGGGCCCCCTAATTCCCCCAACCTCCCCCCCCCCCAAATGCCCCTAAGTTGCTACTTACCCCTTCAGCACAGGCCCCGTCCATGGAGTTTGCAGGCGCCATCCTCTCCCCAGCAGTCTTCTTCCTGGATTCTTCATCGCTTGGTGGCACATGCGCAGCTCTACTGCGCATGCGTCTAAAGTCACAAAGTTTTACAGTTGAAACTTTGATGACACCTGCAAACTCCATACTCAGGACCTGTGCTGAGGGGGGTAAGTAGCAATTTAGGGGCATTTGCCCGTAGGGGAGGTAGGTGGGGGGAGAGGTTTAGCGCATTATGGGTTGATAACCCATGATACCCCTTCAAATTGTGTTTGTATGTTAACCTCCAATTTAGACTGTAAAGCTAAAAGCTGTCTGCAGTGTAGATTACCTGCAATATCAGACAAATGATTAGACGTCCCATCTTCCGACTAGGGTTGCCACCTGGCCTGTATTTTTGATGGTTGATCCCAATGTTATTAATAGGGAAAAAAAAAATACATAGCAAGGCCGGTATTTTTTTTCAAAAAAGGTGGCAACCCTACTCCTGACTTGCCACTAACCTTCAGTTTAAATAAAGTAGTAAAATAACAGATCAGCCGATGTTCTGCGCTGACAGCAAGACAGGGACAGTCTCCCACTGAAAATCGTCAGATTGGCAATACATGCAGTGATATGATCACATACCTCCCAACATTTTGTAAGTAAAAAGAGGGACAAAATTTTTTTTTACACGTAGTGCTGTGAAATGTTTTGACCACACCCATTTGTGGCCACACCCCTAATTACCATATTCATTTTACAAAATGTGGCAGGTTATAAAAGTTTGAAAATATTTCTCCTTAGCTAAACTGTTACAATTACTTATTTTCTTATCTCAAAATTGTAACAAAGCATCTTATATGTACCTGTTAGCTGTTTTGGGCTCTCTGCCAAAAGCCAATTAAGTTAGAAACTTTGTTTCTTTTTCTAGCTGTTCAGTGCAATAAAAATAGGGACTTTCCAGTACAAATGAGGGACTGCAGGTTGGATCTTACATTATATTCATTATATTCATAAAATAAACCATTGTCAGGAGTCAGATAATCAGACTGTATTGTTGGAGTATTGGGAGTGTAGGAGCAATCTAGAATAGTAAAATACCTAGAGGAAATCCACGCACAGGGAGAACATAGGGGCCTAGTCTGAATCTGCCACCCAAACTTAACTGCACCAAATCTTTTGTTTGACCTCTGCCTGGTATTTGTGGCAAGGATCATCATACGTGATTATTTGCCATGCATTAGTATGTTTCTTATATACCCATTGCACAAATACTGGTTATACCAACAACCAAAGAACACAAAGCAAGATCAGAGTATTTAAATCAGAGTCACAGGTCATTATGTACATGTGGGTCAGTAGAACAGACCTATGAGTTGGTACAGTCATACAAGTAGTTACATTTCTCTTTTATAGTAGCTTTTGAATAAATAGTTCTCCCAGGGATTCCATATGTAGTGTGTCTTCTGTCCCATGGAATTCTCATTCTGCATTGCTAGTGTATCGTGTATCATTTCTCTACTTTGCTACTGCATAAGTGCATACACAACGCAATGGTCTTCAGCATAGATGCAGAAGCAGGAGTGTTGCACATCTATATAGTTGCTAGTGTATAGTTTCTTTACTTTTCTACTGGAGACGTGTATACACAATGTAGTGGACTTCAAAATAGGTGCAAAAGCAGGAGTGTTGGACATGTGTATAGTTTTCCTCAAATAATAAGGTCTAGACACACCTGGACCCGAACAGGGTAGAACAGGGGTGCCCAAAAGGTAGATTGGGATCGACCAGTAGACCTTTAACTGGTGATCAGTAGATCTCAAGACGCTGTCAACAAACAGCTTGTCCAAATCACCCTCCTGTTTCTTGCTTTTCAGATATTTGTTAAGGTTACATAAGAAATAGTGGTTTGTTAAATATAGTAATATACATTTTCTCATAAACCAATATTTAAGTAATATTTTCCATAGAACAGAACGCTAACAATGCTGTTAAAGATGTAGATCATAATGGGACAATATCACTAAAAGTAGACCTCACATTAGTAAAGTATGGGCACGCCTGGTGTAGAGCATACAGCTAGAAATGCTGTTGCATATAGTTGATGATCATTTATACAATAGCTTTGTACTGTTATGCAAGTGTGTAGGTAAAAGTTTCAAATGGTGTTCTAGTTTAAAAGTAGAAATGTTAGCTTATAATATCTTGCCGTTTGGCCTGAAATCGACTTGTCACTTTTGGGCAGTGATTGTCTTTTCTTTACTGATGAACATTTTCTGTTGGCAAAAAGCATAATTTGTCACAAACCTGAAGATTCTAAGTATATTTCTTCTAGCTTCTCCCAAAGCATAGTGGTTCAAACAAATAAAAACTATACTCTGCAAGAGAGTGAAGACAGGTACCTACAACTAAAGGTGGTTTTTTACTTCCCAATCTCAAGCTTTATTTTTTGGCAAACCAGTTGATTTATATACATTGGGGGCCAGGACTGGACTGAGAATTAAAATAGGCCCTGGCATTTCAGGTACACAAGAGGCCCATCAGCCCACCTAGAGGCCCAAACAGCCCCCACCAGCCCACTAAACACTGACTTTCTATGGGACCTTATAGCAGCCCCTCTGGCATTTGCTCTAACCCACAAATGGCCAGTCCGGGCCTGTTGGGGGCAAACCCCATGCACAGACAACCAAGCCACTATGCTTGACAATGCAATGGTGGGATCTCTTAATTCTCTGGCCACATTACCTTATTGATATTCCTCATCCCACTATGTCCATACTCCCTCAATGGATACTGTAATTTGTACTTTTAAAAAGACCCTAATACTTGTGCAACAGATATATATTTAAGTAAATATTGCCCTTTTACATTTCTTGCCTTGAACCACCAATTGGTGATGGTCTGTGTGCTGCCTCAGAGATCACCTGACCAGAAATATTTCAACTCTATGGGGCAGATGTGCTAAATTCATGTGAACGATTCGAAGTTCGAGTGTAGGATTTCTTCTTTTGGTCGAATATGTGAATTTTGGCATATTCAATCATCGAATATGGAATGGTCGAACGATCGAATACATTCGAATAGAGTCGAATGGACGAATATTCAATCATTCGATCATTCGATCAGCGAAGGATTTTATTTTTTAAGTTTCTTCGATTGCCTACTTTGGCAGATTGGACCTACCGAATTGCAATAGAAGCCTATGAGAGCACTCCCATAGGCTTCTGAGACTAAGTCCTGATCGAATATGATTCCTACGATCGAAGTGTTCGATCGTTCGAATCGTATGGATCATTCGAATGATCGAATTATTTTTGAGTTCAGTCAAATGATTTATTAGGTTTGTATTATATAGGTTTGTATTCGATCGTCGAATGATCAAATATTGAATAAAAGGTAGCCTAGAACTATTTGATTAAAATTTGAAAATCGAATGCTAATCGAATATCAAATAGAAAAAAATTATTTTTGGGGAATAATAGTAAATTTGCCCCTATCTGTAACAGGTAAAAGTGTTGAAGCAAAAGACACAACTCTGTCTGTTAATTGGCTCGTGACCAAACCATTGGATCCTAGGATCCCAGGAGGCTGTCCTTATTTTTTAAAATGGCAATTTTCTATTTATGATTACCCAATGGCACATGCTACTAAAAATGTATATTATTATGAAAATGGTTTATTTAAATGAAGCAGGGTTTTACATATGAGTTGTTTTATGCAATATCTTTTTATAGAGAACTACATTGTTCCCGGGGGTATAGTTTTCCTTTAAGCTTGCACAGGGTTTTTCCCCTAGCTTGGTTTCCTTGAACACCACTTTGGGGAATTTTATACCTTCCTCACTTCTCCTCTGTACCTAAGATCAGTCAGTGTGGGCATGTTTGGGGAAAAAATATGTTACAAAATTTAGGCACAAAGGGCAAATTTAAACATCATTAACACCCCCCCACACACACACACACAGCACACACACACACCTTGTTTTTCCATTATTTTATGCTTTGCCAGCCTCAATTCCTCACTGAGACACTACAACACCTTGAGACCAAGCTGGCGGTGTATTTATGTAGACTTGACCTGAGCAACTCACTACTGTATATTGTGCTGAACTAATCCTAAGCAACCAGAGGCAAATTCATTCAGATAACATTTGATGCCATATAGCCTTACACAAATGTTCCCACAGACTTTTGATTTATGTAATATAAAAGTGGGCAATTCTGGCAATGTCGTGTCATTCATTGGTTCAAAGTAACATACCCCGACATTTGTTTTTCTAAACTTATGGGTGATCTTTAAAATTGTGTGATAAATTTTTACTTACAGCAAAAAAAAAAAAAAGGTATTTTACTGCAGTGGAGATCAACAATGGGCACTGTCCCTTAGCTGTTGGAAGAGACTAGTTAAATGTGCTGTCTAAACAATAGTTAGTTTATATGACAAGGTGTCTTACTAAATTTAATGCTGTCTGGGTTTCATGGCATGAATTGCCTGCTCTTTTTCCTTCTTCCTTGCTGATTCTTCCTTCCTTTTTTATTACCATTGTTAAACTTAAAAAATGTGGACTTTTAATAAGTCTTATTTTTAAGAAGTCTCTTTTTTGCTGCTTAGATACAGCTATGGGAACCGTTATCCAGAAAGCACTGAATTATGGGATGGCCATCATCTATAGACTCCATTTTATTCAAATAATCTAAATTTTTAAAGAGTATTTTCTTTTCAGTAAAACAGTACCTTGTATTTGACCCAAACTAAGATATAATTAATCCTTATTGGAGTAAATCCAGCCTATTGTGTTTATTTAATGTTTACATGATTTTCAATAGACTTAAGCGATGGAGATCCAAATTACAGAAAGATCCATTATCTGGTCAACCCAAGCACTTTATTTAAGTTCCTGCTTTTTACCGCTCACCTTGTAAGTTACAAACAAGGAAGTGGTGGAACTGCGGGGGGCGACTGCACCAGGGGCTGCACCCCTTTGGGATTTAGTGCATCCCTATGTAAACTATAACTTAATTATATAATAATTTCTGTACTATTAAAGGTGTCACATCTAATAACTCAGTGCTAAGATCAGCTGTAGATAGCTACAACAATTCTGTCCAGGAAGGCCTTATATACTTAGACTTAGAAGGAAGGGTGATTACAATGGGGGTCAATATTCCATCCACATTTTCTCCAAACCTTGCCCCCCTCTCCTGTTGCATGCTTGTTTTTCCATCCTTTTTTGTAAGCTTAACGTTTTTTAAATCTCTTCTTCTCAGTGTTTTATTTTTTCCTCTTTCCTTTTTTTATTCCTACCTCTTCCATTTTCCACTTGTCTCCTCCCTTACCATTTCTCCATCGTGCATGTCTTCCTTATCTACTTTAGTCCTAATTTATTTTCTCCCTTCTCCTTTATTGATGTTCATTTCATGTGTTTTTCTGCTGTCCCCTTCTTGCACCCAGGCAACTTTTGAGCACCTATTCAACTCTGTTTTCTGCTGTACACTACATTGCAATATTTCACAAGTGTACTGTTTATGCTATAAGAATAATACTCACAAACGTTATTAACAGGCAGTGTTAGACTGGCCCATAGGTATACCATGAAAACTCCTGGTGGGCCCTCTTGCTTCTAACAATTTGTCCTATTTCATGTTCATTCCCTATTTCTTTATGTGGAAAAAGAGGCTTAGTAATGGAAGAATAGAGTATATTAAGTAGGTCTAAAAGAATAGGAGAGTAAAGAGGTTAAATGAGGACTGAAGGAATAATAGTTTGGAAAGTTGGGCCCCTGGTCTAAGGTTTTCTGGTGGGCCCTGGCATCCCAGTCCGACACTGTTAACAGGGATCAAACACAGAAATGTTAACTAGGACATCATACCAATATTCATGTGTTAAGATAGCAGCAGGCTTTTGAATCTTAAAGTGGCCATGGTCAGCTTTTTCGTTTTGTGAATTAAAGGGGTTGTTCACCTGAAAACAACTAGTTGTTTTCAGATAGATAACCAGAAATAATTACTTTTTCCAATGACTTTTAATTTTCTATGTGTGACTGTTCAAGTGTAAAGTGTCATTTTTCACCTTCTGAAGCAGCTCTAAGAGGGGGGTCGCCGACCCTGTAAAATGTTCTAAATTGATACATTTCTTAGCTTTGTCCCTGCTGAGCAGAATCTCTGGGTTTCATTACAGGCAGCTGTTAGAATTGATACAATAGTTACTAATACTCCAGAGATGCTGCTGAGAAATGTATAAACTAAATGTTGCAAAATTGTAACAGTTTACAGTCTGCACCTGAATTACTGAGCTGCCAGACTGAAACACCAGAGACACGAACATTCAACTTTTTGGAAAACAGTAAAACGTAAATAATGGAAAGTAGTTGAAAAAAGTCTTTATTTCTGGGGAACAATTTAAAAACAACTGAATTGAAAAAAGTGTTTGAAATGTGAACATCCCCTTTAAGAGTTATAAAGTAATGTGTTTTTTGTGACTTGAGTTATTTGTGTAAAAATCATGCAGAGTTAGTTCTATGTAATAAATGTTTTTAGGCATGTCACTATGCACCGCATCATTAAAGCACAGGGCAAGGGAAATGCATGCCAGATCTCAGTTAAATGTAATATTGCTTTCTCTATTGGACAGTCGATATGGGAGATGTTAAGATGGTCTTGTGGAATGTCAGAGGACTAAACTCAAAATTTAAAAGAGCTCTGTGTCAGGCTCTGCTGGGATTCGAGCCAGGGACCTTTGGGTTTCTGGCTTGATGTTCTA
>CM044431.1:165598467-165618378 GCA_024363595.1 Xenopus borealis
TAATTTGCCCAATTTTGTTTGAGGTAGGTTCTGAAGTCTTCATTTTGATATAGATATGCTCAACCTTATTGTTTAATGAAAATATATGTGTTCAGTAGCGGAATTCTCTTTTGGTTAGTTCTGTATTGGGGTGGCTCTTAACCCTTTGATAATTATGTCCCTTGATTTCTGTGTTTACAGAGTGAGGGATAGAAAGAGAGGCTAATTTGTACATTGTAGTGATTCTGCACTGCTTATATCTAGCCATGTTTAATTGCCCCCTAAAAACTGTCATATTCAATTTGTTTAGAAGCTGGGCATACACATAAAGACCTTGCTAACACACAAGTCCTTCTCTTCCATCTCCAGGGGACACAGGGAATAGGGTTGCCTCCTGGCCAGTATTTTACCAGCCTGACCGTCTGATCTCAGACAACCTGGCCATAGGCAGTCCTGGGCCACCCCGGAATGGAAGGTAATAACCATGGATGCCAGCAAGGCTGGGTGGCAACATGGGACAATCAATCAGCACAAGGCCACTGCTCTCCAGAGGAATCCAGACTATCAATAAAAATTCTCGAAGTAGTAAAGTTAGCACTCTATCATTGGACACAACTTCTTCAGGAACAACATGTACTCATACCGAGCGACAGCCTTACCACAGTGGTGTGCATAAACCACCAGGAGGAACGCGAAACCAATTGGCACTGGCGGAAGCCAGGCAAATCCTTCACTGGGTGGAACTCAACTCTATGTACTATCAGCCATATATATTCGGGGAGTTTACAAGGCAGACTTTTTCAGCTGGAACCAGCTGGACCTAAGGGAATGGGAATTACCCCCAGATGCTTTCGAACAAGTAGTTAGAAGCTGGGGATAGCCAATTATAGCCCTAATGGCATCCAGACTCAAAAGCAAAGCACCAATATTTTTCACTCGCTCCCTAGACCCGCTAGCCGCGGGGGTAGATGCCATGACTCAGCACAAGCAGTTCGATGAGCATATGTCTTGACACCTCTTCCTACGCTACCACAAGTCCTAAAAAAGATCAAGAAGTCTCGAACCACTGTGATAGTAGTGGCCACCTTTTAGCTGCGGAGGACATGTTCTCCGACCTCCAGGAGATGTCGATAGCACAACCAATTCGGCTGGAACACACACCAGATCTCTTTCAGCACGGACCAATAGTACATCACAATCCTGGAGTGTTTGCATTGACGGGATGGCTGTAGAGGCATTAATCTGACGGAGTAGGAGAATAGCAGAGGAAGTAATTCCAACAATGCTAAAAGCATGCAAGATGTCATCATCTAAATCAGGGATCCCCAACCTTTTGAACCCGTGAGCAACATTCATAAGTAAAAGGAGTTGGGGAGCAACACCAACATGAAAAATGTTATTGGAGTGCCAAATAAGTGTTATAATTGGCTATTTGGTAGCCCCTATGTGGATTGTCATTCTACATTTAGACTCTGTTTGGCAGTGCACCTAGTTTTTATACAACCAAAACTTGGAGTTTAATTTAAAACCAAGCATGGAATTTAAAAATAAGCACCTGCTTTGAGGCCACTGGGAGCAACATCCAAGGGCTTGGAGAGCAACATGTTCACGAGCTACTGGTTGGGGATCACTGATCTAAATCATACCATAGGGTGTGGCACGCCTACTCTGGTGCAGAGAGGCTGACTTTCCCTACACTGACCTCAACATTCCAAGAATCTTGTCCTTTCTACAGCAAGGTTTACAAATGGGTCTGAAGCGTAGTTCATTCAAGGTCCAGATGTCTGCCCTGTTGATCCTTTTCCAACAGGTTGAATGAGTATGCAATATGCACGTTTCTGCAGGGAGTAGCTCATATAGCCCTTCCATTCCATTCACCATTGGCAGGATGGGATCTCAGCCTAGTGCTGGAAGCACTGCTCGATCCTCCATTTTAACTGATGAGCTTGATTTCCGATACGTGGTTTACATGGAAAGTAGTATTCCTCATGGCAATTTCATCCACTAGGAGAGTGTCTGAACTCAGCGCCTCCATTCCTAACTTTTCACAAAGCTAAAGCAGTACTAAGCACTACCAACTTTTCTACCCAAAGTTGTTTCATCATTTCATGTGAACCAAGAGATTGTACTGCCTTCCCTGTGTAATGAACCTAAGAATAGCAAGGAACGCTGGATACACAGTCTGGACTTCGTCAGGGCATTACTTTGGTACATTGGACGGTCTAAGCCATTCAGAAAGTCACAGTTGCTGTTCATTCTTCCTTCCGGCCAACGTAGAGGTCAGGCAGCCACAAAGAAGTCTATTTCTAGTTGCGATGGATCAAAGAGACAAGCAGGCCTATTCGGCAAAGGGAAGAGCACTGCTGGAGGGAATTCTGGCTCACTCCACCAGAATGGTGGGGGCCTCCTGGGCGTAGTGTAACTCCCTTAGAGCAGATCTGCAAGGCGGCTTCTTGGTCATCCATTCATACATTTACCAAGTTCTACAACATTTACACACTCTCATTAGCCGAGGCATCCCACGAACAAAAGGTGTTACAATCAGTACTAAAATAAATTAGCAGCACCGTTCTAGGCTTGCTCCCACCCTGCTGTTCTTGGATTGTTTTGGTAAGTCCCCATTGTTCCCTGTGTCCCCCTTAGGTGGCAGAGAAAACAAGATTTTTATAATCATCGTTAAAATGAAATCTCTGTAATTAAAAGGGGGACACAGGGCTTCCCTCTGCCGTGAGCAGTTGACCTTGGCTGTTTGGTCGATAATGAATACTCCCCTGGTTACCAGCTTTGGCTACCCTCACTCATCAGCTGTTGGCTATTATGTAACTTGCATGCAAGCCTTTGTCCAGAACCATGGAACAAGTTCTGTGACAATATTTCTTTGAACATCCTCCTGTTTGGATCCTTGGTCTTATACTTTAGATTTATTTAGTTCAAATGAATGACTAGATTCTGGTTCTTCCATTATTCATGTATCTGAGTTGCCTCGTAGGTTTTAGTTCAGTCCTAGATGCCTTACTTTTCATCTGCATGTCCTGCAATGTTGCATGCTTTTGCTATCATTTAGATGTTGTTTTGATTAAGTTAAATCTATATGTGGTGCTTGGAATCTTCCATAAAAAGGTATAATGAACTTGTTTAATTGTTTATTTATGTTTATTATGTTTAATGTTTTATTCTTCAGGTTATATTGCAAACATAAATTCTAAGCCTTAACAAACAAGGTTGATGTTTTATTTGTAAAAAAAAAAAATCAAATTATGCTGCATTGTACATTTTTGCCATGTTTTTTTTTTGCCTGTTTTTAATTCTCTTTTTGCTTGATGTCATCTGATTCTATGATCTAACTTGTTTCCTTCTGTTTCCATCTCCTCCCTCCTCCAGAAAAACTGTCCCAGAGCAGACAAGAGTCACTTTAGATGTGGATGTTAATAACTGCACTGACCAGCTAGAATAGTGCAGCTGCTACTATCATGGAAACTTCTCCTTGACTGCTGCCTTTGAGGTCAAACTGCACTGGATGGCAGCAACTGCAGCAATGCTGTTTGAGATGGTGGGAGATTTGTTTACCATGTGCCCCATCTATTTTATATAACCTCCTGAACCTGAAAACTGATCCAGGTTTCCTAGAACAGTTTTTTTTCTCAAAATTCCTCTATATTTTCTGACTGTTGAAATTTGCCTTTGCAGGTTCAAGGATGGCACAGAAAAGCTCCATCCTGCGGGTTTCTCCTGGTACCTGTTCTTGAAGGCCCTTTTACTCTCCCCAGTTACTTGGATGGGGATCCTTTGCATGCTCAACTTTTTATTTCACTTAATATCGGCTGCTTGGTAAAGGCTGAGTATGACCATCTTTTTGAAGGTACAGTATGTGTCTTCTTGGTAAAGGGCAGGACCAGAGGTATCTGTAGCAACTAATATGTGAATACTGAATCCAATTAGGTACAGTAATTTTCTGGTTTGTTTGGTATTGAGACCAAAGATGTGCTGCGTTTATTTTACTTATATGTTTTAGGCTTTGAACCAGAAACTTACTGGTGTGAATATTCCTGCTACAAGAAGTAATTGCTTATAGGTAAAGTTATTTCCCCATTATAGATGGCCTTGTATTTTTCTGTTCTTTACAATTCCTCCTGCATAGCCATTATTTTCTGCCTTATATCCATACAGGTTTGGTTTTATTCAGGACAAATATTAAGCAGCTGCATTTAACTTTCCATCAGAGAATAAACCCCAGTATATACACATGACCGGTAAGCACAACTATAGATACTGCACTTTTACAAACAAAGGCTTTCATAGCAATTATTTCTACAAGTCCAGCCCATTTCTCATCTGGTATCCTCCATATGTAAATGTAATGTGTATTTTGTTTATTTTTTTCTGATTACATGTTTACATTTAAAGTACAAATAAGCTTGCATGGTCCTGAAGAGAAAAGAAAAAGGGGGACTGAGACTGCAGAAAAATAGAAAAGGCTTCTATGGCTTATTTTTTCAGTGGTAGGTGCAGTGTGCAATAGACCTAGAAAAATGTAACCACATTAATGTATTATTCTGACTTTGAAGCACAAGGTATACGTGTGTAAGATGTGGCATGCTCAGGAACAAGGGAGACTTGCACGTTTTACCTATATACAGTACCTTGCAAAAGTATTTTTCATGTTTTGTTGCCTCCAACCAATTAAAATGGATTGTTTTAGAGTTTGCACCATTTCATTTACAGAACATGACTACAACTTTGATTTTTTTAAGATTTGTTTTTTAATTGTGAAGCAAACATCAAATAGGACAAAATAACAGAAATCTTCAGCATGCATAATTGTTCACCCCTAAAGTCAGTACTTTGTAGAGCGATCCTTTTGCAGCTTCAAGTTGTTTTGGATAAGTCTCTATAAGTTTACCACATTTTGCCATTGGGATTATTGTCCATTCCTCAAGGCAAAACTGCTCCAGCTCTTTCATGTTGGATGATTTTCACTCATGAACAGCAATCTTCAAGTCTGACCACAGATTCTCAAATGAATTGAGGTCTGGACTTTGACTAGGCTATTCCAACGCATTTAAATGTTTCCCTTTATACCACTTGAGCGTTTTTTTAACAGTATGCTTCGGGTCATTGACCTGCTGGAAGGAGAACCTCAATCCCAGCCTCAAATCACAAGCAGACTGACACAGGTTTTTGTATTCAGCGCTACGCAACAAGGCGCTATAGAAATACATGTTAATAATATATCCCTGTATATCCATCTTTCCCTCAATTTGGACCAGTTTCCCAGTCCCTGCTGCTGAAAAACATCCCACAGCAGCAGGGACTCGGAAACTGGTCCAAATCCAGTTTTGGCAAACTCAAAATGTGCCTTATTATTTTTAGCTTTAAGTATTACCTTTTTTTCTGGCCACTCTTCTATAAAGCCCAGCTCTATGGAGTGTACAGCTTATTGTTGTCCTGTGTACAGATACTCCAGTCTCTGCTGTGGAACTGTACAACTCCTTCAGGGTTACCTTTGGTCTCTGTGCTGCCTCTCTAATTAATGCCCTCCTTGCCCGGTCTGTAAATTTTGGTGGGTGGCCCTCTCTTGGCAGGTTTGTTGTAGTACCATGTTCTTTCCATTTGAAGATGATGGATTTGATGGTGCTCTGCGGGATCATCAAAGATTCTGATTTTTTTTTTATACCCAACCCTGACTTGTACTTCTCAACAACTTTGTCCCTAACTTGTTTGGAGAGCTCTTTGGTCTTCATGGTGTGATGCCTCTTGATTAGTGGTGTTGCAGCCTCTGGGCCTTTCAGAAAAGGTGTGTTTATACTGACAGATCGTGTGACACTTAGGATGCACACAGGTGGACTTCATTTCACTAATTATGTGACTTTTGAAGGTAATTGGCAAAGGGATGAATACATATGCACTTGCCAATTTTCAGTTTTTTATTATTTATTATTCAGTTTTTTCTATATATATTTTTCTCATTTTACTTCTCCAACTTTGACTGTTTTGTGCAGTTTCTTAACTGCAGTCAGTTAAAGGGGTGGTTCACCTTCAAGTTAACTTTAATATATTGTAGAAGGGCCAATTCTAAGAAACTTTTCAATTGGTCTTCATTATTTATTTTTCATAGTTTTTTAATGATTTGCAATTTTCTTCTGTTTCTTTGCAGCTTTCAAATGGGGGTCACTGACACCATCTAAAAACAAATGCTCTGTAAGGCTACAAATGTATTGTTATTGCCACTTTTTATTACTTATCATTCTATTCAGTCCCTCTCCTATTCATATTCCAGTCTCTTATTCAAATCAATGCAGGGTTGCTAGGGTAATTTGTACCCTAGAAACCAAATTGCTGAAACTGCAAACTAGAGAGCTGCTGAATAAAAAGCTAAATAACTATAAAACCACAAACAATAAAAATGAAAACCAATTGCAAATTGTCTCAGAATATCACTCTCTACATTATAATAAAAGTTAACTCAAAGGTGAAAACCCCCTTTAAGAAATATTTAAATTAACAAAATAGGTAAAAAGCCAAGGGGGTGAATACGTTTACTATGCATTTTAGACTTCCCAAGTTGCAAAAGTTAAATTATATTCAAATGACTGTTGTGTATCTGCTTCTTCTAGAATGCCCACATTAATACCAGCACAGTTTGCATCAGGATAGGCAGGAGGGGCTGCACCAATGAGGAGATTTGGTGGCAGCTTCCCACTGGTTACCAGGGACTGCTGAAATGCAGCTCCTTGTAATTTTAAGAGCTGAAATTCCAGTTTCCAAACCAGAAATTGGGCTCTTTTAGTGCAATTGCAATTCTCTGCACTAGTATTGTGGATACCCTGGGACCCCATCTGATGCCAAAAAGGTAGAGGGGGGTGAGAGAGGGACCAGGGTTACCCCTGATCATAGGCATATTGTACCAAGTGTACATTTTTATTCAGGGCATGGAACTCTGAGGTGACTTCTAATATCCTCATATTTTACAGAAGGGGGTACTTTATTTGTTATAATAATTTGGTATAATTTATTTGTTATAGTACACAAGTTTCAGAGAGTCAGGTGACCGAATTCCATCACTAAGCACTAATAATAACCTGATGACATCACGGTTTATAAGGATATAATTTACAGGGTATTCATGACTTGTATATTATAAATCCATATTATAGTGTGCCTTTCTGTTTCTCTTAAGCAACATTCTATTCATTTGTAGGTACTGTATTCTGACAGCTGCTTTACTCAAAGCGGAAAGGACAGCAAAGACGTAAGAGAAATTCCACCAGCTCTTCTACTCAGAACCTTTTTGGTGAAGAACACATAGGGTATAACTGGGTCTACAAAACCAGGCTGAGTAAGATGTGGCCCTCCATTGGTACAGGAGATGAATGGTTTGCTGACCGACTGCTCAAGGACTTTACTGACTTTTGTGCCAACCGAGATAACAAGTTAAGCATGTTCTGGGCAAACTGCTTGGAGAAGATGAACACAAGTGCACCTTAGATATGCAGGCACATTATCTATGCTAAGCATTGTGGTCTGTTTTTTTTATTTTTATAAATGAGCAAGAAGGCTGCAAACAAATTCAGAGTAAAGGCAACACAGTGTCTACAGTACAAAGACAGTCTCTACTTCAAGAGGAGCGTTCTGTGCCTTTAACGTTGGTTGTTCTTTACCAACCTATGCTGTAAGGCATCAAATTCGCTATGATAGTGCTTTAAATTCATTGGATATTTTGCACAAGCTCTTTTGGGGTTGTGGTAGAAAGTGTAAAAGCAGTGTTGCACCAGATTATGTCTTGTAAAAGGGAAACCTTCAGCTGAAACTGGGACCAGCCTCAGGGCCGGATTTACCTAGCGGGCACCTCTTTTTGTCGCCCCTGTACCCTTCCTTTTATTTACTCAAATTTTCATCATCAGGACAGAGCAATTGGAACTGGCACTCAGGAAATTTACATTTCTGAACCAATGTGGGTGTGGTTGGGCAGCATGCCACCTCCTAAAATCCTGCACCCCTAAGCCTGGGCCTAGGTGGCCTCTCCACAAATCCGGGCCTGACCAGCCTACATCTTCGTAAATAACTGTAAGTGGGAGAATAACACACATTGCATTTCTCTTTTCACCATCAAAGTGGTGCCTCTGCCCTGATGCAAGCAACTCGCTAAGGAACAGAATCAGTTGGTGCTTCTAGAAAAGTGTTTTGAAAGCTCTATTGTAACACCTATACAGTTTTAGCCAGCTTCTAAATCAAAATGCTCTATGTGGCAGCTTGAACTGCTTCCAGTAATGTTTGTTGCAGTTTTGGAAAGACATCATACAGGCTTAGAAAGGATGAAGGCTGTTTTTGGACAGATACGTTGGTATAGGCCTCCATATGCTTTGGGTTGGGAGGTGTTTTATGGCAATAACCTTGGCAGTGCTCACTGTTATTGTGTAAAGCTAACATGAGGGCACTTGCCTCTCCCTGGACTTGTATTTTATAATAAAATATATATATTTTTTTGTTTTTACTATGAAAATATTTCTTAAAATGCCTCTTGGGCGACATCAGAAAGCCAGCAATTTACATTCTAGCTGCAGTTAGATGGGGGAAAGCAATTCCAGGAGATTAGTCGCCCCAACGACGAGGGGATTTGTCGCTGGGTGACTAAGGGTAGGGGCAGATTCAGGAAGATTTGTCGCCTGGCGACTGCCTCTTCTGCGGGATGACAATCTCCCCGAACTGCCTACTTTCTGCCTTCCATCGGCTTGAATGAAGAAACTAGTGCACTTGCGGCGCTTCGATTTCCGAAGTTGCCAGAAGTGAAACTTTGGGCAGCTTTGGAAATCGAAGCGCAGCTAGTGCACTAGCACAGGCAATTCTTCATTCAAGCAGACAGAAGGCAGGAATAAGGCAATTCAGGGAGATTGTCACCCAGCAGAAGTGTTTAGTCACCTAAATTTCCCTGAATCTGCCCCTCTGCCCCAACCTTTATCATGCAGCCTTAAGCTGGCCATAGATGCAAAGATCCGCTTGTTATGGTACTAACTGGCAGGGCTATATCGGGGGTAATCTGAACGTTCGGCCATATGGTAGAAAAATCGGATAACGTTGACTCCAAGGGGCTCCGACGGGTCGGTGTGAAGGAAATCAAACCTTCCCAATCTATATTGTGTCCAGATATCGATCGGGAAGACCCGTCGTAAGCCCCCATACACTGGCAGATAAACTGTCAAATTGGTCTAAACAACCAATATCGGCAGCTTTATCTGCCCGTGTATGGCCACTGGCCAGCAATAGGGAAGAGACAGACAGGGAGATTCTTCTGGCAACTAAAGGTGGCCATACACGAAGAGATCCGCTCGTTTGGCGATGTTGCCAAACGAGCGGATCTCTCCCGATATGCCCACCTTGAGGTGGGCGATATCGGGCTGATCCGATCGTGGGCCCTAGGGCCCAACGTTCGGATCAGTATGGGCGGTCGGATAGCGGGACCGCATCAACGAACAGATGCGGCCGCGATCCGACGGGATTTTTAATCCTGCCCGATCGACATCTGGCCGACTTTCGGGCAGATATCAATCGGGAAAGCCCGTCGGAGGGCCCCCCACACGGGCAGATAAGCTGCCGACACAGTCTGTCGGCAGCTTTTATCTGCCCGTGTATGGCCACCTTAAATCTCCCCCAATCTGACAGTCTGCCCCAACACTAAAGCTATGCTGTGTAAGGGGCGCTGTCCTATGAGGACTCGTATTCAGTGACAGCAGCAATTTGTAGCGCTCCTCTCTCTATTCCCAACCCCCTCCTACCATCGTGCCCCCACTTCTTGCTGTGCAATGCAGCACTTTCACTACGCATGCGCTCGATGCACTCTATAAATAAATCATGACGTCATCTAGAAATGTTCCCTAAGGCTCCGCCTTTGCCACGCCTCTTTAGTAGTGAGTCCCAGGCTGAAGTGCTGCTGCTTGCAGAACCTGATCCAGCGCGCTGATAGTGTCCGGGAACTTGGGCAATACTGGTACCGGATACAGAGCACAGACCGGCGTCTGATCTAGCACGCCTGCCCAAAGCATGGCTGACCGGGAGCA
The DNA here is from genome assembly GCA_024363595.1 of Xenopus borealis. Taxonomy (NCBI): domain Eukaryota; kingdom Metazoa; phylum Chordata; class Amphibia; order Anura; family Pipidae; genus Xenopus; species Xenopus borealis. The sequence goes on from CM044431.1 coordinate 165,608,499, forward strand.
GCTGCTGCAGAGAGCCCGCTTAGCGGAGCAGGCGGAGAGATACGAGGACATGGCTGCAGCAATGAAATCGGTTAGTATGGCTTTAAATACTCTATCTATATCCATATCCACGTGTATTGCATGAGTTTGCCGAATACATTGTGCCTACGCGAATGAATGTGCGTATTTATTGTACTATAAGTGCATTGCTGAACGGATCTCCTTGTAGTATGTGGGCGGGGTGGGGCAGCCGGAGAGTATAGGGGAGCGCCCCATTGGCACATGCAGCCCTTCTGCACAGACAGGAGACAAGAGACAGCTGTTTCACGTCTAGCAATGACACTGTCACGTCATGCTGTAGTGGAACCTAATGGCGGCTTTATCATAGATAAAACTGTCTGTGATCTTCCCTAGTGATTCATACATTGGGGTGTATTAAAGTGAGTCATAGATAACTGCCCCAGCATTGCATTAGTTGAGTGTCTGATTATTGTGTGTGTGTGTATTATGTGTGTGACATGACAGTAGTAGCTATGAAGGCCACTGAGATTCTGTAGTAGTGCAGCAGGTGAGGGGGAGCAGCCGCACACATGTATCTGTGTCTCTTGGCATTCCTCCTTTCATGTGGGCATGTCTTCTGATTGGCATCTTATCCCCTGCTTTTTGTAGGTCACGGAACTGAACGAGCCTTTGTCCAACGAGGACCGGAACCTGCTGTCTGTAGCCTACAAAAACGTGGTCGGGGCACGGCGCTCCTCGTGGCGCGTCATAAGCAGCATCGAGCAGAAGACGCTCGCAGATGGCAATGAAAAGAAAATGGAAAAGGTGAAAGCCTACCGAGAGAAGATCGAGGCAGAGCTGGAGGCCGTGTGCAGCGAAGTGCTGGCACTGCTAGACAAATTTCTCATTAAAAACTGCAACGACTTGCAGTACGAGAGCAAAGTATTCTATCTAAAGATGAAGGGTGATTACTATCGCTATCTGTCAGAGGTGGGCTCAGGGGAAAGGAAGAAAAGCGTGACCGACTCATCCGAAGCCGCGTACAAGGAGGCCTTTGAAATCAGCAAAGAACACATGCAGCCGACTCACCCCATCCGACTGGGTCTGGCCCTCAACTTCTCTGTCTTTTACTATGAGATACAGGGTAACCCAGAGCAGGCTTGTCTCCTTGCCAAGCAGGCCTTCGATGATGCCATTGCTGAGCTAGATACGCTGAATGAAGATTCCTACAAGGACTCCACCCTCATTATGCAGCTCCTGCGCGACAACCTGACCCTGTGGACAAGTGACCAGCAAGATGAAGAGACTGGAGAAGGGAACAACTAAAGAGGGCCCTGCGTTTTGCTGCTGCCCATTAATGGCCCGCTCCCCAACACCACTTGCCACCCACACTTCCACCCCCCAACCCCAAACATGTCCTGTGCTTATCATATCCGTATCATTGGCACAACTGCTCATACTGCTGCCTGCCTGGGGAGAACGGGTTCTTGCGGAGTCCTCTTGGGCATTGCTGGATTGCGTTGGCACATCAGCTGTTTCTTAGGTTTTCCTCGCCTTGAGCGGGGCAGAAGAGAAGCTGCAGTTTAAGAGAGGCGCCCAAACTCTCCTAGTTGATAGGGCAAGTACGGGCTGGAATGAAGCAAAGTGGTCCTGTTTTATTCCGTTAAGATACTCTGGTTTAGTTTTCATTTGTGCAGCATTCCTTGTGCATGTAATATTGCCCTCATCCCCTTCTGGTGAGCTGCCTCCACAGCTGTGACTGGCCAGTGCTCAGAGGGATAGGGAGCCACATATTTTGTTAGCTTACAATAGACGTTTTTACATGTGAGCTTTGTGAGGTTTCTCAGTGCCCTTTTAACTTATGGTGTGTTTATAATTCTGCATCTCCTGTGGGTTTGGATGCTTTTTTTTTTTTTTTAATTTTATTATTTTTATTTTTCTGCTAATTTTGAGGACCTCATTATTTGATTGTTAGTTGTGTGCTGGTCAGTCCTTGTATGGTCTGGCTACGCTTGCACAGTGTGTACTCGCCTGTTACAGTGGATGCTGATATAATGCCAGACACCCAATTTAAATGTCTTGGGATTACTTGGATGAAATAAATGCTGCTTTGAGGATATTAAACCTACACCAGCCTCTTGTCTCTTTCCTAGATTGGCCTTGACAAGGGTTTCCCGGCCTTCTGCATACACGTGGGATCCACATTTCACCACATCTGGAAGCTGGTTGCTTGGCTTGGCGGAGGGTGATAAGGACACAGGGTGGGGCAGTTTCTGAGATTAGTGGTTTAAGACAACATCACAGCTGAAGTTGGTAGTTACTGAGTATGACAAAAGTTTATCACTACTGGCCCAAACTATTTATACTTTGATAAGGCAGCGATGATAACGGAGTTCATGGTCAGTAATGGATGCATCATTAGTTTGCCTTTGTCACAAGAAACACACATGGAACTGGAATTCTGAACTTTATGGGGCAAATTTACTATTATTCCCCCAAAAAAAAATTGTTTCTATTCGATGTTCGATTAGCATTCGATTTTCGAATGTTAATCGAATAGTTCTAGGCTACCTTTTATTTGATCATTCGACGATCGAATACAAATTTATTTCATCAGTCGAATAAATCATTCGCATGAACTAATGATTTGTATGATTCGAACGATCGAATACTTCGATCGTACGAATGCTATTCGATCAGGACTTAGCCTCATAAGCCTATGGGAGTGTTCCCATAGGCTTCTATTGCAATTCGGTAGGTCCAATCTGCTGAAGTAGGCAATCGAATAAACTTTAAAATTAAAATCCTTCGCTGATTGAATGATCGAATATTCGTCCGTTTGACTCAATTCGAATGTATTCGATCGTTCGACCATTCCCTATTCAATGATCAAATATTCCAAAATTCACATATTCGACCAAACGAATAAATCCTACGTACGAAATTCGATCGAATTTGTTCGAACTTCACGTTAATTTAGTAAATAGGCCCCTAAATGTATGTGCAATATATGCACACAAGTAGGCTAGTCCGGGGTACTAGTAATTCAGTCACATAGTACCTGCATGGCAGCTGCAGTTTAGGTAAGATGTGCTTAGTTATACCTTGAAAAGAGGCCGCACACCCTGATCGCCAAAAACCTGCTCTTTTATTTTATTAAATAAATATGAACTCTGTAAAGTTACAGTCCATAAGATTAGCTACTTTTCTGGTGCATGCCACAAGCACTGATCTAATTCTCTCACTATTTCTTCTGCCTTTAGAAACCCAGGTGGCTAGCATTTATGAATGGCCTACAGGCTGATGCATGCAACGTGCTCTACATGTGGATGAAGAGGTTCTGTTTTGTTTTGGTGATGGGGTAAAATATTGGAACTGCAGTGAGTTAAGAGGCGCTGCAACTCTGCTTCCTCATCTGCCGATATACAATGCATCTATCAACATGGTGCACCAGCAGATCATGCGCTCACACATAAATGAAACCAACTCCAAACTGACATTCTGAGTTGTATTAGCGGGCAAACTGCTCCACCAATTTCGTTTTGTTTGACCTGCTTGAGTTATTGCTACAATACTATGGTAAAAAGAGCACCATCAAGGCAAGGAATAGGTGACCTGTTTGACCTTGTTCCACTCTTGACTTTGGGTCAGTATACAACATTCATTCTCTAATGGTATAAACTGCCATCCAGTCACCAATGGCTCAAGCCAATACACCTAAATAAGGTTGAGAATGAGTGAGCCTTATATCCTTAGCTACCCCTTCAATACCATTTCCCCCATCATCTCCTGTATTTAAATTTAAAGTGTCCAGATGCTTTAAATGTATGAATGTTTCCCATCACTATTTTCTCGTACATGTAAAGGGATACTGTCATGGGAAAACATGTTTTTTTCAAAATGCATCAGTTAATAGTGTTGCTCCAGAAGAATTCTGCACTGAAATCCATTTCTCAAAAGAGCAAGCAGATTTTTTTTCTATTCAGTTTTGAAATCTGACCTCAGGCTAGACATTTTGTCAATTCCCAGCTGCCCCTGGTCATGTGACTTGTGGCAGAACTTTAGGAGGGAACTGCTTTCTGGCAGGCTGTTGTATTTCCTTCTCAGTGTAACTGAAGTCACACAGGGACAGGGGTTTTACTATTGAGTGCTGTTCTTAGATCTACCGGGGGGTGGGGGGGGGTTGATATCACTCCAACTTGCAATACAGCAGTAAAGAGTGACTGAAGTTTATCAGAGCACAAGTCACATGGGGACAGCTGGGAAATTGACAATATGTCTAGCCCCATGTCAGATTTCAAAATGAAATATAAAGAAATGACAGTATTCCTTTAATATATAAGATGTCTTTACTGCCACCACTTCTTTGCCAATCCTAAAACTGAATGCTCCTCTCCGACAGGGAAACAATATGGAATTTTCTGTAACCAAAGAGAACCCAATTTTTTTTCTTTCCAAGATCCATTGTTATGAATGGTGTAGTGATTGTAAAGGCAGGTGCTACTTGGCTCTAACATCGAAATAACGCTGACCATTTCCTGCCTGCGTGTGACCTGAATAATTCATCCAGCAACTCTCAGGTAATGGCTATGATGTGCATGGTCTCTGGCAGTTTCCACAGCAACAGGATGAGATTTATAGAAGCTTCAGTTTCCATGGTAATGGGCTAGGAGGCGTAATGCTGCAGAACTGTTTGCAATAAGCTGAGCTTCAAAAGGTATGGAGACGTGCCTGAATCTTTCATATTGCAGAGCTCCTTGTGTGCTTTCATTTTTATTTCCATTTCTCAGTCTTGTAAATCTCTGGGTGAATGGAACAGCATCTCCTGCAAAATGCACTTAAGATACAGTTCATTTTTTTTTTTAACGGTTGCTCTCAGAAGATAATAAAGTATTTGAATACACTTATTTAGTACAAAGACACTTCTCCTTTTTCTTCTATGCATTTCTACTGTGATGGCAAAGCTGCTGAAGCAGTTACCTTGGAAACGGCATGAAGTCACCAACCAATGATGCATTACCAAGGTGATGGCAAGTGACGTTGTAGCCTCTTTTGGATGAGTCAGTGCAAGGATTCTTAAAGTGTTACATATAATATCTGCATTTCAATCTTAACCAGCCTGTTCAGTGAGAATATCTACCAGAGACCACACATATCAGGGTTCCGTTTTCCAGCTTAGTGTATAGGCTTACATTCTAACATTTATTTATTTTATATTTTTATTAAACCACCTAGCATCTTTTAACTATATTGGAATGGTGGTATTTGCAACTACAAGTATGGGATCCGTTATCTGGAAACCCGATATCCAGAAAGCTCCAAATTACAGATTGGCTGTCTCCCATAGACTCCATTTTTTGCAAATACTGTAATTCAAAGTTTAAAAAATTATTTCCTTTTTCTCTGTAATAATAAAACAGTACCTTTTACTTGATCCCAAATAAAATACAATTAATCCTTATTGGTAAAACCATTAGTAATGGGCTTATTTAAGGTATGATTTTCAAGTAGACTTAAGATAAGAAGATACAAATTATGGAAAGATCCATTCTTCCTGGCAAAAAGCCTCCAGTTCCCATAATTTTTATACTTTCTCCCCAGAGTGGCTCAATGATATTGAGGTCAGGAGACAGAGATGGCCACTCCAGAACCTTCACTTTATTTTGCTGTAGCCAATGACAGGTCAACTTGGCCTTGTGTTTTGGATCATTGTCATGTTGGAATGTCCAAGTACGTCCCATGTGCAGCTTCTGGGCTGATGAGTGCAAATTTCACTCCAGTATTTTTTATAACTTACTGCATTCATTTTGCCATCAATTCTGACCAAATTTCCTGTGTCTTTGTAGCTCCCACATCCCCAAAACATCAGCGATCCACCACCATGTTTCACAGTAGACCTTGTTGACTCCTCTCCAAATGTAGCGTTTATGGTTGTGGCCAAAAATTTCAATTCTAGTCTCATCACTCCAAATGACTTTGTGCCAGAAGATCTGAGGCTTGTCTCTGTGCTGTTTGGCATATTGTAAGTGGGATACTTTGTGGCATTTGCATAGTAATGCCTTTCTTCTGGCAACTCAACCACGTAGCCCATCCTTCTTCAAGTGCCTCCTTATTGTGCATCTTGAAACTGCCACACCACATTTTTTCAGAGTCCTGTATATCACCTGAAGTTATTTGTGGGTTTTCCTTGCATTCAAAACAATTTTTGTGGCAGTTGTGGCTGAAATTTTAGTTTTATTTGGTTTGTTTTAAACAGAACCCCTAATTTTCCACTTCTTTATTAGAGTTTGAACACATTCTCAATTCCGTTGATATTTTCTTATATCCCTTTCCGGTTTTATAGAGTTCAATTACCTTTCCCCACAGATCCTTTGACAATTCTTTTGCTTTCCCCATGAGTTAGAATCCAAAAAACATCAGTGCAGCACTGGATAAAAGATGCAAGGGTCTGTCAGGAGTCCAGAAAGTCATTGACCTTTTATACACAGATCACAGGTGAAGATGGTTACCTTTAAGGGTAAGGCCACGCGGGAAGATTTCGGGGAGATTTGTTGCCTGGCGACTAATCGACGCGACTAATCTTCCCGAATGGCTTGCTAGTATCTTGCACCCGAAAGCAGTAAAGTCACCGGCACCTATTCACACGCCGCGTGTGAATAGGCGCAGGCGACTTTAGTGCAAGAGACTAGCAAGCCATTCGGGAAGATTAGTCGCGGCGATTAGTCGCTGGGTGACAAATCTCGCCGATTTCTTCCTGTGTGGCCTTACCCTAATAGCCATTCTAACCCTTTTGTGTCAAGTTGTGTGCATGTTATAAGGCCAAATTACCAGGGTATGTAAACTTTTTATCAGGGTCATTTGGGTAGTTTGTGTAGTGATTATAATTTAAAAAGATTAAACACAGTTGTTTGACAATAAATGGCTTCAGCCAACCACTAACCATGAGTGAAAGAAAAGTTTTTGTGTTATCATTAATATTCTCTGAAAAATGGTTAAGAAATCATAAATACTGCCAGGGTATGTAAACTTATGAGCACAACTGTAGTCATGATAGTAACAAAGCTCTCAATTAACCGGCCTTCAGACAGGGCTCCTTAGCTCATAACAGGGTAAGAGAGAATAGTAAAATTATATAATTCTACAGGTGTCAAGGACAGCAAATACTTAAGCAACATTACCTTTACTCACTTTAACTAAACTTCAGATCAGAACCCCCATGTCCCATTTCATACTGCATTGTGCTCCCCACGGAGGCAGCTCCACAGTGTGGAAACTGCAGCCTCCCAGTCCATAAACCAGGTTACAGCAGAGACAACAAGTCTACATGCTTTAGACATCCACTTGGCTGCCCTACGTTGTTCAAGGCAGTTCTAGTTCCAGTAAAACCAGCAGTGCCGGTCTTAAGCACATTGGACCAATTGGGCCCCGCATTTATGAGGGCCCCGCTCCAGTGTGAGCTCTAATTAATATTCCCTTAATTCCCTAATAGCCCAGAGTACCCTTAATCCAGATTGGCCCAGCCCGCTCAGACCCAATTGGCTCAGGCCACAGCTGAATCTGATTGGCCCAGCCCACCCCAAACCCAATTCAACCAGCCTGCCCCAAAACCAACTGGCCCAAACAATAAGTGAAATACATTCATGTTGTATATATAATCCATAGTGCTGCACACCTACAGTTTACAGTGGTAACCAAAATATGCACTTTTCTTTTTTTGCACACATAGATTAAACAAAGTGAGAGAACATTTTCTCCCAGTTGCCCAGCCTGCCCCATCCCAAACTGGCAGCCATTACTTCAACAGAGGGAAAAGCAGGCACTATTTGCCCATCCAGCTCTGTGACCCTGAGACAGACATCAAAGTTCCTTCTAGGGGGCCCCGCCAAAATGGTTCCAATTGGGCCCCACACTTGGTACGACCGACCCTGAAAACCAGTTGTGCATTTAGCATCAATACATTGCATTACAGGGTTCATTATCTTCAAATGTTTTGGATCCTAATTGAAAAGACTTGCATTGTGGTCAGTTGTGCTTCTTTTAACTTTACACTGGGGTTGTCTAACTTGGATCAGTCCCTGTGGTTATTTTAAAATTTTGAGTTTTTGCAGAAAAAATTATGCCTATGATTTTCTATTAAAAACTGGATAAAAGAAATTCGTTTTTTCAAACTGGAAATAAATAAAAACTTCAGGTAAATGGAGAATGTTTATACTTAATGAAGACTACTTGGTTTTTGTTTTGTTTATCCAGTGAAACATATACTGGGTGCTGGTGGGGCTGCATCATGTCCTACAGGGAAGAGCTGCACAAGCAAATATTTGTGAATAGAACCCAATGTAAGATCTGCACAGACTCCTGGGGGTAGAAAGAGGAATGAGTAAAACTGGCTGAACATAGGCTGATAAAAGAGCCTGACTTAGCACCTTATTGGGCTGCCATATCAGACCTCTGACCTGCACAGGCCTAATTTTTTAAACCCAGACCCACAACCTGCATTTTCTTCCACTGTGGCCACCTACCAAACCCACAACTGTCTTATCCTCAACTGACCTGCTTTCTGCAGCTGTTACTGCAAACGAAGTGGCATCATCGATAGTGGGCAGGCGAAAAATTCAAGTATTTAAAACTGTTTATAAGAGTTAAACTTGCTATAGATAAGATTCGCAAACCCAAGCCCCAAACCCGCAGGCTACCCATTTTTTTTGCTGGTAGATTCTTCTCTACTGCTCTGGCTAAGTGATCTGATTCCTAAACCATCTTTTAGTCAGCAGTTGGTAAATAGCAGTCAGCAAGCAGGACAGTCACAGTATTTGGTTTGTGCATAAGAAATACTATCTTGTTGCTGTATGGTCCATTTGGCAATGGGATTTTACACAAGACTGGCAAGTAAACTTACACATTTTTTATTTGGCAAGTCTAAAGGCTAAAAATTGACCATAAGGTAAGAAGCTGCTTATGGAATAACATTTTTAACATAAATCATGGAAAAGCAGGCAACTGAAAAAGTCATTATATTGGTGTCTTCAAAAAGACCAGCCACTCCAGGATTTTTCTGAAAAAAAAAAACATATTTATGTGAGCTTATACAGCCAACGTTATGTTTCCATCCACTCCGGGACCTTTCTCAAGGCAACAACACCCCAAATCTCATCAAGTATTAATAGCCAATGATAACTAGGAAATTAAGAGAGTGGCTGCCATAATAAAGTGGCTAGTGCAGTATAAATTGATAGATCATGTTAAAAGGCAATCTCAGAGTCATATGTAATAAGGATACAATATAGTGTTATATAAAAGACAATTTAATACCTTGTTACCGTATATAATTATGTGCAACATTTAGCAACAGTGTTAAGTGCAGGGAATGGTACTTAAAAACGTAACATATTCCATCAATATCTCGACTCTCTAACTCAATATTTGTGGGACCCCTGAATCTATGCCTAGCTACTTCAAGTAGTCTATATATGCGACTACTGGACAAGTGCACAGTCGCTCCCACCTGCAACCCACCCCCATTCACCACCCCCCTCCCCTCCGCAAGCTCACACAGGCGCGAGCACATCAATTACAAGAAGAAGAAAAAGAGCAGGAAGGAAGGGGTTCAAACGCTATAGAGGAAGCAGACCCCATGGGCCTATCAATGGCCATAGAGCAAAGCAGGAAATTAGATTTTCGGTAGGATCTGTCAAATGGCAGACAAAAAAAGAGGGTCCTTGGTATTACAGATGAAAAGTATTCATTTCTATTGAGGGATAGGTGGCAATATAACCAAAAAGTAGGCACATTGTAAAAAATACAATACAACCAGGTAACATGCTGCTTCTCAAAGCACACTTTTCATTACATTTACAATACAGACAAATATATATATATATATATATATATATATATATATATA
>CM044431.1:165619568-165632062 GCA_024363595.1 Xenopus borealis
TATATATATATATATATATATAGACTCCAGCTCCCCCTCTCTGAGCACTGGGAGTAAGCAAGCAGTTGCAGACCCTCAAGCTCCTCTGGTCCATTCAATGCAGTAGGTCTAGCAGTTCCATAGCAGTGTAAGTAGGGTTAATACCGGCCTTCCTCATATATTTATCTTTTAACATTGGGATCAACCAACAAAAATACTGGCCAGGCTGGTAAAATACCGACCAGGTGGCAACTCTAAGTGTAAATGAATATGATTAGTGGCCTTGCTGCAGGAAATATTACTAAAACATTTTACAATATATAGTATTTCCATTGTAGTATTTTGTATTCCCATAGGCCAAACAAGAGCTAATTGGTGTTATTTTACCTCCACATGTTTGATTAATTAGACCTCTGCCAATGGCAGACTTTCATTCTAGAGCAATTGATTGAGATCTGATAAGGTTAGAGGAGCAAACTAAGGCTTGTGACACACAAGCAAATTCGGAGAGATTTAGTCGCCTGGCAACTAATCGCCTCTTCTTCTGTGCGACAATCTCCCAGAACTGCCTTCACGTGTCTTCCCATCCATTATAATGAAAAGTCACCTGCGCTAAAGCACACGCAGCGCATCATTTTCTGAAGTCACCCGAAGTTGCCTCACGAGGAAACTTCGGGCGACTTCAGAAAACAAAGCCTTAGGGTCAAAACAGTGATCCCTAACCAGTGGCTCACGAGCAATATGCTGCTAACCAACCCCTTGGATGTTGCTCCCAGTGGCCTCAAAGCAGGTGCTTATTTTTTAATTACTTGAAGGCAAGTTTTAGTTGCACAAATACCATGTGTACTGCCAAACAGAACGTCCTATATGCTGCAAGTCCACATAGGAGCTACCAATAGCCAATCACATCCCATATTTTGCACCACCAAGAAAGATTTTTCAAACTTGCCGTTGTTCCCCAATTCTTTTTACTCTTAAGCAACATTTAGAGTCAAACATTCCCCATGATCATGTCACATAGAAAGTTGACAGCTCTGAAAATGCATTAATTGACATGCACCACATTTGAAGTGAATGATTATTTACTTTCCTGGATAAGTTTTGGGAATATTTTAGTTGTATTTTTGGTTTTCATCCAGGCATTTTAAGGGTGGATGAGATTCTTTTCTGCAAACATCTCTATAGAGTCCCACTTTCTTCTTCTGCACTGAAATGACTCCTGACTAAAGGTTCTAAGTCCAAAGGATTTTCTCTTGTATTTATAAGCTAAAACATTGTATAATATTTGCCCTCAGTGCTCTCTACAGTCATAAACATTTATATAACTCTCCTCAGATTCTAACACTACTTGTCCAATGTAAATATATTTTAGATGGGTGTTGGCTTGTAGGAATCCTGAAATATTCAAATGGATTCCCAAAGGGAGGTGTTGTCGGCTGTACCTCAAAAGGCAAGGGGAAACAAAAAACAAAAAAAATCTAGTGCAGTATTTCGGTGAGACAGTTTTTCACCCAAAAATGTGAATAATCTGTTACACTATCAGTGTATTGGGCATTTGCCCATATAGTGACTTTTAAAATGTGTGTCACGATAATTAAAAATCACCCTCTATCACCATCAGTGTGCGCGTGTAGTAGAGGGAAATGGGAGATAATATGTTAGTTACCCACACAGTATCGGATCTGTTTCCGATTATACTCACGAGCGTTTAGGAGTAATATGGCGTTTATCTCAAGCTTAAATCATTCCATAAACCTTTTTTCATCTGGACAAAAGATAAGAGCAGCATGTGCGGAAATTTCTTAAAAGGTATTTTTAATAAATAGTAATGCACTTACAGAAATGTCTTCTTAAAATCGCTTTAAAAACTATGGAGTCGTGTTTCCTCGAGGCCCAGATCCCTTGTGCAACTCGGTATGCAGCACCGGCGTTGTTAGCCGCAGTGTCAGTGCGGCGCTTTTGAAGTTTCTTCTTTCGCAGGTTTTACCGCTTCTATGTTAAATCCTCTGTGCGGTTAGCTTTGTCGCAGGGTAAACGTGGCTCTCTTGGGATTCCTCCGTGCATACACCTCCTTTCCGCAGGTACCTCTGACACGTTTCGCCTCGATTTGGCTTCCTCATAGAAGTATGTGATCCTTTGCCGTGCTTGCTCTTTTACGTCCAGGGAATTCAAAAATGTCCAACTTTATTAGAAATGTCCACATATCAACTCATTCATCTTATTGGAAATGGAAATAAATATATATACATTGTTGCAAATATTGTTTCATATTGTTTCAGTTAGGAATCCTGGAATTAGGGCTCTTACTGATAAAAATTTCACCCTGAGGTCAGTTTTCTTGTTTGTGTGTCTCATGTGTGGCCCCAGACAGTTTTTCTTTTTCCAATGTGACCCAGGGAAGCCAAAAGGTTGGACACCCCTGATATAAAGGATTTAGTCATGAGTTTGTCTTTATTTGCTGCTCAACCTAGTCCAGTGATCCCCAACCAGTAGCTCATGAGCAACATGTTGCTCTCCAACCCCTTGGATGTTGCTCCCAGTGGCCTCAAAGCAGGTGCTTATTTTTGAATTCCAGGCCAAACAGCCTCAATGTAGGTTTACAATCCACATAGGGGCTACCAAATGGCCAATCATGGCACATATTTGGCACCCCAAGAACATTTTTCATGCCATTGTTGCTCCCCAACTCCTTTTACTTCTAAATGTTGCTCACGGGTTCAAAAGGTTGGGGATCCCTGACCTAGTCCATGTGGAAATTATGATTCACTGTTAACAGATGCAAGCAGCAATTAAAATACGATATATACAGGTGTTACAGAGGATCTAAACCCAATTAATGACTTGCGTAAACTTACTTTGGGTGCTTTCCTTACAGTTTTACAATTAACATTCATTTTCTAATTTTAATAGTTTTGCATTTTTAGACTGCTAGTATCTTTTGGCTCAACTAGGAGTTAAGGGTTAACTAAATAAAGGAAGTGAGTAGATAGACAGCATTAGGTACAGTGTAGTTAAACTGGAATGAAAGGAAGAAAAGTGCATTGTGAACAAAAAGATGGAGATTTGCACTTTTGTAAATATGAGATCGAGATATAGGATCAATTATCCAGAACCCATTATACAGAAGAATCAGAATTACAGGAGGGCCAGCCCTCATAGAATCCATTTTAAGCAATTAATTATAAATTTAAAAATGATTTCCTTTTTCTCTATAGTAATAAAACAATACTTTTATCTTGATGGTAACTAAGCTGCATGAATCCACATTGATGACAAAACAATCCTTTCTTTTTCTTTTCAGTTTCTCTTTATTGAATTTTATAATAATCCAGCAATAAACATTTCATTTGATACGTTTACATGGCTTTTAAAATGAGTAATGAAGTATAGTGACTAGTAAAAACTATTGATGACTAGTAATAATAAGAAAATAAAAATAACAAAAAACTACCATGTGGCGAAAAATAAAATAAAAATTAGCATAGTACCCATGCCTAACATACACTTTAAATAAGAAAGAATTGAATTTACGTGACTGGAACAATTTCAATCTCATATACAATTTGAAAAATCCCTTATTGAATCTCAAATTCTTTACCCATATATTAAGAATAAATAGTTTTTTGTTACCTCAGATGTCTAAATAAATAGACCACCTTGTTTTTAAATGTTTCCTTAACTGATGTATCCTACTCTATATCTAACAGCGTCTTGCAAACACAGATTATATATATATATATAATGGAGACCATTTTCCAATACAGGAATAGTGTCTTTAATCCAATTTAGAAAAAATTACTTCTGAGAAGCTGCTACAACCAAGAAACAAAAATGAAGTATTTCGTCAGAAACACTAGTGAATCTTAGAAGATAGTCTATAAGGTCAAGCAAAGCAAATTGTCGGGGCAGTTTAATTTTAAGATTAGTTACACTTCTTATAAATTCCTGAATACTATCCAAAAATACTATATACTATTGGGTTTATTTATTGTTTAAATGAGTTTTAACAGACTTACGGCCAAATCATGGAAAAATTCCTTATCTGGAAAGTCCCTGGTCCCAAGCAATCCATATAAGAGATCCTAAAGCCTTCTGGCCTAACCCCTCTTGGTCTAACATTGGACATTACAGCTGTATTTTGACATTGGAGTTTATTTGGCTATGAGTGAAGTTCTGCAGATGAGTGGTCTCCTTTGCATGGAGGGTTAAAAAAAAAAAGTACAGTGAAGCCTGTAAATGTCTTATTTCAGAGGTTTTTATCTTCACATAAAATATTGTTTCTTTTTTCTGTTTTCTTTCAGTCTTTTTTTTAACTTGCCTGTAGAGTGTGCTGTTGTTCCAGGAAAGCGTGCAACAACAAAAAAAATCAGTTAAGCTCTTCCTGGTCTTCCTAAATATTTAAATAAAATATATGTTGGTGGTTGGTGGCTAACATGTAATTTGTGTCATAGTAGGAGTGATATTAGATACTCACTGTAAACATGTAAAAGACAGTGAGAGTGACTTTCCAGCATTGTTTGCTTTTAAAAATAATAATCAGAATATTAATAGTGTAGTACAAGTTGCCAGCATTTGTTTTACAATTTTAATGCATTTCTGATAGACAGGATGTGATGTAACTAACATAAGATTAAGGAAGATCTTGCTTCATTTTCGCAGTTTGTCTGGTGTGAGGTGGCAAAGTCAACTTTGGAGAAAGAGGTAATGTTCAGAAGAAATCGCACTTTGCTGAATTTGCAGAGTGACCTGGCAATAGAGTGAGAACCAACGCTATTGACAATCTCTTTCACTAATAAATTGCTGTCTGCACCTATGAATTGGCAATGTCCCTGTGGATTGGATTTCTGGCGAATTTTCACTAGCGACGGCCACTTTGCCCCTTTAGTGAATCTGCACCAATGTGTTCTACCTGCATTCCGCACAGGTGGATGCACCTGTTCAACGCTTGGATGCACTTGTGTGTGTACAACACTATAAAGAAGAACAGGCTGCATTCATCCTGTGCTCCCCTGCAGTTGAACGAAGCAAGACTGACCACAGGGAAACACAGGGCAAAATGCCTATCTGTATGAGCCCTGACTCAGGAGCCCTAGTGAAAGAGCAGGGAGCTTTTAAGCCCCAGCTAATTAACCAACACCTGTAAGTATTATTATCATTGTTATAAAGGCTGAATTTACCTAGAAGCAATATCAGAAAGCAGTTATTAGTACTCAATCTAATCCACACTCAAAACACCTCATCATTTACAAAGGCAAAATGTACGCTGGAAATCTTTCTCCTTAGTAGTGTACAAATAATGGCTTTTTATAGTGAGCACTGGTGATTACTTTATGTGTATTGCTTACTCTCTGTCTGTAACGTTGATGATCAATAAAGCATCTGTTTTAAGATCAAGAAACCATGTATTTCAAGTGTTTGCAAGTATGTGATCTGTCTGCTTCACCCACTTAACTGGACCCAGATCAGAGGTACACATGGCAAAAGAAGCCTCCATTCTGGTTACAATGCAGAGAGCCATGCCAAATTTGAGTCAAAGTTAGAAAGGGCTTTTAGTTTTGTTTGGCATAATTCACTATGTCTAGCCCCCAGTCAGCAGCAGACCCCAGTACAGAATAGGTAGTAGTGGCTGAGGCTGTTATTATAAGCAACTACCGATATTCCATATTATTTAGCTTCCAGCATGCAGTGAGTTGCTGAAACAAGTTGGAGTGCCAATTGGGTTGTTTGAACCAGTAACCAAACTCAAAATGCTGATAGTCATATGGGCATAAACAGGCCCTGAACCACGTGTTGGATAAAACTGACTGTTCGTCTGATCCAAATCTACAAGCCAATAATGGTCATCAACCAAATGGATTTTACAATATGAGTTATCAGAATCTGCTTCATTCTGAGTGGATTCCAATCAGACACCAAATATGCCACTTTCTCCAACATGAGCTCTCAGAGTTTCATTGCTGGGCAAAGCCTGGCAGTATTATGTTCCTGGTAAAAGTCATTTTATGCAATGTTTCAGTTCCCCCTGCCCATTGTCCAATTTGAACCCAATAACATCATAAGCATTCTACTTTAGCAACTAGGCACCTGCTTTTAGGGTGTTTACTCATTTCTTAAACTCCATGCAGTCATTTTTGTAATTCTATATACTTTGGCTGGCAAATGGTTAAATTGCAACTCCCTGGAATGCAGTGAATGATTGCTGTGATTTTTAGTGATCATGCTTTCCCCTAGCAGAGTAATGATTATCTGAAATAACTGCTCTGAGTCAAAAGAAAACCATTCATCCAAAGAATGATCCTCATCAGCTGCCCATAACTCACAGGCCAACACCTCTAGCAGTGCTTAGGCTACAGCTCACTTATACTCCTGATGTCTGACCATTCATGCAAGGATTGTGCCAGCCAGGAACCCAGCTGCACCCACACCCACATTTCTTCCCATGGCTGCCCAGCTGAAGGCCAATGCTGTGGAGTGTTTTATGTAATTATGACCTTATAAACAACCCTTCCATTTAAATATGGAAAATTACAAAGTATAGATAACAATAATATTTGAAAAGATTTATCAGTAGGTGAAAGGGAAGACACCAAACAATTAACAATAGGGAGTCTGTGTTTTTTGTCATTTGTACTCAGTAATCCTGTCTAGTTCTACCTTGAGTCCCAAATACAGGCTTACAGAGTAGTTATGTGAGGTCAAACGAGCTTGTTTTGCTATCAATGTTTCTGGGTAGAAGATCTTGGAAGCTAAGGACTGCATTTCATATGGGTTAAACCTGCCTGCACTGGACATGCTCTCCACATGATACAATTGGACTGGCCTAAACATTTGAATCAGCCTGACTTGGCACATGACATATGTCCCTGAATCTTTAAATTTTTAACTGCTAGCTCCAGTACATAAGAGAAACTGTAAATGCATATGTACAGAAAGTCCTGTGTATGCACAGTATAAGTCCTGTGCACAGTGACACCTGCAGGCCATTTGTATAATCACCACACTAGTGGAAGCATTCACACTAAAGATGGCCATAGACTTGCAGATTTTACATTTCCCAATCTTGCGACCTACCACTCACCATTCAGATTAAATAAATTAGTAAAAGAACAAATCAGACAATGTTCTGGCCATTACAGAGCAATTGTAGAGCAAATAGTAGGGACATTGTCCCATTGATATCGTCAGGCAACACACGCAGAGATATTATTATTAGCTAACAGAAATCTTTTAACCTGTTTGATGGACTAAATGGCTGATCACCATGGTCCGAAAAGTTTCGTGACTATCCACACACGGCATGGAAATTGTATGAAACTTTGATTCTTACAACTATATCTTTGTGTCTATGGCCAGTTTAAGGGTGTTTCCCAACCCCTATACCGAGTAGCATATTAGCACTCGGTTAAGGGGTTTCCTTAGGGAATTACATTTTGGTTAGAAGGTGCGGCAAACAATATATATTTTTTCTGTTTCCCAACCCCACACACTGATAGGACAGGCAAGAAATGTATTTGCAGAACTCCATGATGCTGGTTTGCATACATCTGGACTTAAGCCTGAAATAACTATGAAGCACTAATTGCCATTGTGGAGTGTGCCATCCCCCCTCTTGGCAAACAATTTCCACCTTTCATAATTCTTATGTTTTGGTAGCCAAGGATGAGCAAAGTATAACAGTGCTTTATTAGCAGGTCCATGCAGCCATTACACTTCAGTAACTTCAACTCTAACACTTTCAGCTGTATAGAAAGTATTGTGTATGCACAGTGTAACTCTTGTGCACAGTGACACCTACAGGCCATTTGTATAAACACCACATATCCCCCCCTTATAGTAGGAAAGCATTTGGACAAATGTAATAAACAGCAACAATAAAACAGTATGCATCTTAAAGCAATAATATACATTCTTCACATCACAAAGTTCTTGGTCCATGCAGGTAGTTTTCTGATATTCTGCCTTATAGGTTCACTTTCTTCACGCCTATTGCAGTTGGCATCAGGAGTAGGAAAATGTCCTTCATCAAATGGAGGTTCTCCAAAGTCATATCTAGTAGGAGCAAGACGACTTGCATTCCATATGTGTCCATGAGACAGTTCATATGTGTATGGTGCTCGCTGGCGTCTCACTTCAAGTGGTGTAGTAAATTTAGATTGTCCTTTCAGTATTCCTGGTTTCTTAATTCTGACTAAAGATCCAGGCTGAAAGTGCACTTCTCTTGCACCATGTTTTTTGTTAGTATAAGCCTTGCATTTGGCTTGTTGACGTTTGACAATGTCAAATGTTTGTATGAACAGTTTGCATGAACAGTATTTAGTGGAAGTTTGATGTCTGCAACATGTAACTTAGTGCACATCTGTCTGCCATGTAATAAGGCAGCTGGAGATGATTAGGTTGTTGCATGGCACATTGCTCTTTAGTTATGCAGGAACTCTGTTGTAAATACTTTCCAAGATTTTCCAGTAAGATTTGCTGTCTGTAGTGCTTCTTTCAGACTTCTGTTGAATTGCTTGATTTCTCCATTTGCTTGTGGGTAATACACTGAAGATTTTCCTATGAACAATATTCCTCTCTCTCAAACTCAGATGTGACAAACTGTGGTCCGTTGTCTGATATTAACTCCTTTGGATTACATTCTCTGCTGAAGACTGTAGACAGAAATGTTATTATTGTAGCAACTGATATTATATGAGAAACAAATACAATTGCAGGCCATTTACTGAAATAGTCTGCAAATCTGCAGTCTATAGGAGCATCTGCAAAAGGACCAACAATATCAATAGCACTTTTTCCCATGCTGAATCAGGAAATGGTACTGGCTGAAGTGGTGGTGTATGTGTGATAGCTGTTTTGTCATGAGTCTGACAAGTAGCACAAGAATGAATGGTATTTACCACATCAGCATCCATTGCTGGCCACCAGTACAGTTCTTGTAGTCTGTTTTAATTCCTTGATCAATTCCTTGATGACTCTCATGTGCAAGTTGTATGCAAGTGCAAGTTGTATGAGTTTTTTTCTGCAAAGTCTCTGGTACTAGTGAAATGCTATTTTGGGCTAGGCAGACCACAAATACTCCAGCTAGTGATATGAGCATGGGTTACATTGGACTCACACTTCATGATCGGGGCCTTCTCTAAGTGGAAGCTTCCCATAAAGGTGTAACGCAACTACAACTCTCAGGCTACTGTGCATGCAAAAATAGAAATGATTGGACGCTAGGAGGTTCTTATAGTGAAAATAAAAAAGGTGTTTTATTAGTCAAAGACAATATCCCTAGGTTTACTCAAATATTATGAGGTATTAGCAGATGTGATTACAGTCAAAACAGGCAAAGGATGACACAGCTGAGGAATGTGACTCCATTAGGCATTGTAATCAAGCAGTATGACAATCAATGGCAGATACCTTGCAGTGGTCCGGTTCCCACCCAGCGGAGTGGTCAGGGAGAAAGAGTCTAGCCTGACACCCTATCCGCTGCGGTCCCTTCACTAAAGACACTCTAGGAGCCTTGTGAAGCTACTATCTACTAGTGTAGGGATCCATTGGTTTTTTATGTCCCCATGGCTTTAAAACCCGACCCTTTTTCCTTTCTCCCTAGTTACTAGGCAGAAGCCTATGCATCTAATTCATATTTACATATCCAGTATTATTGGCCAAGAGGTGTAATGACCACTTCCTGCCACACTTCAATATAGTGTGTAGAAAGGGGTGGATCTTCCTCCTTGGCTGCTGGTGACCTAACCTACTGGTTGTTTCCCATTCAGCCTGGGTAGACCAAGGCCCAGAAAAGCCATTGTCCTAAAGGGACAGCACCTTTAGTGATTAATATCGGGGATAGATCTGCTCGTTTGGCGACATGCCTGCCTAGGGTGGCAGAATTTCTGGGGTGGCTTGCCAACAGCCACATCTGAATGGGTTCTGAGTACTGGAGACATTCAGGAGATATGCTAGCTCTTTAAATCTCATGTGGGCCAATCCTTAGTGCTCTGGACGTGACAAGATAGTAGTTGTGCATACGTGTGTGCACACAGGAAGGGGTCAGGGAACGGAGGATGACGCAGACATAAGCTGTGACCTCCCTACAGTTTTGTTGATTTGTGAACACTCTCTCTTTGTCATCTTGCATACAAAGCACTGCCTAGTTGCATGATCCAAATGCAAAACTGTAGAGCTGCAGAACACGATTTGTAGATTTATTTTCCAAAATGAAGTCCTTGGAGTGTGGCTTGTTTGTTCACTGTATATATATATTATCTGACAAAGTTTTTAGCATCATTAAAGAAAAGCAAAACACAAACTATGCACCACCTCCTGCATTATTCCATGAACTGTGCTGGAGTTCCTTTAAAGGATGTGAATAAAAGCATTTTTCCAATGTGACATTAGAGTGAGCACTAGCAACACTACACGAGCAGCGGTGCTATTATTATACAGTGGTGCATTCAGCCCACTGTGGTACTGGTGGGTGATTATTAGATCTCTATTTCTATCCAAGTAGCTATAAGAAAATGTTCTAGCATGTTTCATTGTGCAACCTAGGTTTTATTGATTTGAATGTATAGCACACAACAAGTGATTATACCAAATTCAACAGGATATAAATTAACACACTGCAAGATTAATTATATATAATGATTCAAAGAAAAACTGGAAAGTGTGAGAACATGAAAATTCTATTAATCCATACAGTAGTCATACAGTGTTGCACATCTGTGGAAACAGAATATACAGTATGCAAACAATGAGACTGTCTGGGGAGAAAGATTAACAATAAGAAAAACAAAGGGAAGGGCTCACAGGGATCATATTCGTGGTCTAATCCAATGATGTTCCTGCAGATAGCATTTGCCCCAGTTAATTTCTGATGGCAAGGGCTACCCTGGATTTGAATGCCTTGTTTAACTTTCACTAGAGCTTATAACTGTTATAACTGTTCATAGTATAATTCAGTCATATTTGTTTTATATAGTAAGACATGAGGAGCAATCATTAGCCTTCAGGAATAAACCACAGTCAGTTCTAACCAGACAGCATAAAGAAGTCTAAAATTCATGTTGCGGCTTGGCCATGAATTTTAAAGGTGGGGATAAGGGATGCTTCAGTGGTCACATGACCCAAACTTGGTAATTTAGGTTTAGTTCCTGGTAATGATTCATGTATCTGCTCCTTGTAGCTTGGCCAACCCCAAACTATTAGGTCTGTGTGAAATTCTGCATATATTCAGTAGCACCATCTAAGAATAATGCTAGCAATTCATTAAAAAATAAAGCGTCTTTCAATGGTAATTGACTATAAATGGCAACAAAACAATCTGGGAGTTATAGTTTCAGTTTAATTGAAAGCAAGAAAGCAATGTAATAATGAAAGGCAAACAAGCCGCTAGGATGTATTGGACAAGGCAGATATAGAAGAAAGAAAGAGGTTATATTACCACTCTGTGGGTCATTGCTTAGACCTCACCTTTAAAGATGATCTTCACTTTGGAAGCCCTTTCTCAGGAGGTAAGTTCTGTTCTGATTTAATTTCCATGATTCTGAATAACAATGGAACGTCAACATTAAAAATGTATTCAAGGACTTGCGGGGTCGGAGCCAAGCAGGCAAGCCGCGTTTTACATGAGCTCCTCAACAAAACACTAAATAATCACCAAAGACATTGCCTAAAACTCAACTGAACCCTCTCAGGGAACAGAAGGAACAAGTAAGAGGAGAAGCTAGCAGACAAAACGGATTTGTGAGATCCAGCATCACAGGGGCATATACACGAAGGAGCGGCCTGTCGCACTGTCGCACTGCCGGGCCCTGGAGTACATCAGGGGTGAGACCCCAAAGGTAGACCCGACTGAGTTGACATCCACGGAGAAGTGACCAGAGGGCAAGTCACCCGACAAGACCCACGGAGGTGAGCCGGCACAGAGCCGCAAACAGGGGCAGACACCAGACAGCTTTTCAAGTGAAGCCCCAACTCCACGTGTGATCCGCCACACAACAAGGACACCGTCCAGAGAGCAGGCCTGAACCCGAGTCCACAGACAGCCTCACAGCAACAAGACTACTAAATCGCTTACAGAGGGATACAGACCAGATGCAATGGTAGGTGTAATGGGGGAAAACCCTACCCGGGGGGACACGAACAATACCCCTACATTCACTATTGGAGACCACTGAAGGGGAACAAGACAAAACGCAAAAAGGACTAATACAGGTCCTCCCCCCCCCACCTACAAAAAGAGCCTGTACCCATTGAGGCAACTATTAACCTACTAAGCCACAAACTAAGGGGAGCGGATCCAGCCACACACACAAACAGATAACTGCGGCTAGATAAGACTATAACGTTCTCCCTCCATTATCACTGGCTGAAGGACCCCACATCGTAGGGTTCAGATGCAGCTTCTCATTCCATGAGACAGAGACTCTACCAAACGACGAGAGGATTGACTGAAATCAATCGCCCCTAGAAAACTGTTCCCTCTGCAAATAAACTGGGCAACAAGAAAAAAAAATACCCCCTAA
>CM044431.1:165632105-165666240 GCA_024363595.1 Xenopus borealis
ATTTTTTCTCTTTTTCATGTTGTAACACCCCGGGCAAAGCGAAGAGTGGACTGGTTAAAAGCAGCACCCACACATCCAAAACCCGGAGACAAAGGTGCAAAGGCTTCAGGGTTGGCACAAACGAAATAAATAAGATACAGCTGTGTTAATCAACTGTGGGTCAAATCTATCCCATCGAGCCCCCCAACACTAACCACCCAAAAGGATCTTTATTTGAACTGAATACATCAATACGATTCCCCACAACTGTTTTTCCCATTTTAGAACTCACCAACCAACTATCTAGAAGAGACTTCCCTTTTTTTTTCTTTTTTTTTTCCGTTGCTACACCCCGGCCAAAGACAAGAGTGGACTGGTTAGAAGCACCACCCACATATCCAAAGCCCTGAGACAGTGGCGCAAAGACTTCAGGGTAGGCACAAATGAAATAAATTAGACACAACTATGTTGAACAACTGTGGGTCAAATCTACCCCCATTACGCCTCCAACACCAACCACCCAGAAGGATCTTTATTTAAACTACCATCCACCACTCACCCCCAGCCGAAACATATAAGCCCAGTAAGACATTGAGGTATTTATTAGAATGGCTGAAGGAGCAACAAAGACATTTCGAATACACCAATATGACTCTCCGCAACTGTCTTTCCCATTTTGGAACTAACCAACCAACCATCAAGAAGGGACCCCCCCCTCCTTCTCTCCTTCAATCAGAGAGAAGACAATGGAACCACACATTAGCATTATTTACAGCAACTGCTAAGAATAATTGCATGTAACGAGTGCTATGTGCTACTTGATACAAGCCTAAACAGCTGAAAAAGTTACAAGAGCACTTATAATAAAACCTACACTGCCTTTTCTTAGTTCTTTTTCTACTGTTTATCACATGTAAATATACTTGCCTAAGATAAGGGTAACTTTATTATATGCAATAATTGTTGACCAGTAATGTAAAACATTTCCACACACCTGGTCATACTTAAGCCTGCTTGTAGAGGAGAAGGGATTCAAAAGAGAGATAGCAAAGAGAAAAGAAAAAACCTAGCTAAAAACTAGAAAGAGTGAGACATAGCCTAGCACAAGACACGTAGTAAAATAAAAAGATCAACTTCTCCCTTAAGGCTAGGGACAGACAGGGAGATTCGGGGAGATTCAGTCGCCTGGCGTTTAATAGCAGGCGACAATCTCCCCGAACGTCCTTCTCCCTGTCCGTCGCTAGTTGAAATGTAAAAGCGCCGGCTCTGTGCACACGCGGTGCGGCTATTTCCGGAATCGCCCGAAGTTACTTCGTGAGGAAACTTCTACTAAAAGCCAGGCGACTGAATCTCTCCGAATCTCCCTGTCTGTCCCTAGCCTAACAGAAAAGAAATAGATAGAAACTTAAGCCACTGCATGGACAAATACCTGGAAAAATCATTGCAAACTAAAATGGGGCGGAACAGATACAAATCTCAAAGGCTAGACCACAAAAATCCCAGGAACCCCCATCTTCCCCTATCTCAGATACAGAACAAGACCCAAGCACAAAACCTGCTTTCGACAATGCACAAGAAATGTTCCAGCTCCTTACTCCATATTTTGACAATAAATTTGATTCATTACAACAAACCAGCAACGCTACTCTAAGTAGGATAGAATCAAACACACAAAGGCTAGTCACGGCAGAACAGAGAATTAGTGATGCAGAAGACCAGCTAAATATGGCACAAACACACATCAGCCTGCAAACACAGCTGATTCAGGACAGGAACTACAAGAGAAAGTGGACAATTTGGAGAATCGCTCATGGAGAAACAATTTAAGATAGGGATACCACAATCTGCCTGTCTTTCTTTTTTTTTTTTCTTTTTCTTTTTTTAAACTAAATAAGTTAAGTAAAAAAAATATAATTATTAAATATATTGTAATATATGGACAAACACTCCCAGTTTGGTTTAAAGGATAAGGCATTGGCAACCTTGGCTCTCCAGCTGTTAAGGAACTACAAGTCCCAGAATGCAATGAAGGAGTCTGTCATGATTCATAAAGGCAAATGCATTGTGGGACGTGTAGTTCCTTAACAGCTGGAGAGCCAAGGTGTATGCACAAAATGTCTCAGTGTCTTAAATATATTGATAATGGGTTGAGTGCAGAGGACCTCTTGTATTTGTCTATATGTATTTTGTGGTCATTGCACCCCCACCTAATGGTTTTAAGAATTAGTGGTGAGCACAACTTTCCCTTGCTTGTAATAAGGTAGGGACAGAGGCGAATTCTAGAATTAGACATAAGAATAGTAACAAGGAAGGGGACCAAGGTCCACATTTTGCACCATTGTCTACAGGCCTTTACTCTAACCTAATTTCTGCCTGGATGACAGGATGCAAGCAGATTAATGAACAAAAACGTTACCTGTTCTTTGGGATATGACTATAGGTTTTTAAATAATGGTTCTGTGAGCTGATTGGGGCAGAGAAAACCCGGTTAGTGACACGGAATGCCAAGAATTTCAGGTTTATAAAATATTAAGGAATGCAATAGATTTCTCAGTGACTGAACATACATTTATGACTGTGAAAGGACGAAACATAACCCTAACATAAATAAACATAATAAATGAAATAACAAAATAAATACATTGTTAGGGACTCAACCACTCCCTTTATTCTCCTGACCCCTTCTAATCTCTGTTATTATGCTTTTGCTATAGGAGTTGTTTAGGGATCTCCCACTTACAGTAAAATCTTGTCAGGTAAACGTAGATACAGCAGTGATATCTGTTATATAAAGCTGACAGGCAGGCACCAGGAAATCAGGGATGGGTGACCCAAGGTTAAAGAACAGTCCAAGAACACCTTGTCTTATCATTTAAGAATTCCTCCGTATCTCTGATAGGTGGTGAATAATTGATGTTAATAAGTAACTATATGAACGCAAAGAGTGCAACCTGCAGATTTTAGGGAAAGTGAGTCTTCCTAAAGCTGGCCATACACTATAAGATCTGCTCGTTTGGTGACATCTCCAAACGAGTGGATCTTTCCCTGATATGCAACTAACGACAGGGCTATATCCCTAGGGCCGAACAATCGGATTACAACCAGGAACAATGGGCTCTGACGGGTCAGTTGTTGGAAAAATCAAACCTTCCCAATCGATATCGTGGCCAGATATTGATCGGGAAGACCTGTCGGAAGACCCTATACATGGGCAGATAAACTGACAAATTGGTCTAAGGGATCGATATCTGTAGCTTTATCTGCCACTGTATGGCCACCTTTACTCTTTCAGTATTCTTGTGCTTATCAATACACACAAAAATACAAAAATACCCCGTATGTACATAAACAGATAAAAGCCTCTCCAAAAAGAACTTTGAAGAAAGAGCTCATAAAATGTTTATGTATATATACAGAATATAGAATTCATTGTAAATTATTATTATTTATACTAAATGTATTTGCATTTCTCTCTACTGTTCTTGAAGAAACATTAAAACCAAAAATTTAAAGTGTTTGAAAGTAATGAAAATATCATGTGCTGTTGCCCTGCACTGGTAAAACTGGTGTGTTTGATTCAGAAACACTACTATAGTTCATATAATCAAGCTGCTGGTTAGTAATGGTGGAAATTGAAAAAAGGTTATGGTACAGTTTAAACAGTGGATAACAGATAACATTATGTTCTACAGAGCTTATCTGCTGTGTAACCTGAGCCTTTTCTCCTTAGAATGGCTGTCCCCATTACTACACAGCAGCTAATTTATATAAACAATAGTAGTGTTTCTAAAGCAAACACACCAGTTTTGCCAGTGCAGGGCAACATTACATTATATTTTTATTACTTTTTTATGTTTCTGTTACTTGTTGCTTTGGGACCAAAAATGTCTCTGCCAGGGATTTTTATGACCCTCAGCCTTCCTAAGGGATTTATTATACACAGATTTGTTTTTAAAGCAGAATATATAAATCATTTGCCTTGGGACTACAGCCTCTGAAGGTTCCAATTGCAAGAAAGTTCCCTATGTAAAAGTACAAAGTGTATTATATCCTACTGTGATATTGTGTGTGTTTGTTATCAAGGTTATTGTCACGGTCGGCACCCAAATACCAGAACAAGTACCAAGCACCCTGGTCTCGGCTCGTGCTTCACCAGTAGTGTGGCCGCCTTTGGCTTCGGGAGGAGCCCTCAGCTACTCAGATGCCACCTGGACTTAAACGAGAGGTGCAGGGCAGGAGTTCTGGCCAGCAATGGGGCACGACTGTAATAGGAGTCTTTAAGGCCGATGGTCACGGTACAGACAGGAAATGGCAGATTCGGAGTCAGACAGGCCGGGTCGAGGCAGGTAGATAGCTAGGGTTGTCAGTCAGGCAGGCAAGGGTCAAACCGGGTGATCAATCAGGTAGGATTAGGCAGAATCGGTAGTCAGAATCAGGCGCAGGTCAGGATACAGAAGACAGGGTAATCAATAGCCATTCAGGGTCAAACACAGGAATCGGATCAAGTCAGAAGCTTTAAACAGCACAGGAAGGCACCAGGAGAATATCCTATCACGGGCAATGAATCCACTAAAAATGCCCCTTTAAATAATTCAAACTTGGCGCCACTGCGCGCTGACGTGAGCCGTCAGCGCGCCTGTGCCTATAAATACAGGAAGTGCGCGCGGCGCGCGCACTAAGAAGATGCCGGGAGAAGGCGCGGCGGGCGTCCCCGCCGATGGTGGCGCAGCGGGCGTCCCCGCTGCACCGGTAAGGCGAGAGTCCTTACAGTTATCCATCCTGTGGACCTCCAGCTGCTGCTCTAAAAATTCCCAAGTTGCCACTGACAGCACCCCGTTTCACATAGGTTTTTTATTACGCTGTATCCCCCAGGTTTGTTGCATTGTTTTTGATGTCCACTTCTCTAATCTTACTTTGAAGGACTTTTTATGTTCTTTGCAGGTTAAAGCAGCTGTAACTACTGTGTGTCAGTCTGATTGCAACAAAAAAGTACAGCTTTTTCTGTACAGGGCCTTCCTCACCTCCTTTATTGTGATGTATGTACAGTAACTCCATATTTATTGTGATGTATGTAACTCTTTATGTTCTATATATGTAATTCATGTGATTTGGTTGTATAATCACATTCACTTTACAGCGCTACGCAACAAGTTGGCGCTATAGAAATACATGTTAATAATAATAATAATAATAATAATTATATCACACATCTGTTCCCACTACCGAATGCTGACACAGAAGTAGGAGTAGGGTTGCCACCTGGCCGGTATTTTACTGGCCTGGCCAGTATTTTTGATGGTTGATCCCAATGTTATTAATAGGAAAAAAGATAACTATATAGGAAGGCCGGTATTTTTTTCAAGAAAAGGTGGCAACCCTAGTTAGAAGTGGTGCAAGTAAGGGAAGGGTGACAAAGTGTTACAGTGTTGGCACTGAGGCTAGCATTACATAACTGGAATTTCTTTGTTGGTATCAACTATTGTAGTTACTTGTATTTGTGGCCAAGTGTGGTAAGATTTATACTGATATAAAGAAAGATTGTTTGTTGCCAGACATTGTGCCTTGCCAACCGTAGCGTAACTAGGAGTTATGGGCCCCATAGAAAACTCATTTTGGGCTCTGCACTCTCAAATATGACCTGTCTGGCATGCAAATATCTCTCTCACTCTGACCCCCTGAGATGCTACTGGGACTGATGTCTTAGTTGGTATGCCTTTGCTTGTCAAGACATAAATCATAAAGCATAATATGTATGAACTGTCTCTTGAGCAACATCGGCTTTAGTGTTTAAATGTTTGGATTTTTGTATCCTTTGATGCTATGACTGCAACTTAAAGGTGGCCTTATGCATAACAATTACCATCTGACCTACAAAGACTGGCCTTTTTCACTACAAGCATTGTGAATTGTCAGATAAACAGGTAGAAACAATAGAATTCTACCTCTATTTAATGATTCGCCAGTATCCCCATGCCAATATTCAGAATCCTTCAAAGGCACTGGATCAAAATTTTCCATATTAGCCGATCAACAAGCCAACCGATATCCAAGTCTTTTGCTGATAAACATCAGCTCATCCACCATCATACAACCACCAAGTATAGAACAAAACAATAATATCTGTGCTTGTTTGGCTACCTTTAATGAATTTCTAGGTTGCAGGTAGAGAAGGAGCTTGTAGTGAGTCACTATCTTATGTTCATGTTGTATTCAACCTCATTCACTTAGCTAAATAGAAGGGACTATAATGCAAATTTATAAGTGGGATTTACATTTACTTTATGAGCCCATAAATCAGAAAGCAAATATATATAGGATATATAGGACATAGGGCACAGCCACAGTGGCTAGGTTTTTGCCACCTTTTCTTGAAAAAAATACCGGCCTTCCTGTATATTTATCTTTTTTTCCTATTAATAACATTGGGATGAACCATCAAAAATACCGGCCATGCCGGTAAAATACCGGCCTGGTGGCAACCTTACTTACGGCTCAAAATATTTGTATTGACTAATTCAACCTGGAGCTTCCATTAACAGGAAATAATAATAAATATGTGTGCCCATAAAGATCCATGAGATGGTACCCTTGTATGGCCAAACTATTTAAACACATTGGAAAATGGTTTACTGGTTGTATCAAACCCTCTTCAGCTTCTTTCTAACCTGCAACTAAACACACAGGACAATAAAATCTTCAGGATAAGTATGGGACCCTATGGATGGCCTTTCCGGCTGATGACTGGCTGAAAATCATCCAAATATCTTTTGATCAAGTTTGAAAATTCCCATGGCTAAAGACAACATAAGCACGTCTGTAGGGTTTTCATAGGCCATGCAGGATAAGATGTTGGCCACTGGTCTCAGCATGTGGGTTTCCACTTCTTTAGGTGACTGTCTGTATGGGTCTTAACTTAACAGGCTGCATGGGTTGTAGGGTAACCTATCAACCAGACCGTATGAGAGAAAGTTATCTGGAATATTTTTATAGGCAACAGAGGGCATTAAGTAGAGGAACTCATTTTAGTGCCAAGGACAGTGGCATCAGATGTCACACCCATTGGCATTCTCCTGTCTGACTCCATACATTCCTTTTATGCACAGTACAGGTGAGGCACTCTTGTTAACTTGGCAGTGCAAGAAAGGATTGTTACGTATCAGACTCCACTGCACACTGCACTGTTAGGGAAGGTAAAACAGGAGGCAGGTTATACATTGATGGGAAGGGGCGGGTGGACCTCTCAGAGACAGGTTTATAATTAGCAGCACATGCAACTCACACACCTGAGAGAGAAGAGAGGGACCATTTTACAGTCTGGAAGAAAGTCCTACAGACTGAAGAACAAAAATGGACCCCACAGCAACACCAGCTCCAGACAAGGATAGAATTCCCATCAATAATCCTGCAGACATCTCTGTTATTGTGGTGTATTTTCTTGTAGTCCTGGCAGTAGGATTATGGGTAAGTATCCTCCTGGGATGAATGGTATTACAATGAATTTATATTAACAGTGATATTGTGTAGCAGTTTTATAATAAGGACCATTCTAATAATCTAAATAATTCCTTAGGATATTATATAGAATGGAAAGAATATAATGTACATTTTATAAATGAGTATAGAAAATACTATCCAGTAGCAGCTATATTATAGAAACTTATAAGTTACTGAAGAAGATCATGCAAAGGATCTCAATTTATATGGATAGCACTACAGAGTAGCAGGCATATTAGACGATGGGTTTTACATAGAGATTGGACAAGCTAATAAACAGAGCTAACTTTGCCTTGTTGTTTCTTTGTCCTAGGCAATGATAAAGACGAGCCGTGGTACTGTGGGAGGTTTCTTCCTGGCAGGGCGCAGCATGGTGTGGTGGCCGGTGAGTGTCATTTGAAATAAAGTTTTTTCATCCTTGGACTTGCTCAAATGCTTTGCCTTGTGCAAACATACGCTTCCACTTACTGTACTGGACGAATAAAGATGGGAGTGGGAGAAGTTGGCCAAAAAGTGCCAGTAATAGAAAGGTTTGGCAATACTATAGACTTGCCCCCTGCAAGCGGTTTGTGTGTGGTGGAACTAAAGCAAGGGTCTAATCTGCAGACATCCAACTGTTAATAAAGTAGAACTCCCAAAACCCCCAACAGCTTTTGCTGAGATATTTAAAAGTAGACCTAGTTCAGTGGGAAGGTCAGAGGATGTAGGTAATTGCAATTTATTAGATTGGACCACAGTACCTTGGACACATAGTTGCCCTGTTAGGTTGGATGGCCATAAACTTCCCAGCATTACTTTCTTGAGATCTGTTCTGTGCTTTAGTACTACACTATATGGTTCTGTTGATTATTTAAGAACTGGCTGCATAATTGGAAGTTATTGTTTACCCGTGTTGTGGCCCTTAGGGATGTGGCACTACAAACTTTGTACTCAGTGATAAGGAGGAGACCATGAACTTGTCTAGAACATAGATCTATATAACTTAATGTCTGTGTCGGACACATTCAGATGCACCTAGTGGCACCTGAGCACATCTGTTGCCGTGTTTGAGATATAGGCACAACCAAATAACCAACCGTCCTTTGTTTCAGTGAATAGAAACCACCCTACAATTTGAACTCTGGTGCAAATGTCCGTATGTACACATTCTTAAAGTAAATCTGATCCAAAGCACTTTATCCATATGTATAAAAGAAACAACATCCATAGTTGTTAGTAGCATTGTTTACTTTTATATTAATTTCCCTTTATTTCTAAATGGCAGAACCTTTTTCCCCAGCAAGCTCTGTTTATTTATACAGTATGTGCTTTATAGCCTTCCTAAAACACAAATCTTACATTATATAAAAAGTATTTATTAGGTTTACTTAAACAATGCAATACCTGTGTGTTTTGCAATAGTAGGTCAAGTACTGAGGGCTTATGTGTTTAATATGTGGTAATGTGAATGTAACCGAAACTAGAAGAATTTTTAGTCAGATTTGTGAACATTGATTACACCACACAAACCACCTGAACTAAAACAGACATCCCCTGTAGCCAGGATGCTGGGAATAGTAGTTTAGCAGCATCTGATGATTACAGGCAGGTATAAGCCAAGAGGAAGCAGTAATGCCCATTATACACAGCTGGTCAGGAATTTTCACCCTTTTTCAGGATTAAAAATTAAAGCTTCCATGGCTTAGGGCCAGTTTGCAGCATCACAGCACACTACACAAAGGAGCTCACTGTTAAGCACTCTCTCCTAATAGCCAGAAAATCCAGTTATGTTCCAACTCTGCGGCAGATTCGGGGAGATTTAGTCTTCTGGGCAACAATCTCCCTGAACTGCTTTCCCGTGCCATATCGCCAGCTTGAATGTAAATCACTAGAGGTATGGCACTCGCAGCACTTAATTTTCCGAAGTCGCCCGGAGTTTTCTCATTAGGCAACTTCGGGCGACTTCGGAAAATGAAGTGCTGGGAGTGCCATACCACTAGCGACTTTTCATTCAAGCAGACGGGAAGGCAGATCGGTGGAGATTGTCGCCAAGAACAAGAGCCGATTAGTTGCTAGGCAACTAAATCTCTTTGAATCTTGCCGTATGTCCTTATCCTAAGGATATGTGAGAAAGTATGGTAACGTGACTGAGCAACTATAGGAAGTTCCAAAGTTTGTCTAAAGGAAGCGTTGGTTCTGGGGAAAAAAATTAACTGGGGAGCATGCCTAAAACATTAGTGCTAATAACTTTTACTTTCAGTAAAGTTAAAGGGAAAGTTCACCTTTAAATTCACTTTTAGTAAGAATTATTATGAGACAATTTACAATTAAGTCTTTAAATTTGTTTTTCGATTTTTTGCTCAGCAATCCTCCTGTTTGGAATTTCAGCTGATTTAGTATCCAGGAAGTGGGTTGACTGGTAGATAAAGGTGGCCATACACGGGTAGAGACCAATTTGACAGTTTATCTGCCCATATATGGGAGCTTCTGAAGGGTCTTCCAGTTCAATATCTGGCCACGATATTGATCAGGAAGGTTTGATTTTTTTCCCCCACCCACCCGTTGGAGCCATTGCCCTCGTCGTAATCCAATCGTTCAGCCATAGGGCTGAACCTTCGGATTACCCCTGATATGTCTCTGTCATTAGTAGCATATTGGGGAAAAATCAGCTCTTTGGCAATGTCGCCAAACAAGTGGATCTTATAGTCTACGGCCAGCTTAACGCCTGAATAGAAAGACAATAAACTGTAACCGTGGCCTTACAGGAGCTGTGACCCCGTCAGTCAAATAGGGAGTTTTGGAAGACAAATAACTACACAAAATAAAAAAATGAACAGGCTATTCTGTAACATGCTGTAATTACCCTTTATTGATACCCAGATGCAGGCCCATTGCATATCTACCAGTGGTCCCAATATTTGCAGGATAGTACTGAACTCCCAACCCAAAAAAAGGATTAAAGATTACTAGAAAATAGGCAGGGCTTGGGGTGGATTCCCATTCTTGTGTCTATACGTTAATAGAACTATATATCCCTCCAATCATAAATATAATGGAAACAGCACATGCTGAACCATACATGAACCTCTGTCTGATGAGGGTCATATCAGAAACAATGTTTCTACCCACTGAGATTGCTATGGTCATTTTAGTTCCATCACATTAGCCAGTAAAAGATTAGAGATGATGTTGCAGATGTTGGCATGTCGGATTCCACCTCTATTTCGACCATAGTTGCTGGGAGATTGCAGACTGTCAGGCTTGAGAGTAAATAAAGCATATAAGGAATGTGATGTTAAACCAGTGCTGGTTTGCATAAGAAGCACCTGACTTGGTTGTATTGAGTGGGTTGAAACGTACACCCCTTCCTGGAGCTCCAGCCCAATCAGTGCTACCTGCCAAGTGCCTCATATGCACATTGTGCAAGACTCATACTAGGAAATGTAGTGACTGAAAATTCCCCAGTCCTAGACAAAAAGAAGCTTAGAAAGTTGTTCTTGAGCCAGGCAAAACTGCAGCAGAAGCATCTTAGAATGATTGTGTGTTAAAGGGCTTATGTCATATTTTTTTTATATAAAATGCATCAGTTAATAGCACTCCTCTGCATTAGAGCTAGCAGATTTTTAATAGTACATTTTGAAATTTGTAGTGCAGCTAGACTTTTTTTCACTCCCAAGTGCCCTCAGTCATGTGACTTGTGCTCTGATAACCTTCAGTCACTCTTTGCTGCTAAGCTGTTATTTGAAGTGATTTTACACCCCCTCCATTTCCCCCCAGCAGAATATCAACAGAACAGTGGGCAGGTAACAAAATAGCATCTCCTCGATATCTCTGCTTATGGATTTGGGTACCTGAACTGATTCTATCAACTGGGGGGAAAGGCAAAATTGTCCATACTTCCTTCCATTCACTTTATGGTGATGGGGAATATGTTTCCCACAGGAAATCTGCTCTACCCACAACAAATCTCCTAAAAAATCTTTTACATTAGTGTTAGTGGGAATCTCCAGAGCATCATATGAATCACATAACCAATGGAAATTGCCTGCCACTACTGTCAGAGGAAACCAGCCATGAGTAATATCCCAGCCTGCTTGTACAAGTCTTTTTTGGGAAATCTTTCACTTGAAATAATGAAGAGTTAATCATGGGCAACACCTTCCATCACCCTTATAATATGAAATGTGTTGTGGTTTCCTGACATGGAGAGGTGACAGGAGGATGTATTACTTTCACTGCTCCATGTAAGTCACTTAATGTGCTTTTCATTAATATTATCACATGTGGTAATGGGGTATTTCAGGTTACCTGAATCCTGAAGAAGTTTTCAACATTGTAGAGATCAAAACAGGTCTGGACTGAGAGTCAAAATTGGCCGTGCCATTTCAGGTGCGCAGAGGCCCAATCAGCCCCTCTGGCATTTGCCAGAACCCACAGATTGCCAGTCCAGGTCTGGATCAAAATTAAAGTCAGAAATCAGTTGCTAAAATGTTGCTTTGAAAATAGCACCCAAGCATTAGGGATAGTAAAACAACCAATGTTGAGGTCTGGACTGGCATTTCAAGTACACAGAGGCCCAAACAGACCCACACCAGCCGACTAAATAGTGACTTTTTATGGCATCTTAAAGAAGTCCCTCTACCATTTACCAGAACCCTTAGATCTGGGTATGAGTATGACTTGGGAGATTGCTTTGTGTTGAAGAAACAATTGCTTATCTGAAAACAATTGTATTGTGGCCAGGCAATATTACCTCAGATGGCAGCCTACACACCAATGTGACAACTAAAAAAATAAAATTATTGGTTCAAGAATACAATATTAAATGGTAGAATTATTTTTTTTCAATGTCCACAGCATCATTTAGTAAAACAAACTACGACTTAACAATCATGACAGAATCAGAAGTGTGTTTAAGTCAGAGATTATTTCGCTAAGGACAAACATTTTCCTCAGAATACTCCATTGAACTCTCTGTTCCCAGAGGTCTCCTGGCATTAGGGACATCGGGTAACTCATGACACCTCCTTCTCATGTTGAAAGTCCAAATGCCAGGGGAAAATGTTCTTGTGTAGGACAGCAGGATACAGATACACGTAGTTAATGATTTGACGTGATTATTCTTAATACCTGTTATTTAGTTTAATAATTTATTTGTCTGAGGATCGAACTAGCATGCCTCATAGGATTCTAGTTGCTTTCCTTATTCAGTATCCATCAGGAGGGCTTGCAGCACAACTATGACTCCCCCTGTTTAATGGTACTCCCTAAAATAAAAATAGATATAAATGACATTAATTTACTATTTATAATTTTTTAAGTGAGGTGTTCAGCTGCCTTCCAAAGCTTTCTTATTGATGTAGAAGCTATACTGCACCAATGTACAGAGTAAGGTATTTGTATACTAATGGTAATAGCACAAATGAAGATTCCCTGTGTTTTTCTGCTGTTGTGTTTTCCAGCTCTGCAGACAAGTCACAATGTCAAAATGCTGCTAATAACCATCCAAAGCTCTGCTGCCGCACTTTTGGGTCAGACAATTGTCACCTGAGAATTTGCCAGTGAATAATTCTTAGTAATATTTATCTTACCCATGAGCACACTGGTAGAGTACAAGCAATTATCATGAAAGTCAAAAGAGGGAAAATTCCCACCATTTTGCCAACTGTCTTCTGAGCTTAAAGCAAATGCTGTGAATCTCAACCACATAAAAACCTAACACCAAATCAATGAATAACGTCAGGGGCTGAACTTCAGAGGAAGATAGTAGCCGTCAAGTAATCCAGCAAAGGTTATAGAAAGCTACAGTCCTGCAACAGATCCAACAAAGGCTGAACACTAATCAGGTGGCGCAAGGCCTCTCCAGCTGTAAGGAACTCACCTCTTAAAGGGTTAATCATATTGTTATCATGCATTTGTAAAGCGCTAACTTATTTAGCAGCGCTGTATAATAAAAAGGAACCTAATCGTTCCCCAGCTTGTGATAGTGATGTCATGCATATGACTATGTGCCATGTCACCAGTAACATGTGATGTCACTTCCACCATGCAGCAAATTGCAACAAGCCTCATACCCCTCCCCCCAGATCCGCTGTCAGATTTACAGAGCACATCATAGTTTATTTTTTTTACAGAAAGGTTAAACTATTATATAGGCATTTGAGGGGCACCCCCTAAAGCTGCCACCTTAGACACAGACTCTTTGGTGCCTATGTATAAATATAGCCTTAATTAACAGACACAAGAGGTAAAGAGGGTTCTGCCCAAAACAGCTTGGAACAGAAAAATGATAGTTATCTGATACCTATTAATCACAGTCTATTCTACCATCTCAAATTCCAAACACATTCCCTTAACCTTTGACAGCTGTTAGCTGTTAGTTAGCTGTGGGTCAGAGTAGGTAATAAAAGAAATTTCAAGTATTAAAAAATTACTTTACCACAGGCCCAGCAATTCTGATCTACAGAAAAGCAGTGGTAATATCCACTGCCAGCCCAGCCTAATAGGCATAATGCATACATGGTACATAAGAAAGAAATGATTTGCATACTGTCTTACTAATGTCCAAGGCTCTTCAGGAAAAGCCTAAAAGAAAACCTTTAGCCTGAAGAGAGGCACATCTAAGACACTCAATGAAAACGTAATATAACTGGTAATTCCTAGGTGCCTCCTATGCAGCCTATGCCCCACGAAGAGGAATGCTACTCCAGGTCTTTATACACCGGATTGGTGTCAGGTGCTTCGCAGATTACGGGCCCTCTGCCCATTGAGGCCCAAAAGTAGTATAGCAAATGCAAGAGTCTGCGGCACAGCTGATATAGTTGAATCAGTGGTTGGTGTTTATTAAGCTCTTAAGCAACATGGCAACGTTTCGGGCCGCCACTGGGCCCTTTGTCAAGTCTAATGGTGTTATACATAAAACATACTTAAATAGTGCACAGGAGGCTCAGTACCGCCTCTTACCCACCCCTAATACAGGGTCAAAGTTCACCTAATACAAAATGTAAACTAGTCAATTAACCCCTTGTGTGTAATCACAAAGTGATTGGTGTAATAATACACTCTCAGATATATGTCCATCCTGTGAAGGTAACAATAATATGTGTTCCTTAGAGTTAAGAGAATTGTATAAAAGTGCAAATAGTCGTGAATTATATAATAAAAAAGTTTAGTAAAAATGTACAAAGTTAAAAAGTTTATACAATAGTGAAAAATGCATAAGGGATGGATCTATCTTGGCCTGAGGCAAGTCTGGTACCATAGTTATGGAAAATACTCGGTACTCTACCTTAGATACTTCATCGTATGTTCCCATTGGTACCGACACTCAGGATGTTCCTTGTAGATCATTTTCCCATTCCTTGAAAAATAGAGAATAAAAAGTAAAGTTTAATTAGATTACAATTAAAAACAAGGTAGTATCTCCATTAACACCATATTTAAAAAGGACACCTACTTTATAATTATATGAATGCTGCCGGTGTAAAATCCTTATTGAGACCTCGGGGCCAGATTGTATCCAATCTATGTATCCATCTCATCTCCAGTTTCTTTAACATTAAAATTCTATCTCCGCCCCGTCTGGGGACTTCTACTGAGTCGATGACCTGAAAGCGGAGTTGACTCACTGTATGTCTAGCTTCCAAAAAGTGGGCTGGGACAGGAAGGGTAGTGAGCTGTTTACGTATTGTTGATTTATGCTTGAAAATACAATCTTTGATTTTTTGTATGGTTTCCCCAACATAAATCAAGCCACATGGGCATTTGAGTAAATAGACCACATAGGTGGAGTCACATGTATAGTATTTGTTTATAGTATATTTTTTACCGGAATGTGGGTGGTGAAAACCAGCCTATGACTTTGTTTATCGTTTGAGTAAGGCAAAACTAATTCTGTTCTCCTCTTTGCAGATTGGGGCATCTCTGTTTGCCAGTAACATTGGCAGTGGGCATTTTGTGGGCCTTGCTGGGACAGCTGCTGCTGGTGGCATCGTTATTGGAGGTTTTGAATGGAATGTAAGCAAAACTTTTTCTGACACCTTCATCTGTTTCATTTATATCCAGGGTTACCACCTGGCCAGTATTTTACCAGCCTAGCCGGTAAAAATTATGATTGATCCCAATGTTATTAATAGGAGAAAAAGATAAATATATAGGAAAGCCTGTATTTTTTTCCAGAAAGGGTGGCAACCCTATTTGTATCTTTTATACAAGTTGCACGGCTTAATAATTGATCACTAAAGTGCCATACTGATCTCCACCTGGGTTTTAATATATTGATTTCTAAAGCTCCAGACTGCAAATCAATAAGACTAATGGCACATGGATCATTTACTCTGCTAGTGTATATACTGGTGCGCCAGCAGAGTCCAGGTTATTAGCAGCCAATCCACTGACTTCCGCACCTCCACTCTGTGTGACAGATACGGGAACAGCCAGTTAACTCACACACACAGTGGATTTTTTGTTATGTCTGTTCTCTCATAGGCTGATTCTGTGCCTGTTAGTAAACACATAGGAGGTACAGAAGGAAGCACACTTTTCTTCACTGGCTGCCATGTCTGAAAGTGAATTGATAAACATATGCAAATATTAAGCTAAGCACTAAAGTTAGACCTTAGGGGCCACCTTAGTGTGTATGAGAGTTTTTGTTTTTTCCCAATAGAAATGGAAGCTCTCTCTATAAAGAAAAAATGTATGTTTTATTCTTAGCATCTTCTCAATTAGTCTTCATGTTTTAAACATGTTTTATTTTATTATCCTTCCTATATCTGCCATTGCAACCTTCATTTGGTAGGCCAAAATGGCCATGGTCTATGGAGGCAGGCTGCTCCTATAGTTTTATGGCTCAAGGGACACATCTAACACGCAGGTACATCATTGCAGTAACACTACTTTTATTTAGTATTGGAAACAGGGGAACCACACAAGAGACTTGACAGGAGATTACAACAGCTGTCAGATCTCCTGTGCATCAATTCCAAAGTGTGCTTCACTCATGGCAAACAATATATATGCCCTGCATAGTCTTTATAAATGAAAACTCATGGGAGAAATAAAGTCATATATTGACTCATTGACAGAATATCCCTATGAGGAGTCACCATTGCAATGAGTTGATAGCAAAAATAAAAAAGTAAAAATCCAATGTGCCAATAAATACTTCCCTTTATATTTCTATATTGTATGTTAGTTAGTGATTTGTGTACTTCTAAACGTATTTCTTTTATGTGTTTCAATATTTCAGCTATGCTGATGCAGATCATTTTAGATACAACATTAAGATTCGGCTATTATGGCTATTCACTCCATAATGTACATGCATAGTTGCACCTCAACCCTTTCCAGTCACAGGACTGTTGGGGAAAGAAAATAGATAAGGGCAATACCTTATATAACTCCTTATGTTATTTAACAATGTTGTATCAGTTAAGTACCATCTTTCCAGTAAATTATTAACACAAAAATATACTATGGGTTATGTAATACCTTTAACAACTCTTCAATCCATTAACCTATAGCAAACAATCATCAGTTAGTCTTTAGTCCTTTACCTAGGCTAGTGCAAGTTAAATACCAAGTCAAACCTTTAATGGGCTACTGCAGTAGAGTAAGCATTACCCATGTAACAGCATAATGTAATATAATATTATCAGGAATATTATAAGTCATCAAAGTGTTTCACGAACATATGCAGTAAATACACAAGGCTGCAAACTGAGGCCATATTTGTCAACAGGGTTCATGTGAAAACATCTGCATGGAAATTCTGGACTGATTACTAATGTTCTGGCTTAATATTCCCTATAATACTTTGGAAATGGCATTTATTGAACATGTAGAATGAAATGCATATTATTATGTCTTATCAAAACTGCACTTATTGACAGTGTTAATATCTCATATGCCTGGTATATATAAATTTGCAGATGAAACATGAAAATAG
The DNA here is from genome assembly GCA_024363595.1 of Xenopus borealis. NCBI lineage: Eukaryota > Metazoa > Chordata > Amphibia > Anura > Pipidae > Xenopus > Xenopus borealis. The sequence goes on from CM044431.1 coordinate 165,649,504, forward strand.
TCCTTGGAAAGTAATGGGTTATTGCTGCTGGGAGGGGCCCCAAAACCTCTAATGTGTACTATGTTTCAGGCTCTGGTTATCGTGGTGATTCTTGGCTGGATCTTTGTGCCAATCTATGTGAAAGCTGGGGTAAGTAGCATTGTTGAGAATAACTGCACAACCTCTGTCATGCAATATAACAAAAAGCCAAACTATTATGCTTTTTTAAATTATATAGTGCTTTTGACACCTTTTCCACTAAGAAATCCTCTAAATAATAAGCTTCCCCTATCTCATAGTCTAACTGGCTGCACCAAGGGGAAAGGAGAGGTTTGTTAATTCAATGACTTTTCAGTCTACTAGTAGGAAAAAATAAAGTCGAATGTGACTTTACTTTTAAGGGGTACCATGCAAATACTTGACTACAGAGGGGTTCTGTAAACTGAAAAGTCAAAAAACCTCAGCTTGACTTTATAGATATATAGATATTTCTTAAAACTATAGGCACAAAGCCTATTCATTGCACTAGCATGTAGAGAGTTACACGTGCTTATCCCCTGGATTCAGTGCTGGACTGAGAATCAAAATAGGCCCTGGCATTTCAGGTACACAGAGGCCCAATCATCCCACTTAGAGGCCCAAACAGCCTCCACCAGCCCACTAAATACTGACTTTCTATGGCACCTTATAGCAGCCCATCTGGCATTTGCCCTAACCTACAGATTGCCAGTCCGGGCCTGCCTGGATTCATGTTGCTAATGAAATGTCTCATCAAGTACTTTGTGCCCCAAGGCGAGGCATTCACATCTGATAAGTTATTGAGATGTCAGTGGCATTTGATATGATTATGTGCAGTATCGTGGATTAATGCATTTCCATATATTCTTCAGGTGGTGACAATGCCAGAATATTTAAGGAAACGTTTTGGTGGAGACAGAATTCGGATTTATCTGTCAGTTCTCTCTCTTCTTCTTTATGTCTTCACCAAGATCTCTGTAAGTTCAGCTCATTCTTTGCCTTCATACTTTGACCACTAACCAATGCTGCCCCTTCAGAATAGTCATAAAACCCACTTCTTTGCTAATCTCTGTATCATCTCAACCATTCTCTCTCCCAGCTTGGGTTATCACAATTGAACAATACTTGTTTCACATCACTGAAATTGCCTTGGTAACCCTTTTGGTCCAAGTACTTGATATCTTGTTTTGTTTTGTTTTTTCAGGCAGACATGTTCTCAGGGGCAATCTTTATCCAGCAGGCCATGAGGATCAATATATACATAGCCATTGTCATGCTGCTTGCCATAACTGCCCTGTACACTGTCACAGGTATGTTATTCCTGTTTTGCTCAGTAATTGAATCCTCAGCTACAGAGATGGCTCGTGATAAACCAGTCCATGAATTGTAATCATGGTCACCGTTGGACCAATACATAATTGAATAGCCCTTCTCCGGTAGAATCCTAGACTGAAATCCATTTTTCAAAAGAGCAAAGACATTTTTTCTATATTTAAATTTAGAATTTTGTTATGGGGCTAGACATGTTGTTAGTTTCCCAGCTGCCCTTAGCCATTTGACTTGTACTCTGATAAACTTCAGTTACTCTTTACTGCTGCACTGCAAGGTGGAGTGATGTACCCTTCAGACACCTGCATTGCTAAAATGCTCCCATGTCCCACTCAACAGAATCATTAGATTGAGTAGGAGAAACAAAAGCTAATCTGAAAGCAGTTCCATCACAAAGAGCTGGCTCTCTGTGAAAGCACCTGACCAGGCACAATGACCTAAGATGGCTGCCTAGACACCAATATCACAACTAAAAAATACATGTATTGAGTCAAGAATAGCATTTAAATTCATCATCTGCAATGTACACAGTGTAATTTAGTCATTAAAACTACACCGTTAAAATTATGACAGAATCCTTTTAAGCTACTTTAACACTTGCAGTTTCTGCCCCTTAAAGCTGCACTATTACAAAAGGAAGGGGTCTCTACAAATATTTTAATGCTGAATGTTTTTGCTATCTCCATATTTCAGTATTTTTTTCTCATTTCTTAACATAAAACAAATTGTATCATTAAAAAATATCTTTGGTTTCAGTGATCTGAAATAAGTATATCACAGAAAATAAAATTTCAGTGTAAGATTTGTTAAAGTCAGTACAAGAAAAATTGAGTGAGGGTCTGAATATTTTTTTTTTTAAATCTCTTTTTTTAAAGAAAAAAAAACAAGCAAAAAATATAAAACTAAAATAAAAATTAAATAAATAGGCTTGAATAGCATTCCTAGGACATATTGTAGTAGTTATACATTTTTCCCATAAAAGTAGGGTCTGTAGATGCTAAATACATGATATTAATGATTATACCAGGATTTTGAAGTTGTCATTCTATATATATTATTTTTCTCATGAATTGAAAATCCAATGTGGCATGAGTCTTGCCTACGTGGTAATCACACAAAATGTTACCAGGAAAAAAAATCTGTTACTAGGGAATTAACGCAAACAGCCTTCTAATATGGGCGTCATCCAGAATTAGGGGCGATAAGGAGGAACTGCACTTGACCTGAGCAAGTATCACAAGCACATTAAGCTATCATAAAATAATAGATTGTGAGACATGCACAAAGGTCACCCTCTCAATGTGCTTTTTTGCACGCTGACTTCCTCTGATCTCTTTCTGAAAATACGGTATCCTGGAGCCACACCACTCTGCCCAGTATCATAAACAGCAAAAACATTTCATGCAACAGGTGGCCATGTCAGGAATATTTCTCAGACCAATAAGATCTTCCATTCTCCCCGTGTTCTAGACTGATCAGTGCGCTGTGTAAAACAATAAATTGGATGAATTAACTTTTATGTTTCATATGGAGATGAAAAACCTAAAACTGAAGGGTTTAGTACTGCTGCCTCAATTATAAAAAATATTGGGGTAGAGTAGACATAATGTCATAGTGCTGCATAATCTTTATGGCCAGTGCTAGATGTTACATTAAGTCAAAGGTAACAGTAAGTATGATTAAAAATGGCTTCTCCTCAAGTCCCTAGCACTTTTATACCCACCAAATACTTGTGATTACAACAGCTCCGGGAACATAGGTTGCATTATTATCAAATAACTCCAGAAGAATTCAGGAGCAGTTCACTCATAATTTATATTCTGTTGGTGATCCCAGATGTTGCCTATCTCCTAGTTTTACCTTTGCTTTATTGAAACATTTCTTGTATTGGTATCTCATCCTCTAGGGGGGCTTGCTGCTGTGATTTACACAGACACTTTACAGACTATCATCATGTTAGTGGGATCCTTCATCCTTATGGGATTTGGTGAGTTGAACTGACTAAATAGGAAGTCCTGCTACTCTGTTCACCAACTGTTGACAGTGTACATCATTTTCTTTTATGTTCATCCCTACACCTAAACCTCCATACCCTCACTTCCTTAGTAGTTGTACAGTTTCCACAATGGCTGATTAAGATGTTGTCACTAGTCTTGTCATGGCTGCTGTTACTTTAACCTTCTGTCTAATTTTTCAGCATTTAATAAAGTTGGAGGCTATGAACAGTTTATAGATAAATACATGAACGCTATCCCTTCTGTGACTTCTTATGATAACATAACCATTCCTGAGAAATGTTATACCCCACGAGAAGACTCATTTCACCTTTTCCGTGACCCACTCACTGGGGACATGCCGTGGCCAGGGCTCATCTTTGGTCTGACCATTCTTGCCCTGTGGTATTGGTGCACAGATCAGGTGAGTTGCTTGTATCAATTTCCTTATAGTATAGTCAGTGATGTCATCACTAGAGTTTTGGGGCTTTTTATTGATATATTGGTCGTGTGTGCTTACATTTGCCAGGTGATCGTTCAGCGATGTCTTTCAGCCAAGAACATGTCTCATGTAAAAGCTGGCTGTATTTTATGCGGGTATCTTAAGCTGCTGCCCATGTTTCTTATGGTGTTTCCAGGAATGATCAGCCGTATTCTATATACAGGTAAAGGGAGGAGCAAATATAATAAAGAATATATAACCTGCTAAATAACTGCACAGCTTGTAAGGTCTGTATGTAACCAGCCTCCTCTCCTACTACCAGATGAAGTAGCTTGTGTGGTACCTTCTCAGTGTAAGAAATTCTGTGACACAGAGGTTGGATGCACCAATATTGCCTACCCAAAAATGGTGATAAATTTGATGCCAGATGGTAAGAAACTTTCTAGAAACCATTTTTAGCAATAGATAGAAGATAGATAAAATTGTATTTATCCAATAAAAGCTTAGATGGTGTGGGATAAATCATTTAACACATTATTAGAGAGGGAAGAACGTAGTATGAAGCAATATATGAATGGTATATGTGAGAGATAGGAAAACTTTGGAATGACATGTCACATTCTGTCACTAAGCCATTTTATTTCATAGGTCTCAGAGGTCTGATGCTCTCAGTGATGTTAGCGTCTCTCATGAGCTCCCTCACTTCCATCTTCAATAGTGCTAGCACCCTCTTCACCATGGATATTTACACAAAGTTCCGGAAGACGGCAACTGAGAAGGAGCTAATGATAGCTGGAAGGTAGGATCTCTCAGTATTTTAAAAGATTTGATATATATACTGCAATGTGCACTGAGATGTCCCCTTTATGTCTATGAAAGGATACATTTTATGCTGCTTTTCCTCTTATTGTGGATTATCTTGCAGGGTTTTTATCCTCTTCCTAATTGGAGTGAGCATTGCATGGGTTCCAATACTGCAGTCTGCCCAGAGTGGCCAGCTTTTTGATTACATGCAGTCCATCACAAGTTATCTGGGTCCACCCATTGCTTCTGTCTTCTTCCTCGCTATCTTTGTCAAGAGAGTGAATGAGCAGGTATGGTCCTATACGAAATATCTAGTAGTTAATGATATGGCTAGAGAACAGAGAAATGCTGCTTAATTGACTAGGCTATTTTTTCCTTGTGGGATAGGCTCCTTTTCCTCGGCCAATCAGTTTAAGGTGATCATACTAAAGTTGGTTGGTGAAAAGAAAGATTCAGACTGATTGATTATTTTGGGTGTTTATCTGCCATATTATATGCAAACCTGAAAATGCACCTGCCAATCTCAAAAATCTATTTAATATTTTACTACTTATAGCTTCTGCTGACACCAACCTTACTCCTACAACCCCCAAGGTCAGGGGTACTGTAAATGTAATTATAAGACTTTAAGGGTGGTGGCAGAGGTGCCGATCAGTCACCCAGTGACAAATCTCCTCTACTGCGGGTGACTAACCTCCCTGTACTGCCTTCCCTCCAGCATGAATATGAATCGCTGGCAGGATCGCTTCGGATTTCCAAAGTTGCCTCATGAGACAATTCATATTCTTGCCGGCAGTACAGGGAGATTAGTCGTCTGCAGTGGGACAAACGCCATAAAGAAGGACAAGCAAGAAATTCTATAAACTATCCATTTACATGATGACACTGTTATAATGACAGAAACACTGAAAACCATCCTCTGGGTTTTTACAACACAGTCTTATAATTGGTACATGTTTAGTTTGGGACATCATATAGAAGATTACAACAAGCAGTGTCGGACTGGAATGCCAGGGACTCACTAGAAATCCTTAGACCATAATCTACAAACTGTTTTTTCTTCTCTCTTCACTCAACTTCTTTATTCTTCTAGTGTCATTTTTCTATATAGTATACTCTATTATTCCACCTATTGCTCATCTTTGTTCCCATAGAGAAACAGGTAATGACCATGAAATAGGCCAAATGCTGGAGCAACAGGGTCCACTTACACCTGGACCTGGCCCACTGGGAGTTTTCCTGGTATCCTAGTGGGCCACTGCGACTGCTAACAAGCTCCCATTCTGGTAAATGATTAGTACGGTGTATCTTGCATTTCCCCTTTTCTTATTGTTTCTAGACAGTTGTTGCTTGTCAGAGTGCAGAGGATGTAAATACAAAGATACTGCTTTCAATAGCAATTAGTGATAGCAATTTCAATATCTTTAAAACCATTGTAACTGTATAATGGATATATATTGGAAAGTTGGAATTATATTCTCTTCTGTTATGCAAAAAATGTGGGTTTGTTCTCTATTTCACTCCACATTCAAGTTTGCAAATAAACCTGAAGTACATTATGTCCATCTCTCGTACGGTATTAAAAATGAATAAGCATTTGTTTGCCCATTAGCAAATTCTGCATCGCCAACATCTTGTTACAAGAGAGCTTTGTGTTTCCTATGTCAGCTCAAACTATAACTGTTCTGCATTTTTCCTGCTACAGGGAGCATTCTGGGGGTTAATAATTGGACTCCTCATTGGCCTTTCAAGGATGATTGCTGAATTTGCCTATGGAACCGGAAGCTGTGTGAAACCCAGCAACTGCCCCACAATAATCTGCGGAATTCATTACCTGTATTTTGCCATCATCCTGTTTGTTGCAACCTCCATCATTGTTTTGGCAATATCATTCATGACCAAGCCCATACCTGATAAGCATGTGAGTTCAAATGGATATTTCTATTTATAAGTGGTAAGATTTCACCATCTGAAGAAGGTTCCTCTCCCAAAGATAGTAGGTACTAGCCCAGGGGAAGAGGGTGACATGCTTGTTTGGGGCGGTTATTCATAGAAGGTTTTGCATTTTAAAGCTGGAAAGAGTCAGAGGAAAAAGGCAAATATTTCAAAAACTATAACAAAGAAAAAATGAAGGCCAGTTGAAAAGTTGCTTATAATTAGCCATCCTATAACATTCAGAAATATAATGTTAAGATGAACCACCCCTTTACTAGGTGAAATAAAGAAATAAACACCAAATATGCTGTTTGTGATTATTCAGAAAAAATGAATTGCTCCTTTCATGTTTCTAACAGCTCTATCGCTTGTGCTGGTCCCTGAGAAACAGCACTGAGGAACGAGAGGATCTAGATGCAAGTGACTGGGCTGGTGCTGAGGAACCAGAAGATGATAAGGAAGAAGAGGAAGGTGAGTACCACAAACCAACTGGACTTCCATTTTTGCCAAAAGAATATATATATATACACAGGCCCGGACTGGCAATCTGTGGGTTAGGGCAAATGCCAGATGGGCTGCTATAAGGTCCCATAGAAAGTCAGTGTTTAGTGGGCTGGTGGGGGCTGTTTGGGCCTCTATGTGGGCTGATTGGGCCTCTGTGTACCTGAAATGCCAGGGCCTATTTTAATTCTCAGTCCAGTCCTGTTATATATATATATATATATACACACAATGTTAGTTCTTGTCACAAAATCAATTAAAAAGCCTCATTTGAAAACATAGAATGAGATATGATATAGTATATAGAACAGCAGTTCTCATTTTGGCTTACCCCTAAACATGCCTTTTTTAAACACCAATTCAGTGTTTACATGACTTTCCACAGGTTCTAGGCATTTGAGTGAGTTATCTTCCGTAGATAAGCCAAGACTCTAATTACTGAAATAGATAACTTAAAGGGGCAGTCCACCTTTAAAATAACCTCTAGTATGATGTAGAGCATTATATTCAGAGGCAATTTGCAATTGATTTGCCATTATTATTATTTGTTGTTCTGGGGTTATTTAACTTTTTACTCAGCAGCTCAAAACAATTAAAAAGTTTCATGTTGCTGAGCAAGCTTGCTGCTACATGACAGCATGTCAGTCCATGAAACATAAGAGTTAAAGGGGTTGTTCACCTTTGAGTTACCTTTTAGTATAATATAGAGAGTGATATTCTGAGACAATTTGCAATTGGTTTTCATTTTTTATTGTTTGTGGTTTTATAGTTATTTAGCTATTTATTCAGCAGCTCTCCAGTTTGCAGTGTCAGCAATTTGGTTTCTAGGGTACAAATTACCCTAGCAACCCTGCATTGATTTGAATAAGAGACTGGAATATGAATAGGAGATGGACTGAATAGAATGATAAGTAATAAAGAGTGGCAATAACAATACATTTGTAGCCTTACAGAGCATTTGTTTTTAGATGGTGTCATTGACCCCCATTTGAAAGCTGCAAAGAAACAGAAGAAAATTGCAAATAAATAAAAAATTATGAAAAATAAATAATGAAGAGCAATTGAAAAGTTTCTTAGAATTGGCCCTTCTACGATATACTAAAAGTTAACTTGAAGGTGAACCACCCCTTTAAAAGTTATGCTCAGTGTAATTGTGCAGCATATTCTAAGCACCAATGCAGATGTTGTTCAGCTGATACTCTCTGTGTAGCTGCAGTGTTAGCTGCATTATCATGGGGTGCCTAAGGTATTGCAAATTATTCATTTTGTTTGTAGGAAATATTGGAATAGCTGAGAATAAAGTTTTAAAGGTTGCAATTCAATCTCTCCCCATAAGGATTAATAAGGATGGCATAAGTGATAACATTTATTAAATTAGTCCATAAACAAAAAGCTGTGGGGATATGGGTGGGCTTAGGAACCCCCTGGTGGCCTCAACACATTCTTCATCTTTGTCATGCAGAGAAAAAGCTGAGTTGCTGGAGGAAATCGTATAACTGGTTCTGTGGATTTGATGATAAGAAGCCCCCCAAACTGAGTGAGGAAGAGAAGAAGGCCTTGGAACAAAAGATGACAGACACCTCAGAGAAACCCCTATGGAGGAATGTGGTCAACATCAATGGCATCATCCTGCTGGCTGTGGCTGTGTTCTGCCATGCATTTTTTGCATAGGTGCTATTTTGAACTTTAAAAAAAATAATCCTGGTGGGTGAAGTTTTGTCCTGACTTGTAAATCAGACTAAACTTTGCAAGAGGAAAGCAGAAAAACTAAATAGCCCACACATGCAGGTGGAGACTTTTTCTTATCCAGAAAAAAAACTGCCATTATATTAGTAAATTGCAATATACAAGTGAAACCCTTTTTTCATTGTTTTAATGGGAATGATCTTATACACACAGCAATGCAAAGGGCACATGGTATGTATAGTCTATGGTAAGCAAGACTTCAAGTTCCTGCAGGCAATGAACCACAGAGAACAGGACTAATAAGGCCACATCTAGTGGAGTAAACCTCAGAAATGGGTTGAATGAACTCCATCCTGCAACCCTTCAGCTGCTGAATGCTACATTATAGCACTGATATACTAGGAGCTGTAGTTTGACAACAGCAGGGGAGGTGGGGTGCAGATGGGTCATCTCTGTTTGAAAGATTCTCATGAAATTGTAGCATCCTGTAATTTGACAAATCCCTATCAGTTTATAACAGGTAATAAATTCCTGATATTTTTAATAAAGAAATTGAAATTATTTTGTGATGATTTTATTAAAGCAAAGTGTGACTGTAAAGACTAGTAATGCCTAAATAACTATTTTGCCCAATGGCTCTTTTTCTTTGATAAGGCTGAGCGTTTATTTTTTGCAGGCTGAGTGGAAGTAGAGAAGTGGATCTGCTCCCTTTCCCATTGATCTGCACCCAAAATTACAGCTTTTGTTCTGGTGCAGGTACATGGAGCAGAGGTTAAGCCTAAAAAAATGTTGGCATTTTTGGTCCAATTTTTGCTCAGCTGCTCAGCTGCATGTACCTGTACCAAAAGTGCAGATAAATGAAGCAGGATGGAATTTAGAGTTCACCATTTGATAAGTACACCACGACAAGTCCCATACAAATGAACAGAAAGTACTGTAGGTGAATGTTTTGTGGTGCACTCTAATCTCACATTTTGATAACTCTGTCCCTTGAAAATAAGGCCCTCTCCTGGTGAATTAGATGCACATGTATCTTGTAGTCAGTGAGTTATTTATAAGAAGATCCGGGAGACTGCCAATGATGATGCTGAGAACTGTAGTCCAATTATATCTAAAAGGTTATATGCTGCCCATATCTGGTATAGACAGACAGAAATACAAGGTTGTATAACTGGAGGTCCACGATCAGCTACAGCTCAACAACACAGGTTCATGGCCTGTGACTGGTCCATAGGGTTCATAGACTTGGTATCACACAGGTTAGAAAGATGTAGAGTTTCTGTTCAACCCACCCAAGTCTTCCCAGGGGCGATCCAGCCCACTTTGCCGCCTGAGGCGGCCTTGAACTTGCCGCCCCCCCCTCTTCCCAACGGAGCTCAGCGCCGGACAGGGGTAAGGGGGGGTCTAATGCGTTAGTGTAGAGTGCTCAACTGTGCGGTCTGCACTAGAAGAGCAGGGCTCTTGGTTACCAGGAGCAGCATTATTGACGCCGCTGGTAACCAGGGGAGCTCTACCGCCTGAGGCGAGTGCCTCAACTCACCTCATTGGTGAAGCGCCCCTGAGTCTTCCACCTGGCTGATAAAAATGCTAATTATAGTGACAATCCTGCATTTAAAAGGTATAGCAATCTGTAGATTTATAGGCTCTGGTTACCATAAGGACAGCACTGGGACAGTTCTCTGGAAACCTTAAGGGCAGAGACACATGGTCAGATTCAAGGAGATTAGTCGCCAGTGGCGTAACTACCAGGGGAGCAGAGAGTGCAATTGCACCAGGGCCCGCAACCTCTCGGGGCCCACTGGAGAGTCTGGGAGAACTCCAACTCATAGGGGAGAGCCCAATAGGGGGGCCCGGGTGCCAATCCTGCACCAGGGCCCACCAGCAAGTGGTTACGCCACTGTTAGTCGCCCAGTGATAAATCTCCTCTTCTTCGGGTGACTGATCTCCATGAACTGCCTTCCCACTGGCTTGAATGTAAATCACCAGTGGGATGGCGCTTCGTTTTCCGAAGTCGAACTTTGGGCGACTTCTAGGGTTGCCATCTTTAAAAAGAAAAAAAAAATACCGGCTAGTGCTGGGGGCGAAAAAAAGGGGCAGGGAGCGACGTAAAAGGGGCAGGGAGCGTCATAAAGGGGAATGGAAATGACACTCAATGGGGGCGGGGCGTGACGCTTAAGGGGGCTGAGCCACCGCAGTGTCTGGGAACAAATAAGTTTAAAGTGAAGGGCCGAGGGCTTTTTGTAAGGGTATTACAAATTATCGGCAACTACATTGCTGGTAAATTTGTAATACTGGCCCCGGCCCTTGCAGGTATTTTACCGGCTAGGCCGGTAAAATACTGGCTGGGTGGCAACCCTAGCGATTTCTGAGAAGCGCTCAGAGTGCCATCCCGCCGGCGATTTACATTCTAGCCGGCGGGATGGCAGTTTGGGGAGATTAGTCGACCTGAAGAAGAGGAGATTTGTTGCTGGGTGTCCACCAAACAAAACACAACTTTGCCTAATGAAAGCATATAATTCTTAGCAACTTTCCACTATACATTCATAAAACATACTTAATGGTTTAAGATTTTAAAGTAATTTGTGAATGCTATTAAAGGAAAACTCTACCCCCAAAGTGAAAACTTGAGCAACAGGTAGTTTATATCAAATTAATGGACATATTAAAAAATATTAACAAACTGGTATATATTTAAGTAAATATTTCCCTTTTACATCTCTTGCCTTGAACCACCATTTCATGATGGTCTGTGTGCTGCCTCAGAGATCACCTGACCAGAAATATTTCAACTCTAACTGTAACAGGAAGAAGTGTGGAAGCAAAAGACACAACTCTGTCTGTTAATTGGCTCACTTTATAATTTGTTTGGCATGTTTGTGTGCACCGTTGATTCATACGATCCCAGGAGGCTGTCCTTATTTTTAAAATGGCAATTTTCTATTTATGATTACCCAATGGCACATGCTACTAAAAAAAGTATATTATTATGAAAATGGTTTATTTACATGAAGCAGGGTTTTACATACGAGTTGCTTTATGCAATATCTTTTTATAGAGACCTACATTGTTCAGGGGGTATAGTTTTCCTTTAAAAGCAGTTGGTCACTTCCTATGTTCTGCCCTGGTGGCTCTGACTTTTGCAACAGTGTAACAAAAGGCAGTTAATTATCAGATCTATATTATCTGTAGGAGAGCTAATTTCTGTTATTGTTTAAAAAGTCTGAATTGGAGAACACAAAAAGGAATAGAAATACAGGGTGCAATAGCAATTACATTTACAAAAAGCTGATAATTTGCTTTTTGATGAATATTGGGAAGTTGCTTAGAATGACATTTCTTTAATTAATAAGCCACATTTTTTATTGTTGGGTTTATATATCCCCTTGAAAGCTAATGACATGCATGGGTTTTTTCCTTCCATTGAAATGTCTGTTGGTGCCCATGCTGTGCCATGTGTGTAAGACATTGCCGTACTGCAGGGAAGGAACTGTCAGAAGCTGCATTAGTTGTAAAACAGCATTTTCAGTAGCATTGCCTGTGCTAGTAAATACACACAGAAGCCAGATATATCTTAAGTAAATAATTACATTGTATTAACCTGTCATGGCTTCTAAAAGCAATAGGTGTCTATAAATCTTTCACTTCTCAAGTGGCAAATGTAGGTTGACTTTAAAGGGATACTGTCATGGTTAATAGCGCTGCTCCAGTAGACTTCTGCACTGAAATCCATTTCTCAAGAGAGCAAACAGATTTTTTTAATATTCAATTTTGAAATCTGACATGGGGCTAGACATTTTTAGCAATTTTCCAGCTGCCCCTGGTCATGTGACCAGTGTCGGACTGGCCCACCAGAACACCAGGAAAACTCCCGGTGGGCCGTCATGCTGCTAAACTTTTAGCCTATTTCATGGCCATTCCCCATTTCTATGATAACAAAGAGGCTAAATAGTTGGAATAAAGTAAATACAAACTAGGAGAATAGAGGTTGATTGAGGAGATGAAGAATATTAGCACTGAGAGTGGCCCCCTGGTCTAAGGTTTTTGGGTGGGCCCCTGGTGTCCCAGTCCGATACTGCATGTGACTTGTGCCAGCACTTTAGGAGGGAACTGCTTTCTGGTAGGCTGTTGTTTTTCCTTCTCAGTGTAACTGAATGAAACACAGTGGGACATGGGTTTTTACTATTGAGTGCTGTTCTTAGATCTACCAGGCAGCTGTTATCTTGTGTTAGGGAGCTGTTATCTGGTTACCTTCCCATTGTTCTGTTGTTAGGCTGCTGGGTGGGGGAAAGGGAGGGGGTGATATCACTCCAACTTGCAGTACAGCAGTAAAGAGTGATTGAAGTTTATCCCATGCACAAGTCACGTGACATGGGGCAGCTGGGAAATTGACAAAATATCTAGCCCCATTTCAGATTTAAAAACTGAATGAAAAAAAAATCTGTTTGCTCTTTGAGAAATGCATTTCAATGCAGAATTCTGCTGAAGCAGTCCTATTAATTGATGCATTTTGAAAAAAATATTTTTCCCCATGACAATATACCTTTAATGCACAACTTAGGACAAGATGTTGTACTAAAGAGTACTTAAAGGACAAACAACATCAAAGAAATGAAATTGTTTTAAAGTAATAAAAATATAATGCAGTGTTGCCCTGCTCTAGTAAAACTGCTTGCTTCAGAGACACTACTATTATTTATATTAATACGTTGTTGAGTAGCAATGGGAACTCAGGCTAAGGCTCAGGTTACACAGCAGATAAGCTCTGTAGTACATAATGGTGTTATCTATTATCCACTATTTAACCAGTGCCATATAGCCTTTTTCTAATTTCTGCCATTGCAGCAGCTTGTTTATATGAACTATAGTAGTGTTGCTGAAGCAAACACATCAGTTTTACCAGTGCAGGGCAACAGTACATAATGTTTTCATTACTTTAAAACACTTTAATTTATTTGGTGTTACTGTTCCTTTAATGCATTATATAATAGATACTGGATTCTTCAGCTTGGACTCAGTATACTGCAGATATAAAGGTGTGTAAAACACTAGGGGCAGATTCACTAAAGCACAAAGCGGCTAACGCTAGCGCAAATTCCCCAGCGTAACGTCAAATCTTAACTTCGCAAATTCACCAACACCGTCTCTGGCTAAATTACGCTAGCGAAGTAGATAGACTTGCACAACTTCGCACCCTTTCGCCAGGCATAGTTGCGGACTGGCGAAGGATCGTAATTACGCAAATTCACTAAGATCAACTTTTTGCTGTTCGTTAGCACTTACGCTAGACGTAACTTCGCCAGGTCAGACCAGTCGAAGTGCAATACAATAGATAGGAGGTTGAAAAAAAAATGTAAAATTTTTTCTAAGTCCCAAAAAATGCTGTGGTGTGTTTTACCATTGTGGGTGATAGTCTGAAAAAGATCGATTTTTTTGGGGGGGGGGTTACCCTCCTTCCCCCCTACATTTGGCAACAATACTATACAGGGGGCACATGTAGGGCAATAGGACAACTTTATTTTTTTTTTATTAAAGGTGTCCTGGGCATGTGTAGTGGCTGTAACATACACTTCTTTTTCAGACTATCACCCACAATGGTAAAACACGCCACAGTGTTTTTTGGGACTTAGAAAAAAAATAAAAAAAAATTTTTCAACCTCCTATCTATTGTAAATTCGCCAGCGTAAATTCGCCAGAGACAGTACTGCGGCACATGCGCAGTAGCGCAATTCCACAGACACAGGGACTGGACGCAGAGACACTTGAACTTTATTATATAGGATGCCCTATTGGTCACAAGGCAGGAAGCAGGGATAGGCAGGTAGTAGGGGTAAGCAGGAGAGGCTATTTCAAAAAGGGACATCCATTATGATATAATCTTATTCAAAATCATAATTTCTTTTGTTTATGTAAGTTAATTACAAGCTGTCAGCACTGGCTCAGTGTAAAAAATAACTACCCATTTCATGCCTAATTTCTAGGCACTTGCTCAGAGAAAGCACCAGTCACAACCCCCCTACTGGGCCCTCATCCTAGCCACAACCCCACACTCCCCACTCATACATGTTCTCTAGTTGCGGCCATGATCAGGGGAGATCAGGGGGCAGTGTGGTCAGTGGTGCTCTGCCAATGAGGTGAATTGGGGCACTCGCCTCAGGCGGCAGCGCCCCCCTGGTTGCCAGGGGCGGCATAAAGGTAGCTTCCGGTAACTTTAACTCCGGTTTTCAACCTGGAAATTTGGCTCTTCTAGTGCAGAGAGTGAAAAGGTGAGTGCCGCGGGGAGGGGGGTGGGGTGGCAAAACTAAGGCTGCCTCGGGCAGCAAAATGGACAGGGTTACCCCTACATGTGGTGTCTCAGAAAGGTGTGAGTCTGAGTTGGTGGGCCCACCCAGTTCAACCCTACACCTGGGGGCTGAAGGAGAAGAGAAGCAAGATAACAGGAAGCAACAAGGGGAGAGATTGGGAGCCGTGTGGACTGCCTGTAGGCCAGACCATGACTAGGCACCATTGAGACAAGTAAATTTGGCACCCAAGGCAATACTACTTGGCTCAACAGTGTCTGGTCATGGCCATTTGTAGTTTTCACGTGACACTATTAGCCATCAGGAGTGTCAGGAAATACCCATCAAGGCTGAGTGAATAAATTCAATTTTACATCTCCTGATGTTAAATTTCCTTGCAGTTACATCTTTTTTTTTTTGTGGTCCCACCTATATATAAAGCAGAGAACATTTCCCGAATTTGCATTTTCCAAAATTTCCAAAATTCGGTGCTTATATAACTGGTATTTATCAGTGCGAAATTCAAACAACCTTGCATTATGCAAGGTGAGGGACTGGTTTTCTACAGAATAACGAAACCATCTAATGGCATTACAGCCTAGCCCAGCTTTTATCTTCTCAGTCTGATAAGCAGAAATAAACTCTGAAATAGGCAGATATTCATCAGGTGACCATAAAATAAGAGGCCACGTGACACAATACATACAAAGATCAATAGGGCATTAACTACAGTAATTTGATTCAGTAAATGTCACACAGATAAAAGTCTGGATTTAAAATGATGATGGGAATAAAACATTACAGGGCTCAGTTAATATAGGGTCCATGTTTTTGCACTGTCCCTGTCTGCCTGTAGTTAATGAGATACATTAGAGTTAATGGACTTTCCTGACTTTCTGACTTTTTTTCCAACAAATGATGGACAGTGGAAGTGAGTCCAATCAGATGCAGATTTTTGAGAAGAACTAAGGAAGGTAAATGGTTAAAACCAAATGCCATAAATCAATAAATAACCAGGTTCAAATCCAGGAAACTACAGGCCATTACATACCTCCCAACATTTGGAAATATGAGGGAGATAATTTGCCACAGCCATTTTAAAAATTTGGTAGGTTATGGAAAGTTTTAGGGCCATGGTTTATGTTTAATTACAGTTTTGCTAATGAAGGTAAATTACCCTTTAAGCTGCAAGTCACAGTTTCCCCATGAGACCTGCTTATCTTAAATTGTTACAATTGTTTCTTTGCTTATCTTAAAGAGGAGTACTCTAGGCTCTCTGACAAAATCATCTTATTTAATTGAGTCTTAGAAAAGTTGTATCTTTTTCTGGTAGTTCAGTGCAGGAGATCAAAGAGAAAGTCAGGACATTTCAGTAACAATATGTGTGCTGCCAAAATTAGGACTGTCCCACGAAAAGTTGGCATGTATGCCATTAAGCTTAAAGGACCAGTAACATAAAAAAAAAACAACACAAATTAAGCCTTTATTAAAAGAATAACTCCCGTTAGGCTGCTGTCAGGGAGAGATGGAGGAACAATGCTGGGAAGTGGGGAGCAACTGGCAGGCAATGGCGACGTGGCGTGGGCTGGGGGATATGACATGTGCCAGCGTAAAGAAAACAAATACCTTGCTTAGAAGTGCTGCCCTAATCTTGTCGGCAGAGCAGAGCGGCCAGGAATATAGACAGCAGATTCTGATGAATCCAATTTGGTAAATCTACAGTGGTGTGAAAAACTATTTGCCCCCTTCCTGATTTCTTATTCTTTTGCAT
>CM044431.1:165668490-165729198 GCA_024363595.1 Xenopus borealis
ACATGCAAAAGAATAAGAAATCAGGAAAGGGGCAAATAGTTTTTCACACCACTGTATATTTTTACTCAAAACTAACAAGCTGCAAAGCTTTTCTAAATTCAGTGGTTTTGACATTCTAAAGTAGTGTTATCAACTTTTATAAGAAAGAATACTGTCCAGCAATGATACAGACGGGCCAATGAAGTAGGATGGGCTGGTCAATAATATCAGTGGGAGGGGCAGTGATGTAAAGGGGTAGTGCAATGATGTCAATTTGGAAGAACAATGACAATGATGGATGGATTATGGGGAGGATTCGAGGAGATCCAGTGTACAAAGTTTAAGCAGACCTGATTGAATTATGACTGGAACAAGTGGTTATTGCAAATTTATAAGCAAATACATTGCCGGTAAATTTGTAATACTGGCCTGGCCTTGTCCACTATTTTAGCAGCTTGGCAACCATATTCTGAAGGTATAGGTTTTCCTTTAACAATAAAACAGTGCCCTGTTCCTTTACACATATAGGGTTAAGAAATACTGTAGGTAGTTTTTAATTTTTGAATGGGAGTATTTGGAAGGGGAAATGATGGCTACTAACAGGAAAAAATGGTAGAAAGTGCAAAGCATAGTGCCTGGATGTGACATGCTAAGCCTGCCTAAAGGGCAGAAGCTAGTGGAGAGGATACTTGGGTAATGCCACTCTCTCTATACTGGAGCTTGTTACATTGCTTCTATGAACTATAGTAGTGTTTCTGAAGCAAACTGATTCCTTTTACCAGTTCAGGGCAACAACATGATATTTTCATTACTTTCATTTTTTACTGTTACTGTTCCTTTAAAGGGGTTGTCCACCTTCCAAACACTTTTTTTTTGTTCAGCGGTTTTCAGATTGTTCTCCATAAATAAAGATCTTTTTCAATTACTTTACATTATTTATTTTTTACTGTTTTTCCTAAATCTAAGTGTAAAGTTGAATGTTGGTGTCTGTTGAGTCTGGCAGCTCAGTAATTCAGGTGCAGACTCTAAACTGTTACAATTTTGCAACATTCAATTGATACACTTCACAGCAACATCGCTGGAGTATTAGCAACTATTGTATCAATTCTAACAGCTGCCTGTGATGAAACCCAGAGATCCTGCTCAGCAGGGACAAAGACAAAAAATGTATCCATTTAATGTATCAGTTTAGAACAGTTGGCGACCCCACTCCCAGAGCTGCTTTAGAAGGTGAAAAATTACACTTTACACTTTACAATAGACAGTAATTGGAAAAAGTCGTTATTTCTGGTGATCTATCTGAAAACAACTAGTTGTTTTAAGGTGGACAACCCCTTTAACTATGTAAGCCATAGAAAAGGCAAATGGAAAGGTAGATAAACTAATAAACAAAAGAGCTCTGAACAATTCTGACACTGTTTTTAGTTATGAAAGCACAGTGCTGATTGTATAGACTTAACAGAGACAAGGAGTGTAAGGTTGTATTCGATAACATTTGTCATTCCTGAGCTATAAGTGTGTTATAATGAACCCAGGAAGTTGACTATATTCTTCTTGTGACCAACTGTTGGTGAACTCTTAGACTTTGCTTTGTCAGATAGTCTGCATTCAGGTGTCGGGTCATTTCTCTCTCATTCAGTGATGTAACAAGAAGTTACTGGGTCTCTACACCTTAGAATAGAGGTGTTTTGCCTCATTTGTTACCTGCCCACTCTCACCGACATATTGCTAGTTACTCTGGTTTGTTCATTGCAGCCGATTGCTTACTGTGGACAGGGAGTGCCACATTCAGTTCCCATTATCATTAACAAACATCAGATTCTAACACTAAATAAATCATTTCAGGTTCAATATTTAAATGACTTACAGGTCTTACAGTAAAAACTACAAGAAATGGAAATGTACGATTTACTCAAGTGTCTGCTGCTTAGGGCAAGAAGGCTGATAACACCTATGTATTATGTTTACAGTTTGTCTCGTGCTGATCCCTTACTATTTCTGTTCTCAAAAAAGTCACCTTACACATGATAGCAAAAGAACATTTTCCCTCTGCATTTGAATGAAAATCTGGGGAAGCAAGCAGAGCAGAGAAATGGAACAGAACAGTAGTGAATACAGTCGTATTAAATACAAGTACAGTTGGAATGAGCAATCAGTTGTTATCAGTCAAATCAGACTATAGTAAGGATCTGATTGGTTGCTGTGGATAACTACAACAGTGCCATTTTGGACAAATGTTAGTAAATCAAATCCATAGTGTTGGTCAAACAACAACTCTGCTAAAAGGAAATAAAGAGGGAGAATAACAGACGCACATCTAAGTACATTCATCCCAAGGACACAATATATATTATATATATACAAATACAATATATATATTACTTACCTCTAAAATGGTGATCTTTACTCCAGAAATAAAGTCTAAAGCATGATAATGTCTCATCTGAAGTGGGGGGTTATTATTCTGGGAACACATTACTATAGAATTCATATTGTTATATTGTGTTAGGCACATTTATCTCACCTTTATTGTCCAGTACAAAGCTTTTGCTTCATAGGCAGAGGTCCTAGGGCAATATTATCAAAAATGATTTCTTTAAAGAGACGCTCCACGTATATGAAGAGGCCCAGAAGTGTTTTGAGAATACGAAAAGCATAAGGCTGTAATCCATTTTTGTACTTCAATAAATAATTTTAACTGCAACTGCCTGGACTCAGGATTGCTCTTTGAGTGCCTATCCTACAAACAATACGGAGAGATCCTAGGGCAGCTGCTAACAGAAACAAATATTAACATCAACAGTGACATTATATGTTGGCAGGAGAGAAACAGATTTTGACTTTAAGGCACTTGTCTTTAAAGTAATCCCTTTAGCTTAATAGCATTAAATCTGACTCAGTTTAACTAAATATCATGGAAGATCAGATAGAACTTAATATGGGTCTCTGGACTTTCTCCTATAGGTTAATTTGCATAACAAATAGATGGCCTGTTGTCTGACTGTATTCTAGCCAAGGAGACAAATAAGCAATTATATACAGGTATACAGTATTTACCTACAAATAGGGAACCAAAAACACGTTTTTATCTCCTCCCGTGCATGATCCTAGCAAAAGCAGGTTTCCTTGTTTTTCAGGATTCAGATACAATGATTTATGAATTCAAGGAATTCATATTTTCGAAAACTTATTGAACAAAAAATATACAATTTCAAGTCAAAGGGTCTGTTGTGCTCTAACAAGGTACATGTAAATGTACAAAACTCCATGTGTACAAGGTATGAGTGGCTATCCAGGGATCTTGGACTCCTATTTGTTGTCATAACAGCAACTTCCTATAGTTATCGGTGAACTGAATACCAAGATCCCTTTGTCGGAACCTTTGGAATCCCATCTGCTAAAAAATCTATGGAAGTATTGCCAATGCTTTCATTTCTCCAGACTCTCAACCACAATATTTTGTGGCAAAGGCAAATCCATAATAAAGAATGAAATCAGCAGCAGATTTATTCATTGAGAGCATGGGGTTTTTATGACTGAGAAGTTGGATACAAGCCTATAAGCAAAGCCAAGCACTGTCTGGAGCAGTGGAATGGTGTACAGGACCAAATTTATAAACTATGCACCCATATGCCACTCAGCCCCCCCCATGCACCCACCCCGCCCCTTTGTACCATCCTTCCACCAACGCACCTGACCTGCTCCCCCATACCCCACCTGTTCCACTCGTACAGCCCCACTGCTCACCTCCCTCGTCTACAGCTCTGTGTTTGCTGGCACTGTGGCCCGGCAGACGGGAGATTCAAACAACTCTCAAAATCTCCCACTCAGTCCCCTGTTCAGATGTAGGTGGTGGGAGGGAAGGGGAGAGAGCAATGGAGGGGAGGAAGGGGTGAGTGACGGAGGGGAAGATGGCAAGAAGGAGGGAAGAGCAATGAAGGAGTGGGTGACAGAGGGAAGGAAGACTTTTAGAGGTAGCTGCCCAGCTCCCCACTTATCATTGCACCCTAGGCAGCTGCCTCTTCTGCCTACTCCTAGTTCATACCCTGCAGTGGCGGAACTAACGGGGGAGCAGGTCCTGCACCCCCTCAGGGCCCCTGGCAGCTCGTGCACCGCTGATTTCCTGTCTGAAAATCTTGTACAGAGGGGGGCGGGAGGACCGGGTACCCACACAAATTTCACTTCACCATAAAGACGTCTGATAGAGTCTGAGTTTGGCAGATGCCAATGAATACTACCTTCCTAAAAGGGTAACAGTGGCTATAAGTTTGGTGGAGGAGGAATCACAGTATGGGCCTGTTTTTGATGGTTTAAGCTAGTACCCCTAAATCCAGTGAAAGTAAACCTAAATGCTACATTGGACACTGATATTACTGACCTTCGTATAGATGTCTATCTATATGTGTTCTGTACATTTTGCAACTCACCAAAAGATAATTTCCATCCCAGCAGGGATTTTTCAATAGATGATAATTTTTTCCCATTACTCCTTTAACCTCCCATTTCTCACATGCATTGCTCACCTGAGTACTGTAAAAGAATGCATGGCATGTGAAACTGATTTGATGGCCCATGGATCTAGCAATTTTATAAGGTTCAGTCTGCGCACAACTAGAGAGCCAGACTGAAGTGATCACGGCAGAGGGAAAAACGCTGGTCTGCAGGAAATTCTATTCTAACCGATTGGCTGATTTGATGGCAGTACATGAAAGTCTGTAATATAACGTATTTTACAGGAGGAGCCCACATGTAGATTCAAGGCTGGATAATGTTATTTACATGTGAAAAAATCAAGAGCAAAATGTAGACAATTGAATTTTTATTATTATACTTAATACTATAATTTTACTGGAACACAAAGTGGTAGCTTTCATACTGACAGCAGACAAGCCTTAGTATTAGCCAAGCCAAGCATATTTACAGTTCTTCTGCATTTTCATGCCATCAGGGTTTCCATTGAATGACTCGTACTGCAATAGCAGCTGCTCTTCTCACTGCCTCACTCTGGTCATCTAGACAGCTTTGGATAACACTCACGTCAGCAAGCAGCATCTTGCGGCCCTCTGGAGCCTCAGACAGGGTAGTCAATGCTTTTAGAGTGTTCAGTCGTACTCGGCTATACTTATCTGACACCAATGCTAGCAATTTTGGGATAGCACCAGAATTAATAGCTGCATATTTCCCTGTTGATAGGCAAAACATACATAAGTGGAATAGTAATATTAGAAACAGAACAGTAAAAAGGGAGAAATAATTGGAGGGTCATTTTAACGTATCTTAGCCACATGCACATAGAATCCAATTTACCTTGCGTGGTGATGGTGATATTCATCAAGGCCCCTGCAGCGTTGGCTCTGATTTCATTATCACTGTCCTGCAGAAGATGCACAATCAGAGGAACTACTTCTTCCTGGCACACTGTCTCCTTTCCTTCTAGGGGTACACTGTGTGACAACATCTACTGTTATTATCCGTACATAGTTACAAGTTAAAGTGATTGTATCATGATTTTTATGGTATACTTTTAATTTCTAAATTACACTGTTATAATTCACTGTACCCTATAAAATTGTATTCCTGAACCAAATATGCATATTTTAGTTGTAATATTGGAGCGTAGGCAGCCATCTCAGGTCATTGGGCCTGATCCTGTGCTTTCAGAAAGAGCCAGCACATCACAATGGAGCTGCTTTCAGAAAGGGTACTGTTTCTCCTACTATATGTAACTGAAGGAGTCACAGTGGCACTTGGGCTTTTACTATTAATTGCTATTCTCATATCTTCCAGTGCGCTTTTATCTTATGTTATCTGGTTATTTTCCCATTGTTCTGCTGATGGGCAGCTGAGGGGGGGGGGGTGATATCACTCCAACTTACAGTGCATCAGTAAAGAGTGACTGAAGTTTATCAGAGCACAAATCACATGATTGGGGGGGGCACCTGGGAAACTAACAACATGTCTAGCCTCATGTCAGCATTCAAAATTAAATATAAAAAAGCTGTTTGCTCTTTTGAAAAATGGATTTCAGTGCAGAATTCTGCTGAAGCAGCACTATTAACTTATACATTAAAAAAAACCATGACAGAATCCATTTAACAGGACTGGTAGGACCATAAATTCTAGGAATGTTTACATTTTGTAATGTATTGTGGCAAATCAACTCAAGAAGTATGAAAGGGCAGTTGCTCATAAAACTGCAACGAGTTAAGAGGTCATCATAGGAGACAAATGAATTGCCCCCATATGTAAGGTTGCCATCTGGCTGATATTTGATCCCAATGTTATTAATAGGGAAAAATATAAATAAAGAGGAAGGCCGGTATTTTTTTTTTTCAGAAAAGTTGGTAACCTCTGGCCGGTAAAAATGATGGCTGATCCCAATGTTATTAATATTGAAAAAAGATAAATAAATAGGAAGGCCGAAATTTTTTTCTGAAAAGGTGGCAACCCCTACCCATATGTAATAAACAACACAAAATTTGCCCAGGTACAGTGACCCATAGCAACCAATCAAATAATTGATTTTAAATAAGTGGTCAGTAAATGCCATCTGCTGATTGATTGCTATAGGTAATAAGAAATGTTTAAACTCTGTACCTCATATTACATAACCCCCTTATTTAATGTCAATGCAATAACTAGGGTTGCCACCTGGCCAGTATTTTATCAGCCTGGACGTTAAAAAAGATGTTTGATCCCAATGTTATTAATAGGGAAAAAAAGATATATAAGAAGGCCGGTATTTTACTCCAGAAAAGGTGGCAACCCTAGCAGCAACAAAAACAACGACAAAATACATCACAGGTTGTGGCATAGATTCTAATACAGAGTCAGATTTATTGTGCAAGATTTAAATCATTTCCTCAATAAACAATTTCAGGTGGTTCTTAAAGGATAATTAAACGTGTCTTGAACTTTTACCTGTGTTTTCGACTCTATGCATAGAGCTGTTGACAAGTACAATGCTAAAATTAACTTCCAGTGTACCAAATAGGGAAAAAAACCTCAAAACATAACAAAGATTCAGCACAATACAAGATTATCAGTCTATTTGATAATTACTAACCTACTTGGTGACTCATAGATAAGCACAAGACTTTGTAGTTCCTATGAAAGCTCTGCAATGTACTCTGATCATTATGTAATAGGTTGTGGAGATCATACATTCAAAGTCCTACAAGCACCGGTTTTAGTTGCCAAGTAATTACAAAGCCATTAATAGTCAATCAAATATAGAAAATTAGTCAGGTAAATTAATTGGCCTCTGCAAGGAAAGAAGTTAAACTGTAACGTTTATGGTGCCCAGATCATTCTAGTGCTCTTTTACACTGATAATGTATCATGCAAGCTGATTTATTTATTGTTTAAATGTACATTCCATGATGGCTGATCAATAAACACAATTTTACAATAGTAAAATAAGAAGTGAAATCATTTTAGTTTTTCTCTGTTCGGTTACAAAAAAGTATAAACTGAGATTCAGTTGATGTTGCTTTCCCTTATCCTGCTCTGTTTTTATCATAGATCAGTAAAGATACAGAGATAAAGAATGACGAATTACTTTATACAGAGCGAAATTGGGTTCAGACAATGGTAGTTTTATTGTTGGGTTTTGTTTGGTATACAGATCAGGTCCCTAATGGATTTTGATCATTGACGTATTGCTTTGTATAGAGCTCCCTTTCAACTGAATCATTACATCTGTCTTCTCATTGACTGTGCCAATTTGGCCAACAATATGTGCACTTGCAAAATAACTTATAATAAAAATAAAACTATAAACCTCTAAGACCTAGTGATTCCAGCCCTTAGGCTCTTACAACCTCAGACATTCCGGACCTATTAGAGATCTCAGATTGTCTGCTCCATCATACAGGGATGGTCAGACCAGCCCTTATTGTGTGGAGACAAATTAGAAACCATCTTCCAATATGATTTAGTTTATTTGTGGAAAGTTGTAACCCAACAGACAGATGCAATGTCACATACTACAAAAAGCCTTAAGAGAGATGAAAAATGGGTCCTGCAGGAGTGATGCAAAAAGTGAATAAAGCAGTGAACTGCCCCATCCACTAGATGCTCATGTCTCCAGCCAAAGCCCACCACTAATTAATAGAATCTTTTCAGCGAATCTAAAAGAGATAATATTGCCAGATTTCCTTACTGTCAGTTACTGTTCAACTTTTCCCAAGTAGTTGTCATCAGGGCCAGATTTACATTGAGGGTGCCCCTAGGCCCACTGCAATTCGTCGCCCACATACTATGCCCTTTATTCGCAAATTTTCATCATCAGGACCAGAGCAATGGGGATTGGTGCATGGGAATTGTAAAAAAACTATTGTATCTCCTGCGTATTCCCAGTGTTTCTGAACCAATGTGGGTGTGGCTGAACAGCATGCTGCCCCCTAAAATCCTGCCACCCTAGACCCGGGCCTAGGTGGCCTTTCCACAAATTTGTGCCTGGTTGTCATGTTGCTGTAGAGGCTGAGGGCCATAAGAATAGCTTGGAAAGGTGCATCTGGTGTGCAGAAGACACAACACTGGGTGTCATGCTACAAGGTATCAGTTTAATTATGATGTTGTAGCTGCTACTTGAATTTCATGTGTTTATTTAAAATTGTTGTTATTATATTGGCTAGAATTCCTGTGTATTGCTTTCATTCAAATAAGGAGTGCTGGCTCAGAAATATTTTGCTGCTGGCCCACAACAGATTCAGTCATGGCACACAGGCCATATCCAGAAACCCAAGACATATTTATGGACCCTGCTCAAAAAAGATCAGTGAATGTTTCAATATATTGTGCAGCAGGTGTGAGCAAACTGACCCCCAGGTGCAGTCGTATCTCTACTGAAATTGTTAAAAGTAGAGTAGAACTATGTTATTTTTTTGGGTGCAGAAATATGCTTCCTTAGTTTTTAACGTAACTTTACTTTTGTATTTAGTATTGTAATAGCCCCCTGTTTGTCCCATTAATTTATTGTTCTGCTGTACAGTTCCAAGTGCATAAGTATCACTGTATAAATAAAAACATATATAAAAACAATGAAACACCATTGTTTCTTAGAAGGCTACTATGTTGTAATGACGTGATCTTATAGATATACTAAGGATGGCCCTAATGCCACTGAGTAGTGTAGCATCCCATCATCCTTAGCCAACTGACTGGACTCTCCTGAGTTACAATGCATAGTCACTTACTTTATACCAGTAGCAATAACTTATATTAAACTTTTCTGAAGTCACCCAAAGTTTGGAACTTTGGAAAACGAAGTGTCGCGAGGGCTTAGCGCAGGTGACTTTTTATTATAGAGGAAGGGAAAACTTCTGAAGGCAGTTTGGGGAGATTGTCGCCCAGAAGAACAGGCGATTATTCGCCAGGCGACTAAATCTCCCCGAATCTGCCCGTGTGTCACTACCCTAAAGGGGGAAAGTTACAGTTTGGAGTATTGACAAGTTTTGGTGAATTAACTTCCCACTGATGCAGGGCCAGCACTAGGGGGTATGCAGAAGAGGCACCTGCCTAGAGGGCACCACAATGGGGGGCCGCTGGGCAGTTACCTATTAAATGGTCTTCTGCCTACCCTAAGTCCAGGTTGTTGTGCTCCCCTCTGCTTCTCTCCTGTCCCTCCCCTGTTACAGCGCATGTAGGGTTGCCACCTTTTTTTGAAAGAAATACCAGCCTTCCTATATATTTATCTGTTTTTCCTATTAATAACATTGGGATCAACCATCAAAAATATCGGCCAGGCTGGTAATATACCAGCCAGATGGCAACCCTAAGCTCATGGGAGGGGCGTAGCGTGGTGGTCAGCTTGGGCCAGCCCTGCTTTGGTGAACATTCTCTTCATATTTACATGTTTTATCCAGTGAATATTCGGTAATTAATCAAGGCTGGCAAACTTCCATTATAAATGTAGAGCAGTCACTTTTGCATCTTCTCTAGAGAATTTCCCCCACTACAACTACACCAACAGAAAATTCACAATATTTCTCTAACAACAATATAATTGCAATTTTAAATAAATATGAGATGTGTTTTGAAAGGGCACTTGATGAACTGAGGTGAACTGTGGCTGAAGTAGACTTGGAGAAAATTCATACTTAAGTAAATATATACTGCTGCATCTATGGATGTGATGTGTGTGGTTTTGGTGACCCCCTGTGGTTTTATTGTGTAAATGCAAACTCTCTTACCAGATTTCCATAAGTGCACTGGCTGCCATCCTCCTGATACATGCTGAAGGGTGGCTTAACTTCCCTTTTAGGGTGCCCACAGCTCCTGCACTAAGTGCCTGCAAAGCATCAGTTTGAAGGATGAAGTGCAGGGTTTCCAGGATTACCATCTGAATATCTTCCAGCTCACATTCTAATTTCTGAACCAACTGTGAAACAAGATTTGCATTAACCAGGGCGGCAGCTCCTGCAATAGAAAGAGGTTATAAAAGTATGTATACATACATGCAGTAACAAGAAACAGCATATTTACTTTACTATGTATAAAAAGTATCAAATAAAAAATAATAAAAAAACCCTACTAATTTTCTTGAAATGAGAACAAGCCATGTATTAGTGTCTTTACTGTTTGCATATTTGCAGTATACTATTTCTAAAAAGTTAAAAGTTAACATTTTTTCACTTCCATTGTTTTTAATTGTACACCAGAAATATTTTTTCAATTGCTTTTTATTTATTTTTGACAATTTCCCTAATATTTATGTTTACAAGTTTCATTTTGCAACTTCTCATGTCTCCCTTGAGCAGCTGTTAAATTGGAAATGGGTCACTGACTCTGTATACTCTTCTAATTTGCTACACTAGTTGATACATTTCTTATCTTTATCCCTGCTGGGTTGAGAGTTTCATTAAAGGCAGGTTTTAATTGATACAATAGTTGCTAATATTCCAACTAATGTAGCAAATTGCAACAGTTCAGAGTCTAGGCCTGGGTTACTGAGCTGCTGAAATACCAAAGATGATAATTCAAGTTTCAAAGTGTACAGCAAGTCCCTGCTATTAACCTGGGAATGGCTATGGAAAACAAAACCATGGTTTTGAGGATAATATACCAGTCTAACTGCTTTAAAATGTGAAAATGATTAAATGGGAACAACACCCTAAAACAAATAAGGCTAGAAACCTGGAGGTTCAGCAACCTTATAACAAACAGCATTAATCCACACCTTTAAAGTTGTGCACAAGAGCTTTCCATCTTGGATTCATTTAACACTGCACATGGTAAGGGGCAGATTTACAAAATTTGTATGAAGAATTCGAAATTCGATCGAATTTGCAAAATTCAATTGGTCGAACTGTAGTATATGCAAATCCGCCAGGTTCAACCTGTGTTTTATGGGAATAGCAAGTATTCGATCGAATCTATATTCCAATTCGAAGGATTTTACTTCCCTTTTATTCATATGGTTGAATTTCAAATTTTTCTATATTCGAAATTTGACCAATGACAAATCTGCCCCTAAGTGTGCACTGGGCAGCTGTTGAGAAGCTAATCTCAAGTGTTGTTGCAAATCATCAGAAAATTTAATTAATAACTTTTATAATCTGATGCTATTCGGCTGATTATGACATTCTAATGCAAACTGCTCAGATTTCTATATATATATATATATATATATATATATATATATATATATATATAGTAAATTGGGAATCGGTCCCTAAGTTCAGAACAGATCATGTGCTAAGATGAAGCAGAACAGAATACTGGAGGTATACCTCTAAGGAGCTGTGGTCCCCTTGGATTGGTACAGAAGCCCAAAACACAATGTGCAGCTTTTATAGCCTACTTTATAGTTAAAGGGGTTTTTCACCTTTAATCAACTAGTTGGTTTCAGATAGATCATCAGAAATAACTATTTTTTTTCCAATTACTTTCTATTTTTCTATTTGTGACCATTTTTCTAATATTGAAGTGTAAAGTGTTATTTTTCACCTTCTAAAGGTGACCCCCCCCCCCCCAAACTGTTCTAAATTGATACATTTTATGGATGCATTTCTTATCTTTGTCCCTGATGAGCAGAATCCCTGGGTTTCATTACAGGCTGCTGTTAGAACTGATACAATAGTTGCTAATACTCCAGAACTGCTGCTGAGAAATGTATCAACTCAGTGTTGCAGATTGTAACAGTTTAGCGTCTGCGCCTGAATTACTGAGCTGCCAGACTCAAACGCCAGAGACAGGGACATTCAACATTAAACGTAGATTTTGGAAAAAATAAATAAATAATGGAAAGTAATTGAAAAAAGTCTTTATTTCTGGGGAACAATCTGAAAATAACTGTACTGAAATGAAAAAGTGTTTGGAAGGTGAACAACCCCTTTAACAACAAAATAGTAACACATAAAATAAATGCATTATGCCTCTACCAGTTGTTGGTGTACATTGCAGACAGTAGGGTTCTAATCAGTGGTTACAGAAGCAGTCATCAGGAGAAAGCCAACACTGTATACTATACATCACTGCCTACCAAATTAAGTTTTTTTTAAATTTATTTTATATATTTTAAGCATAAGATAAAACTGCAACATGCTGTTTCATCACAATTTTGTAGAGCCCAGATATATATATTTGAAGGGGTCTTCATCCAAAAACTGCTTTATGCATTTTGAAAGAAAATGTAATTCTAAACAACTTTCCATCATAAATAAATCACACATTTGCAATGGTTTAAAGTTATTTGCAAATGTATAGTAGAACCCCCAGTTTATGTTTTTCGGGGGGTCAGAAAAAATGGTATAAAATTCGGGAAATACATCATGCAATATATGGGTAGCACCACAAAAAAAAGGGGTAAAATGAGAGGAAACATAAAATAGGACAATGTAAAATTAAGTTTCACTGAAATTGATATTGAAAGCAGTATCTGTCCATTCATATCTTCTGCACCCCTAGCTTTGACTCCTGAAACAATGTTGCAAGTAAGCTTAATTAAAACTGAGAATGAAAAAGACCATGGTTACATAGGGCCATGTAGCACTGATCTGCTTGCTTCTGCCCTCAAATCACTGTGCAATGACAGGCAATGACTTCTGTCACACTGTTTTAAAAGTCAGAGAACAGATAAAGGGATAAACACTGTTTTGCGTTGTAATTATATTTAGAAATAACTTTAAGACCATAAAAATCTTAAATGAATGTATATTGGAAAGTAGCCATGGATTATATTGTCTGATTTGCTGCAGGTTATTCAGATAACGCTTGGGCTCTGCAGTTTTGAAACTATGATAAAGCCACTCCACTGTTACCTTGGCCTTTGGTTTGGGTTCATTGTCCTGCTGCCAGATGAACTTTTGCCCAAATGTCAGTATTTTAGCAAAGTGAAACAGGTTCTCCTTTAGTATTTCCCTTCTGTGCCACTTATGAAAATCCCCACTTATGAAAAGCATCCCCTTTGCATAATTCTACCACCACTATAGTTCACTGTAGCCAATAAGCATACTAACATTGATTTCCCCAAGTTTCTGATCACCCATTGACCCTGCCTAGTTACTCTATAGTCCTCTGCTCATTATATTCTCAGATTAAAAGATAATTTTGCAGGGTTTTAATTATTGCTTAAAATAAAGGTACTACCTTGAGTGAAAGATACTTACA
Source organism: Xenopus borealis (assembly GCA_024363595.1). Taxonomy (NCBI): domain Eukaryota; kingdom Metazoa; phylum Chordata; class Amphibia; order Anura; family Pipidae; genus Xenopus; species Xenopus borealis. The sequence continues at coordinate 165,682,084 of CM044431.1, forward strand.
TAAAGATATGCATTTTCACTTACATTCCCTCCAATTTTATAAAAAACTTTTCCTGTATAACTTTGTATATGGAACCAAGCTAATATTAATTGTTGTTCTGAATTGCCAATGTTCACTGTGATCCAAAATTCTCTGTACAAAGTGTAAATTCATACCCCCATATCTAATAAAAGGGACTAAGTTTGCCCATGAGCAGCAACCCATAGCAACCAATAAAATGTTTGCTTTTAAACAGGTAACAAGTAAATGCTAACTGTTGATTGGTTGCTATGGGTTACTGCTCCTGGTCAAACTTAGTGCCATTTATTACATAACCCTCATAGTCTTTTAAATAAACATTGCTCGATTTACAGTATGTAGAGGTGTATGATTTTGCACGGCAACCAGGGGGCCCCAGGTTCATTCCATCCTGAGATTTCATTTTCCCTCGGTAGAGGGAGCAATATGGTAGCTACTAGACACATTATTAAATGCTAGTTGGCAGTCAAAGAAGACTTGAGCTTACAGGTTTATTACAATGAAAGATTTAGCTGTAATAGCATTTTATTATTTGCATTTCTTTAACCTACAATAGGCTCAAGGTTCTCTTTCAGTTGTGCCTACCAGAACTCAGAACCAAAGTATAAGTGCAAAAAAAGGCAGGTAGCAGAAAATCACAAGGTAGTTTAAAGGGGTGGTTCACCTTCAAGTTAACTTTTAGTATATTGTAGAAGGGCCAATTCTAAGAAGCTTTTCAATTGGCCTTCATTATTTATTTTTCATAGTTTTTTAATGATTTGCAATTTTCTTCTGTTTCTTTGCAGCTTTCAAATGGGGGTCACTGACACCATCTAAAAACAAATGCTCTGTAAAGTTACAAATGTATTGTTATTGCTACTTTTTATTACTTATCATTCTATTCAGTCCCTCTCCTATTCATATTACAGTCTCTTATTCAAATAAATGCAGGGTTGCTAGGGTAATTTGTACCCTAGAAACCAAATTGCTGACACAAACTAGAGAGCTGCTGAATAAAAAGCTAAATAAATATAAAACCCCAAACAATAAAAAATTAAAACCAACTGCAAATTGTCTCAGAATATCCCTCTCTGCATTATACAAAAAGTTAACGCAAAGGTGAACAACCCCTTTAACAAGCAAATGATCTGGAATAGGTTCAGTTCAGGGCAGGCTGCTGAGAATTAAAACAGGCTGACAGTGACTTGGGCCAAGCAAATACAGGTATGGGATCTGTTATCTGGAAACCCGTTATCCAGAAAGCTCTGAATTACGGAATGCTTGTCTCCAATAGACGATAGACAACCAAATTGAGGAACAGGCACACAGGAAACGATGCAAGTGGGGGTCGACCTCTACGTGTTTATTACATCAAATGATGCACAACATTTCGGGGCAGGCCCCTTCGTCAGGTGTCTCCAATAGACCCCATTTTATCTAAATAATCCACATTTTCAAAATTGATTTAATTTTTCTATGTAATAATAAAACAGTTTCTTACACTTTATTCAAACTAAGACATTATTGATCCTTATTAGAGGTAAAACCAGCCTATTTGGCTTAGTTAATGTTTACATGATTTTCTAGAAGACCTAAGGTATGAAGATCCGAATCATTGAAAGATCTGTTATCCAGAACACCCCAGGTCCTGAGCATTCTGGATAATGGATCCTATACCTGTATCAACAAGCCTATAGAGTTTACAGTAAAGGGAGAGGGGGTAGACCAAAAGTCTGAGACCAGCAGATATGATACAATGGAGGGAAAACACACATGAAAAAGGAAAAGTTTGGGGGTAACAGACATGAACTAGAAGGTCAAGCTAGGGGCAGGCAGAACAAGATGAAAGAGGACAAGTTTTGGCAGGCAGAAATAATTAGATGTCTAATACCAAAGAATAGGCATGAAATGTGCTCAAGTTCTGGAACAAATCAGGGCAGATTTAGATATCAGTTTGAGTTAAGGAAAAGCAAAAGGTTGGGATTATCATCAGAGTGGATCATGGTATAAACTACAAGGTTCTTGCTACAGAATTTGGGTGCTTCCCATCACCCAAATATTGTGAATAGTATGTATTTCTCATATATATTGGTATATTGGTAATTAACAATTTTTCTATGCATAAAAAGAAAGAGATTGGAGAAGGATAGACTATAGTATGTAACAAGAAGAGAGTAGAACAATAAGGAAGCTGTTAAGAGGAAATATAATGTGGAGATGGGCCAGAGGTCTGACAGTGTCTCTATTCAGGGACAAAACCTGCTGAGTTTAGAACAGGCAGCAAAGAAAGAGAAGTGGGGCACAGGACTGACAACAAAGAATAAAATACATTAGGACAAACTTTTTTTTATGGTTCATGTCCATAAAACAGAGTCAGATGTCCAGGGCAGGCACCAAAGAGAGTCTATGGTGGGACACAACCCAGATTGGTATGGTTCAGAGGATATATTACAGGTATTGAATGCCTTATCCAGAAACCCATTATCCAGAATTACGGAATGGCCGTCTCCCATAGACCCCATTATAATGAAAAAATCAAAATTTTTAAAAATTATTTCCTTTTTCTCTGTAATAATAAAACAGTAGCTTGTACTTGATACAAACTAAGATAATTAATCCTTATTGGAAGCAAAACTAGCCTATTGGGTTTATTTAATGTTTACATGGTTGTCTAGTAGATTGAAGGTATGAAGATCCAAATTACGGAAAGATCTCTTATCCAGCAAACCCCAAGTCCCAAACATTCTGGATAATATCTCCCATACTTGTACTATCATTTATATAATGCCATTGTTCCTAACAACGCTTTACACAATACAGGGATACAAACTGAAATGGTTTACACATACAGAATTAATTGACAGTTACAATTTGATATTGTTAGGAGATAATTGGGGTAAGAGTTTATTGGTGGGGGGAGGGGGTTTATCCCCAGTAGTTAAAGAGATACTGACACCTGAAATTAAACTCTTTTTTACATATATTATAATATTCGCTTTGAAAGCTACTTCTAACTTTGCCATAAAGTATTTACATGATGCTTTTACATTACCTGTCTGATCCCCCGTGTTCCTGTATGAGGGGGCTGACATATTTGTGCAGCAGGAGTCTGTTAGCATTACAAACTGTAACTAACAGGCTGAGATGGGAAAGTCAGGTTGGCAAAGTCAGAGTGTCAGAGAGTCAGGCTTAGGAACTTCAACTAACAATTATATACAAAAACAAACCTCTCAGCAAAAAAATGATCAACATGACCTATAGGTAACATTTAGGGGCAGATTTACAAGAATTCGAGGGTTAATAAACCTTTGACTTTAGAATTTAAAGGGGAAGTGGTCGAATTGCAAAAACATTCGAATTCAACACAATTGTTTTAACACAATTCGACCAATCGAATATAAAAAATTTGATCGATTAATATAAAAAATTTGATCAAAGGGGTAAAATAGTTCGAATCGTTAAAAAACCATGCGGTAGGTCCAAGTTGGTGAACTGGCCTATCGAAAAAATGTTTTAAAGGGGAAGTACTTCGACCATCAAATATTCGAATATTTGAATACAATTAAATTCAAATTATGCGAATCGGTCGAATTTTGAAAATTCGATGGTCAAAGTCTCCTCATTTGCATATTCAATTTTTTTTTTTAATTCGATCGAATTTCGAATCCTTCATGTGAATTTAGTAAATGTGCCCCTTAATGTACATTCATATGTTAAAATACATTTTTTAGTGTCAGTATCACTTTAAGTCACTGCTTGGGTCCTAGCCAGAACTGGGCTGAAAATCTGTTGATTCTGGCAAATGCCAGAGGAGCTGCTGTAAGTTGCCATAGTTAGACACTATTTAGTGGGCTGGTGGGGGGCTATTTGGGCCTCTGTATATCTGAATTGGCAGGGCGTATTTTGCCTCCCAGTGCAGACCTGGTCCTAGTTCCCCCCTCACAAGGCCGCCATTGGGGGGGCCGGAAGTGCTGCACTTCTCCAAGAGCCAGGCCCCCCTTCCGATCGCCGCCAAAGCCGTCCTGCTGCTTCTACGTTGAATGCGGAAGTGCCGAAGAAAGTCGAAGTCCTGAAGCGACAGAAAGACCCTAAGTCACAAAGGAGCCGACACTGAAACCCTGAAGCGATGAAAATACCCAATGTCACGAAAGGAGCGTGCGGGGTCCCGTGATTTCTAATGGCAGCCCTGCCCCCTCATATGCTTCTGCAGCCTATTCCTAGTTCCAGCCTCGCCCAGGGGGCTACTGCATGACACACAAAGATCAATGTAAATGGCCAAAATACCCAACACCGTTGCTAGGCACTGAAAGGTGATATATGGCTCACAGCAACATTTTTAAACCTGTTTCTCAGAAAGAAGTAATTAAAAACAACAATGAACTACATTACTATATTTGTTCAAAACTGAAAACCAAAGAACAGAAAGTGATAAATACTGCTTTCAAGAGGAAATACATTTACACTTTAAAACCACTTGAGCTTGCTTAATGTTCATGTTGTTATTGTACGGCGGATTGTTTCAAATTGGAAATCAGCTTTAAACGGTTTGTCCCCAGCAACTGCAGGGTCTGCTTTCCCTATTGTTGTGATGGTTAGTGCCCATGAAAACACAAGGTGTGAACGTGAATGCATACCTCCCAACATTTTGGAAGTAAAAAGAGGGACAATAAATGTTTTCGCACGTACTGAGGCTAATTATTTGACCATGACCATTTTTGTGGCCACACCCCCAATTACCATTTTCATTTTACAAAATTTGGCAAGTTATGAAAGTTTGAAAATATTTCTCCTTAACTAAACTGGTACAATTACTTATTTCCTTATCTCAAAATTGTTACAAAGTATCTTATTTGCACCTGTTAGCTGTTCTGGGCTCTCTGCCAAAAGCCAGTTAAGTTAGAAACTTTGTTTCTTTTTCTGGTCCTTTGGTGCAGAGAAAAGAGGGACGTTCCAGTACAAATGAGGGACTGCAGGTTAAGCTGTCAAAAGAGGTACTCTCCCTCCGAAAAAGAGACAAAAATTCTTTTTAAATTCCCTTAACTGCCAGTATCATTCCTGTTTAAGAGAACAACACATTGAGTGACATTATTATTACTAGCGTGTATTTATATGGCATTACACGAGTTATTTCAGCTGACTTCTTAGTGCACATTTGCGTTTTTTTTCCTGCTCTGTCCCAGACGCCACATGCTCTCATTAACCATGTGATGTGCTGTAGTGGTTGCCAGGGTAACTGCTCATTCTGTACTGGCGATGGAGAGCCACGTCACATTTCGCCTTACACCTCTGTCTGTAGGGTGGGCGGAACCTACGTGCTGCGGCCGCTCTGCGAAAACTGATCTTACGGAAATATATTGTGGCTTATTAGAGGGCTGGCTGGAAATGTTGGGGGTAAGATTTCAGGCAATAAAATAACAATGAATCATTGTTGGAGGAGATTTGAGCGCGTTTTGAGGCAGTAGAGAGGGGGGATCTGCATGTGCAGCTGCAGGATTGTGGGATTGTGACAGGTCCTGCCCATAATAAAAGTCAGGCAGTAAGAAAGGGTTTTGGGTACTGAGCGGCTCGCTGGGCCTGCGCACATTTGCACCTCTGGGATGCACCTCACAGATGCTCAGTCAGTTTTAATGGCAGGAGACTGCTCTTTAAGGAACAACCTCACCCACAGCAAGTCTCCCCGTTCGCATCACCCTACAGACTCCTCCTCCTCTCACACTGGATGACAGGCAGCCCCTCCCTCTCCTACACAGCATTGCCAACCTCTGTTCCTCCTTGCACCCACCCCTGGGTGACAGAGCTTTCCTCTCCTCCCATCATTCTGTGGGTGCCCTGCCTTCTGGGTGTGCCCCCTCCCCCTGTGTCACAGGACAGCCTCTCCCCCACTCCTCTATCACAGGACTCACTCAGCACCCCCTTTGGCTGCTGTATAACAGGACGTTTGTGCCCGGCTCTCTACACCATGAAGGGCTGATCGGGAGCAAGAGCGTTGCGCGACAGAGGCAGCCTGGGATTAGTCTTGCGCCAAATGGTCGAGCCCTGATGCAGGAGGCGATTTGTGCATATCCCAGAGCTGGTGTAGGTAAGCCCGTGATTCACTCATACTGAAGAGCTGTCATTGCATCCAGAATGCCCTGGCAGAGGAGATGAGAGATGGGTATATATATGAGAGATGGGTATATATATGAGAGATGGGTATATATATGAGAGATGGGTATATATATGAGAGGTGGGTTTATATGAGAGGTGGGTATATATATTTGAGAGATGGGTATATATATGTATATATGTGAGATGGGTATATATATGGGATGGGTAGAGGGTGCGGCTGTGGCTCATATAGCAGTAGCGGCAGGGATGCGGGAGAGAGAGCGCATGCATGTCTATGGGAAGGTGCATGATGTATGTGGCAGGGATAGGGACACGTACGGTAGCCGTGCAGCTGTGAGTGAGGCACATCTATGACCTTCCCCAGAGATGCTACATACATTCATTCATTGCACTGGCATCTGCAGCCTCTCCATTTCCTTCGATCCTTCTTTCCTTGCCTTACTGATGATTTGCTTTAGTGGGAACTGGGTGAAAGCTGGGCATTTATTAGCTAATAACTGGAGCAAATAATTTCCCTTGCAAGATATTGCATTGTTACAATCCGTCTGTTGCATTAGATACACGGTGCTTTCCTGAAGAATACTCAGCACAGGGGTGGGGGGCACAGAGCTCACCATTGCCCTGCCAAACTAGCACATCTGTTTTTCTTTGACCCACTAGCATATAGGGATTGCTGTTGGGAAATGTGCCATTTGATTGACTTGATGTGGGCACAGGATGATGAGGAAAGTTGGTCTATGCTGGGCACCTTATGTGTCTGTACACCTTTGCAAGGCTGTACTGGCCTGGGCACTAATCTCCAGCCTGCCTCCCTTCTAGAAACAACTACTAGAGACCTGTAGGCCAGACAATCAGGTGTGGTGTGGCATGGGCCTTCTCTGTAGGAAGTAAGCTGTGCAAAGAAAAAATAAATTCCCTTCTTGCTAAAATACTGTAAAGGCAACAGTCACTGTCAAGCGCCTTTCATTTAAAACACAGAAATATTCATCAGCAAAACAGGGAATGTCCTAATAATGTCTTAAACCATTTCTTCAGAATTGTATGTTTAAAAATTCATTAGCAAAACCTGGAATGTCTTAATAAAGTCATAAACCATTTCTTCAGAATTTTAAGTTTAAAAATGAAAAGGAAGAATATTGTGATTTCCTGATCTACTTTTTATAGAAAAATATCTCAGGACATTAAATGGAGATTTACTTGTTTTTTATCAATTAAGAAATCTTTTACATATAATGATGTATTTAATAAAAAAATGTGGATTTGTTTTCCTGTTAATGACCTTTTTTATTCCCACATACTACTCTACTTAATGCTGTTAAAATTGCCCCAGGCAGTGGTGTCGTAAACAACATTAAGCCTTTCTCGTTAAAAAGGGCTGTCCTTCTGGAGGCTATCAACTAGATTGGGGAGCTCCAATGCATTTCCTTGTCCATCAGACTGTCCATGGACAACACAGATCTTTTTATACTATCATCCTTTTTATACAATCCACCCTTTGACCCCTTGTAGCCCAGACTCATTGATCGTAGATCAGACACTGACCCCAACTTTAAACAGAAAAAAAGTAGATATAAGGGAATCAAACTATGTCCTTATAATAAGCCAATAGTAATCAAGTACCAGCATATATACTCCCTCATCTATACAATGTAATTTTTTTCTTTTTTTAACAAAAAAAAGAGTAAACCTCTTTTTTTTCCAGAACTACTTTATTACCCCCCTTGTTTTCAGTCATAAATCAAGATTATTATTTTTTTACCAATTTAAAAGTGGACACATACCAATACACATGTTGTAGGGCTGATTAGTATGTAAGTCTGAACAAATATCAGTCATGCTACATGTGCACATTTATAGTTGTTTCAGGTTTAAAGGAATGACATGGCAACCTAAAGTGCAAATAGTTGCTTAGCGTGTAGGCTCACCATATATACAGGGGGGCTCAGGTATTTTACACCAAGATGACCCTTCAACAAGAGAGGCAGATAGACTGGATCTGTTGCAGGCACTCCAAGAAGATGACTCCCTGACCAGGCTTGCAAATCATCTTTATAGTAGATAGCATTTGCATATGGATAAGTGTTAGGTAGAGCACAAACTGAGCAGATGTACTTTCTACAATGTAGAAATGTGGATGTTTTTACAAGCGTTGTCTGGGGGTCATCTCCTTAGAACAGGTTGGGACTGAGAATCAAAATAGGCCCTGGCAATTCAGGTACACAGAGGCCCTAGCAGCCGACACAGAGGCCCAACCAGCCCCTACCAGTCCACTAAATACTAATTTTCTATGACACCTTATAGCAGCCCCTATGGCATTTGCCAAAACCCACAGACTGCTAGTCTGGGCCTGCCTTGGAATGTCTTTCACAGATTTCAACTAAGGTGGAAATTAAACCTTTTTTAATTTTGATGATTTGCGTTCCTTGAGTGTTGGATTCAGTGTAAATGGGCTAGCACAGGAGTGTCCATACTTGACTAATACTGGGTCTACCTTTAGTGATGTTGTCCCATCAAGCTCTACATTCATATAACATTGTTACATATTGTTCTGTGTAAAATATTACATAAATATTGATTTGTGAACAAACGTATATTGTTAGATTTGACAATTAACTATTTCTTTTGTAACCTTAAAATAATGAATATGTGAATGAAACACATGAAGCAGGAGGGTGAATTAGAAAAGCTGTTTGTTGACAGTGTCTTGAGATCTACTGATCACCAGCTAAAGGTCTACTGGTAGATCCCAATCTAACTTTTGGGCACCCCTGGGCTAGCAGGTGCTGTAGCCAAAGCCCTAAAACAATGACTTGATCAGTTGCAGGTGGTACAGTGATAGGCAGTGATTTGCTGTGCGCATACACACACACACACACACACACACACACACTTGCCTTGCATGATACAATGTAGCAGGCAAATGGCTTGCAGGATACAATAAGCTGGTAGCGTGCTCCATTTAATGTGACCATGGCTTCCTGGATACAGAGTAATAGGTCAGTGGTTTGCTAAATACAAAGTTACAGACAAGTGTTTGCTGGATACTGCAACACATTAACAGAATACAGTGCTGCTGAGGTTTATTGACTAAAGTAAACATGCTGCATGTGTTTCATTTTATCTTGGAAAATACAGTAGGTGGGTTTACAAGTCTTTTGCTTTTGTTTTTAATTGTACATCAAACAGAGGTGTTATTATTTTGCTCACATTGTAAAAGAAAATTATTGTTGTGGCTAAAAGGCAGAAGAGCATTTTTACCCATTATGCACACTATAAACTTTTATCTGATACATTGTATCCAGTTCCTAGGATGAGAAACTGAATCATTGTTTTTTTTTTTTATTTGTTCTTTTCTGTATTTACTGAAACAATGAGTCCCTGGGCAACATATGGCCATACTCTGAAACAGGTTGCACAACCAAAGCTGCAGTATTCTGCAACATTGCTCCAGCTGCCTGAGTCTGGTCTTTCATCTAAGCAGCTGAATCAAATTCTAGGGATTTAAATGTGATAAAAATCTGTAGTGTACACAAGTTTATTATTGCGGGGGAAGGCCACTACTGACTTAAGGTGTGTCTGGCTCAGCGTGTCCACTCCTATTCCTGTCATTATGCCAGTGTTGGGAGTCCATGTGCACTGTAAAGACGCTCAGTAATGGGAAGACATATGTTGGCAAGAGGACAGTGAAGCCTCAGGTCAATTGTCAGATTGTCTGAATGGAAGGCTCCACTGATGACACACAATTTCATAACACAAGTTGCTTTGTAATGAGTCAGAGTTTTTACATTCAAATAGTGAGGGTGAGCAATTATTAAGTTATTCACAGTATGAATTACAATGCAATACCACTGAAAGAAGTTATTTTTATGTAATTAGAGATTAATTTACTGCCTCAAAACAGGGACACTGGCAGAGCATGTATCAGAAAGCACCAAGGCAAAAGCTGTACATGGCCATTCCAGTTCCTGGACTTGACTGCTGAACAGTTAGATGTGTGGCTAGTTTGTGGCTAATGCGTTAACACACACAGTAGGCCACATAGGGTTGCCACCTTTTCTGGACAAAATTACCGGCCTTCCTATATATTTATCTTTTTTCCCTATTAATAACATTTCCTGGGTTCAGACATATTTTTTACTGGCCAGGTGGCAACCCTGGGCCACACTGAAACAAACCACACAGATGTGCTTGCTCAGCTTTCAGGCAGATGGTTTCAGATATCATGGAAAGTGACATTTTCAGGCAAACATAAGCATTAAAAATAATGTTTTTGAAATTACAGCTCAATGCTTGGCATGTTTGCTTGTGAAATGACTGACTGCATGTATCTGTCTGTATGTATAGACAGCAGTTTTCTTTCATGTCAGTCGCAGGAGGTGGCCGTTTTTCTGCCAGCTGAAATACACTGGTGGAGAATCATTACAGCTGCCATTGGCTTTAAGGACTGCTTTAAACTAGGCCATTGGGTAATTGTTTCCTATGTGCATTTTCTTCTTAGTTAAGTATATCTATTACTTATTCTGTTGCACAAGGCAAATACTTGTTCTCTTGTATTTTACTACAACCTTCTATATCCCCAACCAAACCTGTTTCCTACAGTGTAACCGGTAGAAGGTGTGGTCTAAAGCTGGCCATGGACGCAAAGATTTCCCTGCAATATCGGACAAACTATCTTACGTCCTCATCTCCCAACCTGCCACTAACTATTCAGATCAGATCAAAGTAGTAAAGAACAGATCAGCCAATGTTCTGCCCAACAGCAATCGTAGGAAAGTTTTTGTCCAACAAAGCTGACAGTGACATTCTCCCACTGAAGATCGTCAGATCGGCAATACATGCAGAGATATGATCATCAGCCATCAGAAATCTTTTAACCTGTACGATCAACTGGCATGATAAATGTTGAGATACTCTAAACACAATACTAAAATCGTACGATTTGAGGATTCATACGATCCGATCTTTGCATCTATGGCCAGCTAAATGGCCAAGGACATGAGGAAAACAGCAAAGCTGCAGCAGGAACAGCCTCCAAAGTTTGCTGATAGCCACTACAACACAATACCAATACCAACACAATACCATATCAACCCTCTGTATTTCCATTTTCCAGTACCAAATAAAGAAAAGTGATGGGAATATAGTGCCCCTTTAAGCGAATACACATTCCCTTCCTCAGATAGCAATCCAGAAAACATCAATGTAATGAAGCAGACTTAGTCAGTTAAATGATAGGTTGTTTAGAAGAATATGAAAGAGATGGAGAGAGTGCAGAGATGTGCAACTAAGCTGGTAAAAGAAATGGAAAATGTACTGTATACTGTGAGGGTAGACTGTTGTGACTGGGGGTGTTTCATCTGTAGAAAAGGAACCTGTGTCTTGTGGGGACATTATTAATCTTTACAAGTACATTAAAATACATTATCGACAGATAGAGGGGGGTATTGTTCACATAGAATAGATCAAAGAACCAGAGGCCACCCCTTAAGACTTGAGGAAGCCAACTTTGATTTAAACAGCGCAGGTAATTTCTCACGTTGAGGCCAGTGAGGCTGTCATGGCAGATTTTATTTTTGTCTTTAAGATTGGGTTGGATGATATCTTGTATAAGCATAATATCAAAGGCTATTGTGATTGTAAGAGTAACAGTTAGTACAGTATAGTAAGTGTATGTATCATGAGTGATTATATGGGTCGGCTTATGTATGTGTTTCTATATGCACAGAGTTCATTTGGAAGGGTATGACTTGATCGACTTTTGTCTTTTTATCAGTCTAGATTAACCGTCACTATAGATGGAGCCAACATCAAAAAACCCTTTAAAAATGTTATAATTGTGAAACTTAAGATGAACCCAACTGCAAACTGAACTATTCATGCCAAAAGCCATGTACTGATTTTATAGGAGAAACAAGTACAAAGTTAACTACACAGTATTCTCCTCTAATATAGTAAGTTTTACAACACCACTCCTTTAAACAGAGACACGTGAAAAATACCAGTTGAAGGCAGAGCCCTTAATTAAAAATTCTGTAAGCAGTTCTGTTTATTAGGAGATCTGTTTATCTTCTAGCAAATAACACCAGAACATCCTATAGCCTTCTTTAGGTCCCGAAGGTACAGTGAGCAAAACTGGCCCTTCACTATGCCACCTTTACTATCTACATCTAAATTATTAGAATTGTAGCGAGAGAAAGTTTTACTTTACTTCTCCCTTACATTTCACAGACTCACTTGGTTACCAGGAAAACCCTGGTGGGCCAAGTGTAAGCTCACACAAACATTTGGCCTCTTATGCCTATACCATAGTCATTCCCAATTTTGTATGAGAACAAAGGGAAGAAAAAAACAGAGTTTAGACAATAGTATATAAATAGAAGATATTAGGAGAATAAAGCAAATGAGTAAAACAAGGTATAAAAGTACTTTGAGAAGTAGGCCTATGGGCTAAGGTTTTTAGGTGTAACCATGGTGCAACAGTTCAACATTGGATAGCTGGCTTATGTTTGGCGATATATACTTCTAAAAAACCTTTCCAAATCTCTTGATACTTGCGTATGTAAAAATAAATACATTTAGCTTTTGCCAAAGTCAAATTATTGATTTCATGTCAGATTTTTAAATGAAAGATATGGCCTATGTTCCAAAGTATATAAGGGGCGTATGGGTGCATGCAGTAAATTCTGTGCTGCTTGTCACAGCAGATGTATTTACCGTGGACTAAAACATAACATTTATTTTTTAAAATAAGCTCTGCGATTAAAGGAACAGTTCAGGAAAAAAAATAAAAACTGGGTAAATAGATAGGCAGTGCAAAATAAAAAATGTTTCTAATATAGGTAGTTAGGCAAAAATGTAATGTATAAAGGCTGGAGTGACTGGATGTCTAACATAACAGAATACAACACAACATCCTGCTTTTCAGCTGTCTAAATCTGAGTTAGTCAGCGACTTGAAGGGGGGCCACATGGGACATAACTGTTCAGTGAGTTTGCAATTGATCCTCAGCATTCAGCTCAGATTCAAAAGCAACGGTTATGACCCATGTGGCCATCCCTCAAGTCACTGATTGGTTACTGCCTGGTAACCAGGCAGTGTAAACCAAGAGATCTGAAGAGCAAGAAGTAGTATTCTGTTCTGTTCTGTTAGGTTAGACTTACAGTCACTCCAGCTTTTATACATTACATTTTTGGCTAACTATATTGAAAAGATTTTTTATTTTGCACAGCCTATCCATTTACCTAGTTTTTACTTTTATACTGAACAATTCCTTTAAGTGTTTTGCCATAAAACAGAATAAAAGCACTTGCAGGCCCACTCATATGTAATGAATTCAGATATATGCATGCAATTCAGGTCTCATTTACTAAGTTATATCAGTGCAGTTAACCATAACAACCAATCACCCTGAACTAATAGCTGGTTGATTTCTAAACCCTAGTGTATATATATATATATATATATATATATATATATATATATATATATATTATTTTGTAGTTCACATCAACTTAAGGGCAGCAGCTCTTAGGAGGAAAACATTTTATGATATAACTAAATATTAATTTAGGACTAGAAAAAAGTGGAGACTGAGCTTTAGACATTACCTAATCACCCTTACTAATAAAAATATTTTTACCAGGAAGATATTTTCAAGTGAAACCTGATGAATTGAAATTCTCGAGTGATGTGTGTGGTGCTCATAATAAACTATTGCTGCATATTGACCTGTTTAGCTCTTATTTCTCTAGAAGGCGACTGATGTCACACCATGTAAGACCCAGACGGGGCTGAGCTATCTTCTAGAAATGCAGTGTTGTTATTTAAATACTATGCTTGCAGTTATCTTGAGCTCTGCAGTGCCAAGTGAATTCCTGGTTCAAATCAGCAACTGATTCCAAGTCATGCGTGTTTGTAATGCTGCAAGAGCAAGCTTTGGTGTGTTTTTTTTTCAGTTGACAGCAACTAAAGAGGTTCTCTTCACCCAAGTGAATGTATGTTTTTTCCAATACAGCTGATTATGAGCAATAAGCACTAATCAGGCAGCCAAGGCTACTCAGTAACCTTACTCTATGCTGGAAAAAGAAAGCAAATGTTAGAATGTTAATCATGAACAGTGCTATAAAGGCTTTGACTTGCTATGTGTAGGACTATTACTTGCTTTCTTCTCAGTGCACACTGCCATACATGCCCCAGCATTGCCGATGAACATTTGTAGTGCTGGCACAAGTCACATGACCAGGGGCAGCTGGGAAATTGACAAAATGTCTAACCCCATGTCAGATTTCAAAACTGAATAAATAAATCTGTTTGCTATTTTGATGGATTTCAGTGCAGAAGTCTGCTGGAGTAGCACTATTAACTGATGCTTTTTAAAAAAAAAAAAAAAAAAAAAAAAATGTTTTCCCATGACAGTATCCCTTTAAAATTTCAACTAGGCAAGATTGTAATCCCTTTGTGGGCCAATGATTAGATCAGCCTGATTGGGGAATATGTATGGGCGGCCAATTTGCACCCAAATCCACTTAGTAGGCAACCTTGCCAGAGTAGTGGATCTGGCAGTGTATGGCCAACTTTACATATTGCAGCTTTATGTGCTACCTGTGATAAAGGTAACAGTTTACTGTGTCTTTAAAATAAGCTATAAATTGATTTTTTTTCATTCAGTGGCACACCTTCCATTTCTCTTCTTGTTTATGAGATGTAAAATGTAGCATGTACATTTTGTACAAATGTACACTTCTGCACACATATTAAATGGTTATCTCCATTGTGAAAACAAGAAACCTTATACAATGTTTTACAAAGGTATAATGCAAAAGGAACTTTGTCTTTCCTTTCCGAGCAAACTATTTAGCTCTTGGACTTTAAGTAGCCTCAGGGTGGATAGCAGCTCTGACTTCCTAGCTTTTGGCATTTATCTGCTGATGGCACAAAGACCGTACGTGTTCAAGGCACTGAGCCATTTAATAAGCCTTCTTTGCCTATTCACAGTTGTTCTGTGAGAAGAGCATGTCTGCTATAGTAAACAGATACATGTAGAGTAGAGTTAGAAGTAGAGTTTATTTTATGTTTAAAGTCTAGAATTAGAGCAGAGTTTATTTTATGGGCAGACTGGTTGCTAATTCATCCTCTCTTAATAAAGTTAGTATCTAATTGCCCAACATGTTTAAATTGTTCACTGATCATTTGGTCTAATTTAAATAAAAGTGAGCCAGAGTGTAAAATCCTATTTTCCAAGGCTCCTCTGGGCCATGGATGGCCTCCACAGCAGTTTTCTATACATGAGTCCTATAAAATCCAATCTTTGAAATCTATGAAAGATCATTTTAGTGTGACCCCAGAATTAACTACTGAACTACCTTTAATTGCAGTTTATTTTGCAAATGTTAAATGCTGTTACAAAACACTTTTTTTACAGGAACCCTGGTGGGTCACACACACTTTATTCTGACCCTGGAAGCTCTAGTATAGTTTATAGAATGCATTTCTTGTACCTGTGCTTGCTCTAGTAGGGTTGTAACACCTATAATGCACAGCTTGAAACAGGAAAGCTACAGTATGTAGCTTACAACAAGTGCAGATAAGCTGAGATCAAATGACACTCTTACCTTTTTTTTTACACACCTATAGGATGAAAGTCTTTCTCTTATGAAAAAATAGATTTTTTTTTTATCTGCATTTGCATGAGAGATGAGGTATGACCTGTAATTTACAGTATGGCAAGTATTTTATTGTTACTGGCCCTTGAAATCCCTTATGACTTCTTGTGTGAGGCAATGATACTTTATAGGGAACATGTGAATTACAGTTTTAAGAAGGGCTTTACTGTGATTTAAATAAAGACATTACATATCTTTGTATATAACTCTATTGTTCATCATTTTCATGCATGGTTTGCTCGGATTTCATTTCCTGCTATATCCAGGTAGGCTGTGCATTTCTTAAAGGAATACTGTCATGGGAAAAATGTTTTTTTTTTTCAAAATGTATCAGTAAATCAGTTAATCTGCATTGAAATCCATTTCTCAAAAGAGCAAACAGATTTTTCTATATTTCATTTTGAAATCTGATATGGGGCTAGACATGCTGTTAATTTCCCAGCTGCCCCAAGTCATGTGACTTGTGCTCTGATAAACTTCAATGAATATTTACTGCCTTTTCACCAAGCAGCCTAACAACAGAACAATGGGAAGGTAACCAGATAACAGCTCCCTAACACAAGATAAGAGCTGCCTGGTAGATCTAAGAACAGCACTCAGTAGTAAAATCCCATGTCCCACTGTGACACCTTCAATTACATGGAGAAGGAAAAACAACAGCCTGCCAGAAAGCTAAAGTGATGGCACGAGTGGCACATGACCAAATGCAGCTGGAAAATTAATAAAAATGTCTATCCCCATGTCAGATTTCAAAACTGAATATAAAAAAATCTGTGTGCTCTTTTGAGAAATGGATTTCAGTGCAGAAGTCTACTGGAGCATCACTATTAACTGATGCATTTTCAAAAAAAACGTTTTCCCATGACAGTATCCCTTTAACTGAAATACTGTGTCAACTATTTAAGTACCATGCAAGTTCTTTTATTAGCTATTGCTTGTCACCCTCCGAGTGAAATACATACAGCAGTAATTTAGAATAAGAAATAGACAGGCATAAATCACACTTATAATTCCTATTAGTTAATCCAGAGGAAAGTAAAAATTCACCGAAAGTAGTCTCCATCTATGAGTAAATGCCCTGCTTGGCATGAAATGTATTAGGTTGTATATGTCTTAATAAACTATTTTTAAATCTTTATTTTCCTTCACTACTGCATTAACGTTGAATACTTTCTACTTTCACACTAAAAATTTTTTTTGGTAATTACCTAAAACCAACAGACTGGAGTTAAGTTGTAAGACTCTTTCCTAACTCAGCCAGAGGTGCTTTTTTCATAGAACATTGATTATTAAAAATATATTTATAATGTATGTGCAGAGCAAATTTACACCATTTACTCTTTTAAGTATGTTCCCTGGATGGTCAAAAATGGCATCCAGGCCAATCCATGGATCAATATTTTATGAAGGTAACCACTGAGGAACTTTGGTTAAAAACTTTACACTATACAAATCTGTATTCAAATTAACTTTTTAATTAATGAAAATGTATACTATATTTTTAAAATATAAGCTAAAAGGGCAGACTTCATTTCTTTATAAGGCCAACGGTACATCGAACAATTCTCTGTTGCTATATTAAGGTCAGCAAAAAATAATTTAAACTGCACCTGCCACCTCTGTTCTGCCTGACAAAACTGGTAAAATTTGTTTTTTTTTGGCTTTAAAATATATGCAATTCTCCACTGGCTGAAACACACCTTCCTATATGCCATTAGCCTAAGAAAAATGAAAAGATAGATGTAAGAAAAGATGTATACCATATATATGTGGATCCAAATTTTCATATTTCAAATGCAGATTAAACTTGGGGGCAGATTTATCATTGGTCGAATTTCGAATTAAAAAAAATATGAAATTCAACCATATAAATAAAAGGGAAGTAAAATCCTTCAAATTCGACTATCGAATTCAAAGTATTCTACCGCAATTTGATCGATCGGATGAGCGCATAAAAAAATTTGGATCAACTGTTCGAATCGATCGATTCGAACGATTTAATAGATCGAATTTTTTTTATTCAATCAAAACTAATGATTCCCTATTCGGCAGCTTGGTTCTGGTGAAGTAGGTGGTCAAATAAAAATTTTAAGTTATTCGAACATAGAATATTTGAATATCTGGATAAAATTTTATTTGAATATTCAAATTATTCTAATATTCAAATTATTCGAATTTGACTATTCGATGGTCGAAATTTGCCTAATTTGCATATTCAAAGATTCAAATTTATAGTAAATTCGATCGATCTTCGAATTATTCACGTGAATTTTGTAAATCTGCCCCTTAGTCTTGCAGGCAGTGGCATAACTACTCCCTGGTGGGCCCCGGTACAGGATGGGCACCTGGGCCCCCCTGTTGGGCCCTTAACTTGCATGCTGGAGTGTTGGCATGTGTGCTGTAAAATCTCCCTATTGATAACCTTCTGCCATAACCATTTTTGTGACTCCGTTGGGCCCCAAGGGGGTGGGGCCCTGGTGCAATTGCACCCTCTGCACCCCTGGTAGTTACGCCACTGCTTGCAGGTTTAGAAATATCTTGCACTATTCTTGTTGTGGATTTCCATACACAGCTTTTGCCAGTGTTATGACCCTTTGCCTGTTTAAAAAAGATCATGGATTCTGAAAACGTATAGGCACATAGCCTTCTGGGCTGAATTCCCATTTGTTCATAATCATGCTGCCAGCTTTGCTTGAGAAGAGAGCCCAGATTCACAGCTCTGGGGGAAGATTCCCATGTGGGTAGATGGAATCTAATATGCCAGCAGTAAAAGAGCAGATGATTACTGCTTTTGCATCTCTGTATATTTTTTTCTTGTTTACTTGTGATATTTGATTCATCCTGGAACTGAAATTGTATCTTTCAACCATCTTCCAACAACTGCCTTTGAAAGTAGCACTGAACTTCCTTCTTGTCATTATGTATACATTCTGCTGAAAGCTGGGCTGTCAGCATCTTTGGTTTGTGTGTTTGACTGTACACATGTTAGTATGGAAGGGATGGGCAGGTCCAAGATAGGGGTGAAACTGTTCAACCAAGATGTTGCTATCACCTACATTTCTTTCTATTACTTAGAGTTTCTACGACTAAAAACATTTTTTGTATCGATTATGTGATGTGAAGTACTTGTAATGGTATTCAGTGTTCAGTTCTCTTTATATTGCAAGATAAATTGTGTATTACAGCTGCTGTTCCATGATGCTCTTATATTGTTTTGACTGATCTACTTGGTAGAGACTGGAACTAAGACATGATTTTACTGCATATTAAATCTGGTTATTGATGTACTTATCTTATTCTCTAATCTTGCTTAGTATCCACTGTTGATTGTACACTACAGATATTACACTTAGCAGAAGTCACGTAGAGTGACAGGCAGCAGGTCAGAAGCATTCACTTCACCACACAGTGTGGTACGGTATGAAAGCTGTACTTGCTGTATACCTGTCCATATTTCTCCCTCCCCAATACTACATAAAACTATTTAAAATTACCCATTTGGGTGCTGGACTGGATGAACTGGGAATGACAGGATGGACTACACTGGCTGGAGAGGTAGGAAGAGAATGGCAAATTCTAAAGACGAAATGTGATGAGAGAGCATACATGTGATGCATGCAGGCCCGGATTTGTGGAAAGGCCACCTAGGCCCGGGCCTAGGGGGGCAGGATTTAGGAAGTGGCATGCTGCCCAGCCACACCCACATTGGTTCAGAAACACTGGGGATATGCAGGAGATACAATAGTTTTTTAAATTTCCCATGTGCTAAATCATCATTGCTCCGGTCCTGATGATGAAAATTTGCGAATAAAGGACAGAGTATGGTGGCGACAAATGGCAGTGGGCTTAGGGGTGCCCTCTATGTAAATCAGGCCCTGGATGCATGGCAAAGTCGGTCCCACTGTTTATTGCTACACTCTGAAGGAAAAAAGTAGTGTGAGGGTGTAATTAAAGGTATGGTGCTTGCAAGCAATCGTATGAGAGGTGTGGAGTAGGTCACATATTGCATATTAGTTTACTTTCCTATAAATGTTTACTAACAAAAACAACCTGACATAGGTTTCAAAGAAAGCCTGTTTATCTGTGTTATTTCCATGAGTTACTGCCTTAAAGCACCTGCACGGAGAAAACACTTAAAACTATACACAAAACATATTTATTAAGCTTTCACGACAGTTTTATTTTTTTTCTTCCATCTACTATGCTGTGATTTGCTATGGTTCCAAACTTAGATTATGAGAAATGGTAAGAGGCCAGTAACAATATATAAACGTTTTCCTAATTTCTAGATGAGTGGAGCAGCTATGAAATACAGGAAGGCCATCTCCTAATGTTTCCATTTTAATCAAATAATCCACATTATTAAAACATATATTCTTGTTCTCTGTAATAATAAAACAGTCCTTGAACTTGGTCTGAGAACTTGAGAGTGAGACACCCAGCCTTTCTGGGATGCTTTTTTTTTTTAGCATTTACAGTTGTTTTTTTTTTAACCCATCATAACTTTTTTGAATCATGTTGCTTGCAATTCTAAAATGTGAATATATTTTTCAGAAACCAATATCATTTCTCAGTTTCAACATATATGTTGACTTTTTTCACATTTTCAAGTAAATATTGGATTTAAAATGTTTGCAAATAACCCCCTCTGTTTTTATTTATATTTTACACAGTGTCTCAAATCAGCTGTAGGTTTACCAGGTATAAAGGCACCAGAAGTCTGTCTCCTGGGGATAGATGATATTTGACAGCTGAACAAAGCCTGAAATTTAATGTGATCAATAATCTTTTATGCCAAAAAGCTAATACTCCCACCCCACACACAGTTCTACACTGAAACAGAATGCTTCTATTGATTGAGTTAAATGACAGGATAAGCAGATTTGCTGAGTGAAGCTAAGTTTTTCTTGGGCCGTTGTACCTAGGGTTGCCACCTTTTCTTAAAAATAATACCGGCCTTCCTGTATATTTACCTTTTTTTTCCTATTAATAATATTGGGATCAGCCATCAAAAATACCAGTCAGGCCGGTAAAAAAATGGACAGGTGGCAACCCTAGTTGTGCCACCACTCTGAAACGCAGCTATTACTAAAGGTGGCCATACACGGGCCGATAAAAGCTCCCGACAGACTAAGTCGGCAGCTTATCGGGCCGTGCGTGGGGCCCTCCGACAGGCTTTACCTAAAGTCGGCCAGATGTCGATCGGACAGGACTAGAAATTCTGTCGGATCGCAGCGGCATCTGTTCATAGATGCGGTCCTGTGTTCCGACCGCCTGTATCCCCTGCGTTGTGATCCGAACTTTGGGCCCTAGGGCCCACGATCGTATCAGCCCAATATCGCCCACCACAAGGTGGATGTCAAGGAGGATCTCACCATGTATGGCAACCTTTAGCTATCCTTGGCATCGCTAGTGTTGAATGAATCATTTCTGCTGGAAGAAAATCTTAAAGGGATACTGTCATGGGAAAAAAAGTTTGTTCCAAAATGTATCAGTCAGTAGTGCTACTCCAGCAGACATCTGCACAGAAATCTGTTTCTTAAAAAAAACACCTGATTTTTTAATATATAATTCTGAAATTTGCCATGGGGCTAGACATATTGTCAGTTTCCCAGCTGCCCCAAGTCATGTGACTTGTGCTCTGATAAACGTCAGTAATCTTTACTGCTGTACTGCAAACTGAAGTGAATTGATCCCACTCCCTTTGCACCCCCAGCAGCCACAACAGAGCAATGGGAAGGAAACCAGATAGCAGCTCCCTAACACAAGATAACAGGTAGAACTGGTAGATCTAAGAACAGCACTTAATAGTAAAAGCCAATTCCCACTGGGTTACATTCAGTTACATTCAGTTATATTTAGTAGGAGAAACAGCAGCCTGACAGAAAGCAGTTCCATCCTAAAGTGCTGGCTCTTTCTGAAAGCACATGACCAAACAAAATGACCTGAGATGGCTGCCTACACACCAATTTTACAACTTAAAAAAAATACACTTGCTGGTTCAGGAATTACATTTTATATTGTAGAGTGAATTTTTGCAGTGTAAACAGCATAATTTAGAAATAAAATATACATCATAAAAATCATGAAAGAATTCCAATAATTTGAGACCAGATCTAATTCTTAATGACGCTACTCTTTTCTGACATTTCTTTTACAATATGACAGATAAAATAAAAGGTATGGTTCAGGCATAGAGGAAAGCATAGAGCAACACTAAGTTAATAGGGCCCCCTGAGCAGAGCCCTGACAGCAATTAAAATGGCGCCTGCGCATGAATGCTCACACTTGTGACTTGCCTCAGCACTTTGTCAATGAGCTGCCAACCACCGCCTCCCACCACGCACACACCATGCACTAGAGTCCTGCAGCGGGTTGGGTAACCTGCAGGTAGACATTCCGGGTGCGAGTATAGACACGGGTCGGCGGTTCTGCGGGTTTACTGGTCGGGCTGCGGGTCTTCTCAATAGTGATTTTTACTAAATTTTTTATCATCACGCCTACTTCCGATGATGTCACTTCTGGTTACAATGACAGCACTTCCTGATTTTTGATGGTCAGCATGACATCACTTCCTGATTCTTGATGGTTAGCAGGTCGCAGGTCTGGGATGTGGATAAGGTACTTGCAGGTCGGGTAGCTAGGCCAGGCCGGTAAGAATGCGGGTACAGGTCAGGTACGGGTTGCAAAAAATGGACCCCGCAAATCACACCATGTGTCTCTAGGGGTCCCTGAGTCTAGTAGCCCCTGCTGCCATATCCTTGGTGTAATACTTGGTGTTTTAAACAATAGTGCATTAATGTTAAATCTATGGTTTTTTTTTTATATTGTACATGGATAAATACTCTCTCGGTTCATTTTCTTGTTTAAATCTTAAAAAACACAACCCTGTCTAGCTAATAGGCACTGTACATATTTCTTTATATGGGATGGGGGCCAATGACTGCTTTGAATTCCTTTTGAGTGAAGAATGACCATTGGGAATCTTTTTTGAGCATTTGTTTTTTCTAAATGTAATGACTTCATTATATTGTACAATAGTTTGTATAAATTGATGAGAATAACAGAGAGTTAGAAGTCATGTTGCAATCTGTTATGTGTTATGGGGCACTAATAGTAAGATATAAGCCTTTCTTAACCCTTTTTCTGTGCCACTAGCCTAGGGTCAACAGCAGACTATTTGTTGACATGGTCTGCACTGAAACCTGCAAATGTAAATTCATCAGCTTTGGCACTTCAGTCCCTGAGCATCAGCGCCATAGAATTTACAAGCTATGGTGTGAAAAGCTTTAAAAGAATATTGTCCTCACATATTTTGCCTCTTTTTTTTATATTATGTTACATTTTTGCACAACCGAGCTGTCTTACTTTCTTCTCACATTAGAGGCCCAGATTTCAAGTATTTCTGAATTTGAAAGTTTAATTTGTTCTGCCTGATACACAGCTCTATTCCACACTTACATCTAAATAATGGTGGCCATATTCAGATCCAGTTGCCAGCTTATTGGCCTGCCAGGCCTGTCTTATCGATATCTAGGCGAATATTGTCCAGATTAAAAATTCATTCACATGAGGAGTGCATCAGCACATTGATGCAGCCCTTGTCCAGTGGGACTCTGTACGCTCCAGTGTATGATGTAAGACTGATGGGCCAATCAAATCAGTCCAATTTGGGCCTCCATGTTGGTGGCCAAACTGAACCTCACTAACTTTGTCCTGGCAGTGTTTGGACTCTTTAAGACAAGCATAATAGTTAATGTGTTTAACTGCAGACACAATCTGCAGTAAAAGTAAGTGTTCTATTTTTATAACCCCTTTCAAGCACGATAACATTCTGATGTACATATTTGCTACTACCCTATTAAATAACCTTATTCTGATAACAATATACATTTAACAAGGCTATCAATTTTTAAAGGACTTTAAAGTGAGACACTATACTGCTATGAACAAAATTCTATAATGAAAATGCACATTTTTGATATACTGGTGATGTTTATAATATAAAGAATTCATAAATTGCCAGCCTTTAAAAAGTAGCAATAATACATTTGCAGCGTCACTGAGTATTTGTTTTAGATGACCCCTATTTGAAAGCTGGAAAGTCAGTGGAATATGGCAAATCGTTCAAAAACTATAAAAAAGAAGTTGCTTAGAATTAACCATTCTATAACATACTAAAAATGAATCAAAAGGTGAACCACCTATTTAAAGAGATAAAGTAATAAAATCAAATCCATAGGACATTGATATTGAACATAGTGAACTAAAAAATATTAATATTTAATCACAGCACATCACCATTCATTGGATGGTCTTACTCTCCAATGGAGTTATTAGCTTCTAATCTGGATATGCAGATTCGGTTTGGGATTCACAGTAGGTTCTTGCAATATAAGCACACAAATTGCCATAACAGTCCTACACAGGACCATTAAATAGTGACTATGGCATCTTACAACAGTCCCTCTTCCATTTGCCAGAATTCACAGATTGCCAGTCCAGGTCTGCTATGACTGTAGAAGCAGTAGAAGTGTGTAAAATCACACTGGATTCACACTGGGGGTTGCCATGTTCAGAGTGCAGTGCCAACAGGCCAAGGCATCCATTTCCTTACCTCCTGTAGAAAGTAAGCACGGGCAGGCTGAAGAGGCATATGTCTAGGAGGCTTTGGACCTCCAGGACTTTATGGACTTTCTTCTTCTGCCTCCTATAACTCTGCAACCCTACACATCGGCTCAGAAGCTACAGCAAGTGTCAAAGCGATGTAAGTAGGACCAAGTTGCTGAGCAGAGTTCTGGGATGGGTAGAGAATTTCCAAGCAGAGAGGTAAAAGTTGTTTCCAAGCAGGGGTGGGCAGAGTAAGGCAGAGTAATGCCCAAATGTGTTGGCCCAGCTGTGAGTACAGGCCTCTTTTGTGGCCTGTTCCTTCCATGTGTATCATACAGGAGCACAAATGAGGGAGAAATATACCTAAAGGCACAATGCACTAAAAAAGAAAGTAATCACAGAAGATGTAAAACCTTTACCTTTTAGTAGTTTATTTTAAAAATGCCCTTCATATCCATGCGCCTGCACTGTAGGGTCACCACGAGGCTCATTTATCAAAGTCCAAATTTATCTCAGTACTCTGGCCAAATCCGCAAAGGTTTTTTCTCCTTATTCATGAATACACTTTCCTGAAAATTGTGTTTGTGGAAAAAAAACCCTAAAAATTGTGAAAAAAACTAATCGTACAATTTTTTGGATTTTCCACCAGATTTTTTCAGATTTTGCCCGAAAACCACAACATTTTCAGATTATTGCACAAAACCCAACGAAGATCAATATATCTTCGGGACTTCTTCCATTGACTTATATGCAACCTCGGCAGGTCTGAGATGCAGGATTTTCGGATTCAGACTTTTTACATCCTCAGGCAGGCCCGGATTTGTGGAGAGGCCACCTAATCCCGGGCCTAGGGTGGCAGGATTTTAGGGGGCGGTATGATGCCCAACCACACCCACATTGGTTCAGAAATTTAAATTTCCTGTGTGCCAATTCCCATTGCTCCATCCTGACGATGAAAATTTGAGCAAATAAAAGGGAGGGGGCAGGGGCGACAATCGACAGCAGGACTATGGACGCCCGCTAGGTAAATCCGGCCCTGTCCTCAGGGTATAATACATTTGTGGGTTTTTTTATACTAAAAAAAACACATTTTTCAGGTTTTTGGCATTCGGATTTAAGTAAATAACACCCCATGCCAGAAATTATAGCTTATGACAGATTCACAACAGAGGGCATAGTGATCAATTCTGGGTCTGTGGAGAAAAATTCAGCTACATCTGGGGATTTTACCGGACAGCACTGCATAAAATACAAAACAAAGGCTGTAACAAAGATTAATAAATAAAATCCAAAAGACATGATGAAGGCAAATATTGGTTAACAACATCATTTGTTAGCTGAATTGCAAAGCGTTAAAAAAAAAACCCTGTTTGTCCTTTAGGCTGAAAATGTGTTTGTCATACACTTTCTGGAAAAAAATGATTTTGCTTAGAAAGAAAATATGTGAGTGGGAAGGGTGTTAGAACAATTGTATATTAGACACAGCACGTGCATGTGTACATCTGTGTGACACTAAGAACAAGTAGAAGTCCTGTATGCTCTATTTCCCTCTTATCACAGTGTCTTTATCCATCTCCTTGGCCATAAGGGATGGCATAATGTGACCCATGGGACAGCTGCCAGAGATTCTATTGTCTCTTACAAAAATCAATATTTCTTCCTTCTTGCATAACGTTCTTCCGATGATCAATATTCACTGCAAAATTAAAAATCTGTTGTTCCGGTGGAATAGATATACTGTTATGTGGAACATACACCCACCAGCAAACAGAACATTATAAAGATGGTTGCACAGAGGGTACTCTGCAGTGGACCCGGACAGGGTAGGACAAAAAAAAATATTGTGTTGTGTGGCCGGTGACCAGAGAAATGTATTTTGTGACCTTTCTCCGAAGGACTGGAAATGTGGGCAAGCTGAACTTTGATTTAAAAGAAAAACACATTATATGATTTTGGTTGTAACAAATAGCAAGTACATTGTACTGACGTGATTCTTTTTTTTTTCTTTCTCCTCAAACAGGTGCAGATCAGATTTGGGTACTAATTGCCAGGAAAGAGCCAAAAGAATTTTAAATACATATATATGAAAAAGGAATAGAGCGGCCACATAATCGACTCTCTCTAGACCTGGATATCCAGCCTGGATTGCCATGGCAACCAAAAAATACAATTAAAAAGGCAAGTGAGGCAGAAGCAGATGAGTAGGTCGCTCCTTACCTCTCTGGACAGGAAGAAGTGAAATAATTATGCAGAGAAGGTTTGCTTGCTCGGCGATGGATAAGCTTGCACACTGGAGAATGGAAAAGTCCCACCATTAAACAAAAAAAGAAAAAGGAAGGAATGTGCCTGTGCTACCTCCATGAAACCGGAGTGCCATGACATATGCTGAGAAGACAATCTCCTTGCAGCTACATTTTTCCATTTCTTCACACCCCTGATGGGAACGCCATATTTGGACTTTCCTTGTGGCCCATCATATATTGGACTTTATCCTTTTTTCTAAATATAAGGCTAAAGAAAAAGAAAGTCTCTCTCTCAGAAAGTGACAAGTTAAGAGAGGTAACACAAAGGTGGAGAAAGTGTATATTTGTTCCTCTCTAGCAACAGCCTGCTATACCATGGGATGTCGTCAAAGTGCAGAGGAGAAAGAGGCAGCCCGGCGCTCTCGCAGGATTGACCGCCACCTGCGGTCTGAAAGCCAGCGCCAACGTCGGGAAATTAAGCTCCTTCTTCTGGGCACCAGCAATTCAGGCAAAAGTACAATTGTGAAGCAAATGAAAATTATCCACAGTGGGGGGTTTAACTTGGAGGCCTGCAAGGAGTACAAGCCTCTCATTATTTACAATGCCATTGACTCACTCACTCGTATCATCAGGGCCCTTGCTACACTCAAGATTGAGTTTCATAACCCTGACAGAGCTTATGATGCGGTGCAACTCTTTGCATTGACTGGCCCAGCTGAAAGCAAGGGAGAAATCACAGGGGAACTCCTAGGTGTGATGAAGCGGCTGTGGGCTGATCCTGGAGTGCAGGAGTGCTTCTCTCGATCCAATGAATATCATCTGGAGGACAATGCTGCCTACTATCTCAATGACCTGGAAAGAATAGCGGCCATTGAGTACATCCCTACTGTGGAGGATATTCTACGCTCTCGTGACATGACCACTGGTATTGTAGAGAATAAGTTCACGTTCAAAGAGCTCACTTTCAAGATGGTGGATGTGGGCGGCCAACGATCCGAACGCAAGAAATGGATCCACTGCTTTGAAGGTGTCACTGCGATAATATTCTGTGTGGAACTTAGTGGGTACGACTTGAAACTGTATGAGGACAACCAAACAGTGAGTAGGGGCAGAGTCTGTGGAAGTGTTGTAAGCTTTATATTCATAAGTATCTCAATTTCCTTAATTCCCTTGCTTGTTGGGCATCCTTTATTTGTTAGTGCATTGTGTTTTCTTACTTAACAGTTTCTTTAATTAATGCTAACCCATTAATACAACAGAATACCCAGTTTTAAAATCACAGTAATGTGCCATAAGGACCTTACTTTTAATTAATTGTCACTGAATCAAACATTTTTTGGATTTGGCCAAATAAGTTTTGTCAAACAGTGAACCAAATGTGAAATATAATTTTCCTTAAATGTAATTGAAAAAAAACATGAAAAAATGTACAAATGTCAGTACAGTCCAGAGGGTTATTCCAACCAAAAACCTATTTTAGCACAGTGAAAGGAAATGTAATTCATTCTAACCTGTTAATTACAGAGTTGAAATGGATGAAAGTTAACTGTAAATGTAATTGCTAATATTTTCTGCACTCATGGCTCTGACTCCTGAATCAAAGTTGCAAGCCATCTATCTACTAAAACTTCAGAAGACTAGTACTGTGCTGTACCTCTGCTTTCACATAACTTCAACAACTGCAGCAGCACTCTGATCTTTGGTTAAATATTTTCTTTTATTTGTACAAATATGGCAATGTTTCTAGCTATACCAGCCCTTTATCAAGCCTTGGGCTGGTATAGCTCGAAACGTTGCCAAATTTGCACAAATAAAAGAAAATGTTTAACCAAAGATCGGAGTGCTACTGCAGTTGTTGAATTTATGTGGAATAACCCTGTGCAGAGAGCAGTACAGTGTGCACCTGAGGCTTCAAACAGCGCATTAGTGTGGCACTTTACTTTGAATTTGCATCTCTGCTTTCAGTTTCCAATGTTAACATTCGACTTTAAGGGCACATAAAGTGGAGATCAGTCTGAAAAAAACAAAAGCAGGCATTTTTTGGCTGATGTTTGCTCTGCATGGCTGCACGCAGACGGAAGCTACATTCAAGATACATTAAAAATACTGATAAGAGATTAAAATCTGCAGGCAGAGAAAGAAATGTTGTATGTGCTTTGTGTGTCCTTGCCCAAAGAGGATGTTTTCTCCGATTTCCTCTGAGCTGGGAGTCACTGAATCCCTCCCTGTTTGTGAAAGCAAACCTTTCCCACAGGATAATGAGGAAGTGAGTTAAGCAAAGCAGTGCTACTGTGCATGCCCCTTTAAAAAGGGTGCTTCTGTAGATGCCCTTTAATTTTATTTGCATGCCATTGATCCAATTTCCTGAATTGTGCCAGCCAATTGTATCAAAAGACATGCAAATTAAAAGGAATGGAAGTGCATGTGAGGATGCGTTTCAGTTTCGTGACTCAGCAGGGGAGTGGGAATGGGAGACACTTCAGGAATGCCTAGTAGGGAGGCAGGTTTTGGGGGGGGGAGGGCCTTGGGTGCCTATAAATTTATTTTTTGAATTAAACAAAAAACATTATTTGCCCAGCCTCTGCCATGGATTTCCATAGGACATCTGGTGAAAAAGCTGGGGGGGGGTGGGCGAGGGGTAGGGGGCCTGGTTGGTTGGCGGAAGTGACATCATGAGTACAAATCGTGTGACGTCACTTCGGCAATGTGTGTGACATCCCATGCACAAGCGTAGGGGGCGTGTTAAGGTCCAATACTTAGGGTGACATTGGACTTAAATACAATCCTGGTGGTAGTTATCTTGAAAACTCTTCACTTTTAAAAACCAAAATGAATTAAAAAAAAATGTTTTTTTAATGGCACAGACTGTTCAAATTTGGACATTTGTGAACATTAGCTTTGAAAAAAAACAAACCACATGAAATAGAATTGTAGATGATCTTTGGGTAAAATGTCTGGTCTCAATTTTCTACTGACTGGGGGCCAATATTTCTGCTAATTTCCCCATAAATATAGTTTTATTATAAGCTTGTGAGAATGTTTTGTAGATGGAAAAACTTTAGTACTTATAAGGCAATGAATGGATTATTAGACATTTAATCCATCTGGAGCCTATTAAGTTCAAGCTAATTTTTTTTCTGATTATCGTATTGAACAGACTTTTAGCTGTTGTAGCTCTTAGAGCCATTTTGTTCATTAAGAAGAAACACAATATTAGCCAGTGTATTGAAAAATTGTGCATGGTTTTTTTGATGAGGAAAACAAGGTTCATTTCTTCCCCAGGCAACTAAGGCCATACATACAGAAATATGTTCCAGCAGTTAAAGGGCTTGCTCACCTTCCAAACATTTTTTTTTAGTTCAGTTTTTTCAGATTGTTCCCCAGAAATAAAGACGTTTTTCAATTACTTTCTATTAATTTTTTACTGTTTTTCAAAAATCTAAGTTTAAAGTTGAATGTTGGTGTCTCTGGTGTTTGAGTTTGGCAGATCACAATTCAGGTGCAAACTCTAAACGTTGACCATCTAATTTTTTTAAAAGGTTTTTTTTTATCGAAAACAGTCAATTTTCGAACAATAAAACCCACTTAAAAAAATTAGGTCAGTTTTTGATCAAATGAAATCATCTGAATCGTTCGATTGCGTCGTTCAATCCGAACGATTTTGTCCAAACGAAAAGAAATCGATTTACTAAAATTTCCAAAAACACTCCTTAAAGGTTCTAGGAGGTCCCCCATAGGCTAAAACAGCAGTTCGGTAGGTTTAAGGTGGCGAAAGGACGAATTTGAAATTTTTAAAGAGACAGTACTTCGATTTTCGAATGGTCAAATTTTAAAATATGAATCAAATTTTTTCGATTCTAATTTTGGCATATTCAGTAGTCAAAGTAGCCAAAAATTACTTTGAAATTAAAAAAATTTTAATTCGAATTTACTCTTTGCCCCTCAGTAAATGTTTATGTGCATTCATATTTTAAGGGTAAGGTCACACAGGCAGATTCTGGGAGATTTAGTCCCCAGGTGACTAATCGTCTCTTCTTCTGGATGACAATCTGCTCAAACTGCCTTCCCCCTGCTATAATGAGAAAAAGCTAGTGCAATGGCATTCGCGGAGCTTCAATTTCCGAAGTCACCCAAAGTTTTCTCGTAGATATCAAAGCGCTGTAAAGTGCATCGCCGCAGGCAATTTTTCATTTTAGCAAGGGGAAGGCAGTTCAGGGAGGCGACTAAATCTCCCTGAATCTGCTTGTGTGTCCCTGCCCTGAAAAGTAGTTTTTAGTGTCAGTATCACTTTAAGTTAAAGGGAATGTACTATTTTCCCTCTACACTACATGACCAGACTGATTATATTAAACACATGGCAATAAGGTGCAGTTTCAACCCTCAATCCATGACGTAACATCACAGAAATCTGCCTACTAATCTACTTTTGTAAATATTTGCTGCAAGCGTTACCCGCTCATAGATGTCACCTCTTTTCTGCTCTTTTATATTTGGTACAAAAAAATCAAATCGACCCTACTTTGAGGCACAATTAAGTTAGCAAAACTGTTAATATAAAGTCATTGGAGAGCAGCAGCATGTTAAGTGTGGCAAAGGCTAGGATTATTCTGCTTCAGCTGAATGTCAGGAAATCAATGACCTCTGTGAAGGTCTGTACCAAGGACAGAACCCTGGGGCAGAAAATAAATGTTACTACTGACGCAGGCTCTGTGCCTGTTCATTGTTGCCTCTTAAAGCATTTGCTGAGACATGCATGATTTTACTGTTGTACTGACACCAGCTTACAATTGTGTTAGCAAATACCCCTTTTGAATGTCAATGCGAAAAGAGCTCATATGATTATCTATACCAGCAATACTGCCTCCGGAGTTTCTGCTAAACTTGGTAGCTACAGCTTCACCGCTGCTTTCTAACAGGCACTGTCTCACAGTGCAACTATAGAGAAGGTAGTCTAAATGTCTTTGCAATGTAATTTAGGTCAGTCTGAATCTGGCTTTGCAAAATGGTATTATCTACACACAGGCTAAATGGAATGCAGCTGCAGTAATCTCAGTGTACCTTTGAGTTTTACCTTTCTGTGCTTATTGACAGTAGATGCACAGCAAACATAAAGTGAGCTTCAGTTACTGACATAGCACAGGCAGTCTGACAAACAATTTACAGCACTAACTTAACCATTTGAGTGACAGGTTAACTAAACACATGGGGGCAGATTCACTAAGATCTGAAAATTCGAATTTTCGCCAGCGTTAAGCAAATCCACTAAAGTGCGAATGTATGCTCAGGTCGGCGAATGGTAGTGTAGTTGCGCTAGTTTTACTTCGCTAGGCAGAGCGCTGTTACACTAGCGAAGCCTTATTTGCATACGGCGGGAACTTTAACTATGTATATGTTACAGCCACTACATTCCACTACACAAGCCCAGGAAAACTTTAATAAATTATATAAAGTTGTCCTATTGCCCTACATGTGCCCCCTGTATAGTTGAGTTGCCATATGTTAGGAAATGTAGGGGGGAAGAAGGGTAACCCCCCAAAAAAAATTATCGATCTTTTTCAGACTGTCACCTTCCTATGTTAAAATACGCCAGCGTTTTTTTGGGACTTAGAAAAAATTTGACATTTTTTTTTCAACCTCCTATCTATTGTATTGAACTTTGCCAGGCGAAGTAATGACTAGCGTAAGTGCTAACGTTTATGAAAACGTTCATCTTAGTGAATTTGCGAAGTTACGATCCTTCCTCAGTGCGCAACTTCGCCTGGCGTAAGGGTGCGAAATTGCGCAAGTCTATCTACTTCGCTAGCGAAAATTCACCAGAGTCCGTGTTAGTGAATTTGCGAAGTTGCGAAATGACGTCACGCTGGTGAATTAGCGCTAGCGTTAGACGCTTTGCGCTTTAATGAATCTGCCCCAAGGTTTCAGCACCTTCGGCAAGATTATTGTTTTAGGGCTGGTGCAGACAGGGAGATTAGTGGAGTTTCTGTTGCCTGGCGATTCTGCGAGGCGACAATCTCCTCGAATTTCCAGAAATCGCTGCGCCGCGTGTGCATTGGCGCTTTTTGATTTAAACAGGTGGTGGACAGGGAGAAGGCAATTTGGGGAGATTGTCGCCTCGCAGAATCGCTAGGGGACAGAAACTCCCCAAATCTCCCTGTCTGCACAAGCCCTCAGAATACAAAAGAGCCATGAATATCTGGTAAATGATATCCTTCTAAATGGTGCTTAGTGATGTCATCAGTTATAATCTGGGGTTAGTGATATGATTTTGACTCACTGAAACTTGTGTATTATTATAAATATAGTACCCCTGTTGAAAAATATCAGGTTGTTATAAGTCATCTTGAAGTTCAACAGCCTGTATAAAAGCACAAGGCCTTTGACCTTGTAGTTTTATATGGTCATGAAACTCCTCTATGAATTCTGATATCCTTATATTTTACAATAGGGGATACTTTATTCACTATATAACAAATATGATGTGGGCCTCCACCCAAGGCACTATGTTGCAATTATTTAAAGACTATGGGATGTCCACAATGAGTAGTACTCCAATATAACATGATGTTTTTTCGGATCAATTGGGGAACAGTGGGCGCTTCATTAGTAATGTATGTGAAACACATTACATAATGTACAGCTAATGGTGGCAGGGGAGGTCCACATGTAAAATCCAGGGCCAGTGTAACTGCGAATTAATTTTTACAGCCACATGCCCTTGCTCCCCAGCCCACCCCAGTCCCCAGCATGCTTAGTTCTATCTATTATTACTCTATTATTACTATTATTAGCAGTATCCTTGCTCCATACTAAAATCTTTACCCAGAGTAACACCTAGGCTGGGGGGCAGGGAGGGGGTCTATGTAGGGTAGGGGATTTTAATTAAAAGGCTTTGGTTCTCATTTATTTATGTTCTTTAATTCTGACTCTTGAAACACTCTAGCAAAAGTCCATTTCCCCCAGGTATTTTAGGATGATGGCACACGTAAAGATTAGTCAACCAAAATTTATTGTTGGCGACTAATCTCCATGTGTTCTATCACCCTCTATCAGCTGGCTCCTACAATACTGTTTCAGGAGTAGGAAACAAAAACATAAAGAATATAAATAGCCAGGTAGTTACTATTTTAAAACTGCAATTACATTTTCAAATTTAATGGAAAATACAAAAGAAGGTATTAAGTCAGATCACCACTTGTAATATGTTTTACTTGTGTCAATCCAAAAGTTAGTTGTATTTTCATGAGATTTGTTGGCCACAGTTTCACAGATTTATCTCAGGAAACAAATTTCATCAGTACCCTTAAAGGGCTGTTCATCTTACAACACCTTTTTTCAGTTCAGTTCACTAGAAATAAAGATGTTTTCAGTTACTTCCTATTATCAATTTGTGACCGTTTTTCTAATATTTTTGTAATAGTTTTATTTTTACCTTCTTAGCTCTTTCTAAAGCAGCTCTGTTGGGGGTGTCACCAACTCTGTAAACTGTTCTAAATTGATACACAAGTTGATACATTTCTTATCTTTGTTCCTGCTGAGCAGATTTCCTGAGTTTCAGTAAAGGCAACTGTTAGAATTGATACAATAGTTGCTAATATTCCACAGATGCTGCTGAGAAATGTATCAACTAATGTGTAGCAAATTGTAACAGTTCAGAATCTGCTCCTCTGTTGCTGAGCTGCCAGACTGAAATGCCAGAGACAGGTACAGAAGCAACAGTAAACTTGAATCATCATTTATAAAAAAAAAAAAAATAACAGTAAAATCTGTATTTCCTGTGATCAATCTAAAAGTGTTTAGAAGGTGAACAACCCTTTTAAATGAAAAGAAAACACTTTTAAATAACATATATCGGAAAGTTATATGCTCAAAGTCAGCTCAATAAACGTTAACAAAGATGATTGTGAATGTTATCGTTAACCATGTTTGCGTCCTTTTTGACTGATTACAGACCTCAGTGACTTTCTCGCAAAGTTTGTGAACAAATGGCTTTTGCAAACATTTGCAATGTATGTAATGCAATTTTGCAATGGCAAATTGCAATTGTTAATGCTAAGCTTTGCTTAGAAAAGTAATATGTTTGCCAGTGAATGATTTTACATTGGGAGCAGGGCTGAACATTCGCAAAAACACCATTTTAAACATCTCTTGCAATTTTTAATTGCATAGTTGGACCTTCCCTTTAACAAACCAATATAGGAGTGCCAGTACAAAATGTTGCCTTCACTAATAAATATTAAGAAAGCAAACTGGCTCTTATTTTATTACAGTAGAACCCTCCCATTTTACTTTGTTCTGGGGTCCAGAAAAAAATATGTAAATACCAGGAAAATGTAAAATAAGGGAAATTAGTTATATATTGGTGGGGCCACAAGAACATTGTGAAATGATGGGAAGCCTAAAATCAGGGTATGTAAAATTGAGGTTTTACTGTATATAAATACTAAAACGCCTATTTATTTTAATCAGCATAAAATGATTTCCACCGCCAATCATTTTGCATTGTCTGTGCTTGTAAATTCTACTCCCAAGTTCTGCGCCTGAGGCAAACTGCTTGTTCGGTGGCCTCATTAGCACATAACCTTGGTACTGCATGTGCCTAATATACAAATGCAAGCACAAAAATAATGAATGAGGCACTGGCATATTTACAGTGGTTCAAAACGCATGTTGTTTCATGGACGTGGAAGTGATTTACTAGCAGAATGGCCGTGTGCAAGTGACATGTACCGTAAGTAGCCGTGATGGGTGTGTGGGTAGAATGGATATGGTGAGTGCGTAGCTATGTGTGCAGGGAGTACGAGTTGCTGTTTTGGTATGATAAACTGAGCGATAAAGTAATCAATATGACAGTGTGCCTTGTCTATGTTCCTTAATATCTCTCTGCCCCAGATTTGCTTAGGAGTATTACAGCAGTATCTTCCATTACTGCTTTTGGGGAGTGTATTGCTGGATGGTTCCTAGTACTGCAGCCCCCTCCCCCTTAATTCTCTTTGTGTTTCATGAGTCAGGGATAAAGGCTTCAAAGCAACCAAGCCACATCCCCGCTACTTGCTGGCTTCTTAAATACAGATTACACTAAAAGCTGCTCAGTAATGCAGCCTGTGAATCACTGGGTTTAGTCCATCACTTTCCAGACACAAGGACTCTTACTAAATGCCACTATACTCAAACAAGCATATAAGTTGCACCAAATCATTGCTACGTGCCTGTTTTGAAATCATGGGGCTTCCAGCTAAGCTACAACTTCCAGTCATTTGAACTATACCTGCTTTTCTGGCCCTAGAACTTTTTTGGACCCTTGTAAACTGCATAGCTGATTCGTAGTATCAGTTTTAGGTATTAACACTGTTGAATAAATTTATTTCAGAAAATCTATAAATCAGAAAGTCTATAGCAGTCACTAGTAATTGTACCACAGTAAACAATGCTGATTGGAGGCCTAGTGCAGATGGAGCATTGGCTCTGTTGCAAAATATATGCAAAACACTTTATAGCGACCCTTTAATATGGCATTGTTATAGCATGCAAAAGAAGTCAGAAGGATTACATATCCATTAGCTGTACATGGAGGCACAATGACCAAATATCACATGTGGGAAACTGGATTAAAGGGGTTGTTCACCTTCCAAACACTTTTTTCAGTTCAGTTGTTTTCAGGTTGTTCCACAGAAATAAAGACTTTTTTCAATTACTTTCCACTTTTTATTTTTTTTTTTTACCGTTTTTCCAAAATTCGTATAAAGTTTTATGTTCCTGTCTCTGGTGTTTGAGTCTGGCAGTATTAGCAACTATTGTATCAATTCTAACAGCTGTATTTGATGAAACTCAGGGATTCTGCTCAGCAGGGACAAAGAAATGTATCCATTAATTGTATAAATTTAGAACAGTTTACAGGGTTGGCGGCCTCCCTCCCAGAGCTGCTGTAGAAGGTGAAAAATGACACTTTACACTTCAATATTAGGAAAATGGTCACACATAGAAAATAGAAAGTAATTGGAAAAAGTTGTTATTTCTGGTAATCAGGCTGGGGGCAGGCTGAGTGGGGGTATATAATGCCAGTGGAAACATTAGGCTGGGCTGGGTGTGTGTAGTGATGTGCATAGTTAAATTAGTTATGTTTTTACTAATCATTTCCCGGCCAATCATGTAGATTGTACAGCTGGAATGTAACAAGATTAAGTTAACAATACAGGAATTTTTCCCAAAGCAACCCTAAACTATCAAATATTTTACCTTGTATATCCATAATGCATGTATGTTTACAGAGCTGCATGTGTTATGTAGAGCTGTATTCATGAGGTGCTGGCAGGTGGAGGCTCAAATGATTTCCTTCTCTCAACTGCTAACATCCTCTTTTTTTTTTTTTTTTTTTTTTTTTTTTTTTTTATTGCTTTCTTCTTCAGACCCTTATCCAGTTTTCTGGATAAGGGTCTGTGATGCTGCAATTTTATTGTAACTGTTACTTTTTATTACTTATCTTTCTATACTGGTCTTCTCCTAATTATATTCCAGTCTTTAATGAGAACACATGAATGAAAATGAAGACCAACTGCAAATTGCCTCAACATTTTATACAAAGATGAACAACATCTTTAATTCTCTTGCACTTCTGTCCAGGGTCTTAAATGATCTCTATTATTTCCCACATGAAAATAGGCTTTTGTTGGTTTATCTGTTGTTGCTGCAGTGTTCTGCACTTTCAGCAGCCCTGCAGAGAATGCTGGTTCTAGGTAATCTATATCAAGAAATGCCCACTCATTGGATTGCTCCTGCAATACTAATGGTGTGGACAGATGGATTATTAATGTAGCCCAAGATGTCAAAATTTCTTTTTAGCTCTTTAAAAAGGGGATAGTCAACACAAAACAGGATTTTTACACAATGGTGAATGTAATGCTAAGCAATTTCCCATTAATTACATTTTTCAATGTTTTAATCAAAGTTATTTGTAAATCTAAGTATCTGTCTAGCTTTTTTTTTGTTCTCTGCTGGTCCTGACTCTTGAAACAGTGTAGCTGAAGCCAGCTTTAGGGAAACGGACTTCTGTTACATTGTTTCAAAAGTCATATCCAAACAACAGTAAGGGATAAACAAATACTGTTCTCATTAACAATTACATTTAGTTTTAATTAAAGTATACTGGAAAGTTGCTTAGAACTGCATAGGACACTCATCCCCAACATTTGCCACCTGCCGTAGAATCTAATGCTGGCATAAAAGTACCAGTATTTCTGGCTTGCTTCAATGTAAGCATTGCTTTGACTACTAGCAATATGAGTGTTTGCTAGAATTAATTGAACCCTAGCAACCAGATACAGATATGGGATCCGTTATCTGGAATCCAGTTACGGATATTATGGAAAGGTCATCTCCCATAGACTCCGTTGTAATTAAAAAATCTAGATTTTTAAAATTGATTTACCTTTTGTCTGTAATAATAAAACAGTTACTTGTACTTGATCCAAACTAAGATATACATCCTTATTGGAAGAAGAACCAGCCTATTGGGTTTATTTAGCGTTTGCATGATTTTCTAGTAGACTTAAAGGACTAGTAACATAAATTTATTTTTATTTTAATTCATTAGTATACATAGAAAAAAACACCATCACAAATGAAACTTTAAAATTGCAGAGCCTTTATTCTCACCCAT
The DNA here is from genome assembly GCA_024363595.1 of Xenopus borealis. NCBI lineage: Eukaryota > Metazoa > Chordata > Amphibia > Anura > Pipidae > Xenopus > Xenopus borealis. The sequence goes on from CM044431.1 coordinate 165,720,357, forward strand.
ACAAAATTAGGGTTCTTTCATTTATCCTATATGTCTCCTTTAAAGGCAGCTGTTATAATTGATACAATAGTTCTAATATTCACAGATGCTGCTGAGAAATGTATCAACAAGGGTTGCCACCTGGCCAGTATTTTACCGGCCTGGCCAGTAAAAATTATGGTTGATCCCAGTGTTATTAATAGGAAAAAAAGATTAATATATAGGAAGGCTGGTATTTTTTTCCAGAAAAGGTGGCTACCCTAGTATCAACTAATGTAGCAAATTGTAACAGTTCAGAATCTGCACCTGAATTACTGAGCTTCCAGACAAACACCAGAGACACAAACATTAAAGTTAGATTTTGGAAAAACAGTAAACAAATTAAAAAAAAAACAACAACAACCTGTAATGGCTGGCACCCAAAATCTAGAACTGATGCCAAGCACCCAGGTCTCAGCTCGTACTTCTGCCTATAATAGCCGCCTTTCACCTCGGGAGGAGCCCTCAGCTAATCGGATGCCGCCATGTCTTAAAACAAGAGGTGCAAGTCGAGGGGTTCTAGACAGGCAAAGGGGCACAACTGTAGACAGGGTCTTTGGGCAGAAGGTCACTGGACAGGATGGAGGCAGAAAACGTCAGACAGGCCAAGGTCAAAACCAGGAAGACTAGCAGAGGGATCAGGCAGGATCAGAGTCAGATAACAAGCAGGGGTCAAACCGGGAGATCAGATCAGAATGGTCAGGCAGGCAGGGTCGAATTACAGATGGTAGACTAGTCAGATAGCAAGCCATGGTCAGAATCACAGAAGTCAGGAGTAGTCAGGCAGGCAGGGGTCACAAAAGGTTATCAGAATACAAGCAGGCAAAAGCACAAGGCACCAGAAACTCAGAAGAGAAACCTATAACGGGCACTGGTTTGCAGTCATACTGGGCTATTTATACATTTGAATTTTCACACCATTGTGTGCTGACGTTTGCGTCTTTAAGAACCCCGGAAGTGCGCAGCGTGTGCACTAGAGAAGCTGGCAGAGCAGGGGAACAGAAGCGGTGTGTTGGCGTCCCTGCGGATGGCGCGGCGGGCGCCCCCACCGCACCACTAGACCACCAGGGTAAAGATTTCCTCACACAACCCCTTTGATGGAGGTGCTGTGTCTGAAGAAAATTAACTGAAATGAACTCAAAAAAACCCTTGCTTCAGCAGTCTTTAACTCAGGCCTGCCTGTCATTGCTCCATGCTGAAATGACATGTTGTGACTAGTGATCTGCAGGCCGGCGGTCAGTCCAGGTTGAGCCCTCCCCGCCCGCCACCTTTTACTGCCAACTTCCGTCATCTTTTATAGACACTGTGCCTGTTCACCCCGCCCCTTTTGTGATATCATCGGCAGGGCAGGTCAGCTCAGGTATATATAAGAAAGCTGGTAGGCAGAATCAGGCGGGAACGGGTTGAGGGAGGGCAGGTGCCAGATTGCAGCACTGGTTCAAATGGCCATGGAACAGAGTAACACTGTATATTCCATCCTAAGGGCAGTGGCGTAACAACTATAGCCCCCATTAAAAGAAAACTTCAGTGAGGCACATGGAGTTTGGTTTCTAAAACCACACTATCTTACGTAGTATTGCATGGCTACCTTTAAGAAAGCTTCTATAGTCACAGTAGTTGCTTACAGGGCCAAGGGGTAGGCAGAGTAGGCACGTGCCTTGGGCACAAAGCTGGGGTGGCACCAGGCATGTACCTGCTCTGTTGCCTACCCCATCCTCTTCTTGTGCCTCTGCATATGTGCAAACGCTGCTTGCGCACTGACGTCATCTTGTGCATGCGCCCAGGTGTCAGTGCACGCTCAGCCGACGCCGCGGCCGGCCTGGTTGCCTAGGGCACCTATGGCTGCTTAGAAATTACTTAGAAAGCTAAATATGCAGCACTGCCTTTTAAATAGGATAATATGCTTGTACGTTGAAAAAAGATATGCAGGGGCCTATAAAACAGTCTACTTGCAATCTTTGAAAAATTGGACAGAATGTTCTGGGCAAGGCACAATTATCCATACAACAGTCAATAAGGCATGTCTGGGTCAGTCATCATACAGGATGTTGCCTCAAGCCCCACAGGGACTACAATGGCCCATAAATTCTTTCTAGGCTTACTGTAACAATGCATGAAAGTAAATGTATTGAGCATTCAGCCTCTTTCCCTGGCCTTCCTCACAGCACAGGTGTCTAAGCCCTGGTGTACATATCATGTTTGTGTTGGGATAGGCTTCTGCACTTTTATCAGAAGGAAAGTGTTTGCTTTGCAGATGTTTGTATGGATTTGGTTATAATCCTGGAGATCTCCCCTGATGTATCCGCTATTGATTAGCTACAAATACAATGTGATGTTGCCAAGTAGTACGTGGAATTGACACACCTTTTTTAAGGACATCCACATATTTTTTAAAATTATTATTAAAGGGCTATTCACACCAGGAAATTAAAGTGCATTACAATCAAGGATAAACTGTATAGTGGGTATATTTATCTAAGGGTGAAAATACAGCTTGCCACACTCAGTGGGAATTTTTACAGCTGATTTTGACCACCTAAAATATCCTTTATTATAGACATTTCTCACTGGCTAAACTAGAAAGCATGATATTTTCTGTTATTTATTTTTTAATGCTAAGCTAAATAGTGTCATATTACTGATGTCACATGAAGTGGTTTTCAGCTGAATTATTTCTGCCAGCTGAAGTGCACCCCTACTGCAGCTCACATTGACATGAATGAGAAACACAGACACTTAAAGGAGAAGGAAAGGTTAGAACTACAGTAGTGCTCATACGTTTACTTACCCTGGCAGAATTTATGATAACAACCATTTTTCAGAGAATATGAATGATAACACAAAACCTTTCTTTCACTCGTGGTTAGTGGTTGGCTGAAGCCATTTATTGTCAAACAACTGTATTTACTCTTTTTAAACCATAATCACTACATGAACAACCCAAATGACCCTGATCAAAAGTTTACATACCCTGTGATTTTGCCTTATAACATGCACACAACTTTGCTTGCTTGTAATTAGTGGGTGTGTATAAAAGGTCAGTGACTTTCTGGACTCCTGACAGACCCTTGCATCTTTCATCCAGTGCTGCACTGATGTTTTTTGGATTCTAAGTCATGGGGAAAGCAAAAGAATTGTCAAAGGATCTGTGGGAAAAGGTAGTTGAACTCTATAAAACAGGAAAGGGATATAAGAAAATATCAAAGGAATTGAAAATGCCAATCAGCAGTGTTCAAACTCTAATAAAGAAGTGGAAAATTAGGGGTTCTGTTGAAAACAAACCAAATAAAACTAAAATTTCAGCCACAACTGCCAGAAAAAATAGTTTGGAATGCAAGGAAAAACCCACAAATGAACTTCAGGTGAAATACATTGTTTCAAGATGCACAATAAGGAGGCACTTGAAGAAAGATGGGCTGCATGGTCAGGTTGCCAGAAGAAAGCCATTACTAGGGAATAGTGATGGGCGAATCTCCCGAGATTCGCTTCGCCGAAAAATTTGCGAATTTCCAGAGAAATTCGCGAATTTGCAAAAAATTCGCGAAACGAGTCGACGCGCATCGCGTCAACTTTGGCGCGTCGCGTCAACTTTGGCGCGTCGCGTCAACTTTGGCGCGTCGCGTCAACTTCGGCGCGTCGCGTCAAAAATGACGCGCGACTCGTTTTTGTGGCGAATTTTCGCTGGCGATTCGCAAATTTATTCGCCAGCGGCGAATCGCAGGAATTCGCCGTGAATTTGCCCCTGGCGAATAAATTCGCCCATCACTACTAGGGAAGTATCCTGCTTACAATATGCCAAACAGCACAGAGACAAGCCTCAAACTTTCTGGCACAAAGTCATTTGGAGTGATGAGACTAAAATTAAATTTTTTGGCCACAACCATAAACGCTACATTTGGAGAAACTGTGAAACATTGTGGTGGACACTGTTGTTTTGGGGATGTGTGAGCTACAAAGGCACAGGAAATTTGGTCAGAATTGATGGCAAAATTAATGCAGTAAGTTATAAAAAATACTGGAGGAAAATTTGCACTCATCAGCCCAGAAGCTGCACATGGGATGTACTTGGACATTCCAACATTCCAACATGACAATGATCCAAAACCCAAGACCAAGTTGACCTGTCATTGGCTACAGCAAACTAAAGTGAAGGTTCTGGAAAGCATTTATTTCCTTCTATTGTGTACACATGGGCTTCTGTATCAGACTTCCTGCCTTCAGCTTAAACCTCTTTGCCCTGGGCGTGAGCATGCTCAGTTTGCTCCTCTTTGAACCCAGAGCTATAAGTGAGCAGGGAAAGGGCCAGGCAGGAAATGATGTCACACTAAGCTAATACTGCAGCTGCTATCCTAAACAAACAGAGAGCTTCTAGAGCTTTTTACTCCGGTATGGTAAAACATTTTACAGAATAAATATAGAATTCTATCTTGCACTATTGTCTATTGGCAATAAAATGCCTCGGTACCTTTCCTTCTCTTATAAGAAATAAGAATCTTTTGGGTCTAAAAATGCTAAAAATGTAGTGAGCAGTCCACTCACACCTTCACTTTCCCATTCATGCCAATGATAGACACAGGAAGTGGCCCATAGGTGTATTTGAGGCAGCTGAAATAAATGGGCTGTGTGTTACAATTAAACAGACAAAGAAATACTTCGTAAGTAAACACAGCAGAACTGTACTACAAGAGTAACCAGGAATTCAGACAAATGATTTTTCCAAATACAGAAAAGAAATAAGCAGTCTGGTAAAATGCAAATTTTTATTTTTGATGCTACTGGGCATTTAAAGCAGAGCTGTGATATTACATTTTATTTACTTTAAGGTGTTCAAGGTGCAGAATTTTATAGATTTTCTTCAAATCCCATCCTTGCTTTCAGAACTTTCCCCTACATCCAGCAGCAAACCTGAAGCATTCTCCCTCACAACTGGCACAAGGGCAATTGGGAAGAATGGTGGTGGAGACAATAGAGATATTCTTTGGGCTATGCTAGATATAAATCTGCATCTGAGAGAGAGCCATATTTACACCTGATAAAAACAGTTGCAAGGTACAGGGTACCTTTGTGCCTTTAAAGCAAATGTTCAGTGTAAAAATAAAAATAGACATACTGCGCAAAATAAATATATACATATATATATATATATATACACATATATAGTTATAAGCATAGAACTATCCCTTCAGAAGGAAAACAGAGAAGTGTTCTGATGTTGCTCTGCTCAGGAAGGAGATGGAAAAGGCAGTCTGAGGTTTCCGATCTTCCTGAGCAAAGCAACATCAGAACACCTCTTAGTTTTCCTTCTAAAGGTAAAGCTCGTTGACTGTACAGTTACAGGCACTGACCAGCAGGTGAAACTGCTGATACAAAATGCATCATATTAGCAATTAAAGGGGTGGTTCACCTTCAGGTTAACTTTTAGTATGTTATAGAATGGCCAATTCTAAGCAACTTTTCAATTGGTCTTCATTATTTTTTTTTTTATAGTTTATGAATTATTTGCCTTCTTCTCCTGACTTTTTCTAGCTTTCAAAAGGGGGTCACTGACACCCTCTAAAAACAAATACTCTCTAAAGCGTCACATTTATTATTATTGCTACTTTTTATCACTCATTTTTCTATTCCAACCTTCCCCTATTAATATTCCACATTCTCATTCAAATCAGTGCATGGTTGCTAGGGTAATTTGAACCCCAGTAACCAGATTGCTGACACTGCAAAATGGAGAGTTGCTGAATAAAAAGCTAAATAACTCAAAAACCAGAAATAATAAAAATTTAAAACCAATTGCAAATTGTCTCAGAATATTGCTCCCTACATCATACAAAAAGTTAACTCAAAGGTGAACAACCCCTTTAATACAAATTGATATAGCTCTGAAACAGAAAAAAAGTAATTTACAAAAGTGCTTAAAAAAGCACCCTAAGCAATTTTACGGAATTTTTTTTTTAAAGCATGTTTATACTTAAATAATAATCTACATTATTGTCTTCAGTCACCTTTCATTTGTGCATCAACAGTTTACTTTCAGGATTGTATCTTCAATACTTCGAAAAGGCTTTACTTGACAAATCACCACGTGTCATGTGCACTAAAAGTACAGTTTTATCATTTATTGTGGTGGATCAGGAGCAGAACAAGAGGGTATTGCAAATTAACTGGTAAGTACATTACTGGTAAATTTGTAATACTGCTCCCAGCCTTGCCCACTATTTTCCAAGCTAGGCCAGTCTGGAAACTGTAGACATAATTATAACCCAAATTCATCAAAGTTCAATCACTGATGGAATTTTTAGGAATTGACTCAACTGGTCAATTCATTTGATACATTTTCTTTGTGGTAGGTAATCTGTCATGGTCTGAGCCTTCAGGATTTTAATGCCAGATCAGACAAAAAAAAACTAGTCTTGAATGGTGCATACCAGAGAAAACTATGGACAATGATCATGTTTTTTCTCAATAAGTATCACTAGACAGCACTGCCACTTTGCAGAGCTGAATTTGATTTAAGCTCGGACACTATATAAAGTGACTTTGTATGATCTGTGTCTGCATGAATTTCCTCAGGCTACTCCAGTAACCCCCTACACTCCAAGAACATACATATAGTGTAACTGGTTCCGAATAAAACTGACTGTCATGTGTGAATGTGAAAATCAATTTAGGTTGTAAGCTCAGTGCTATATAAAACCATGATATAAATAAAATACATAATTGATTGTAATCACTATTTGCTGAATTTTATCTTTCCTGTAGAGCTGTGGCTGCCATGCTCTATAATCTGATAACAGGTCATATTTTCTGTCTAGGAAATGCATAGGTTAAGCTAGTCTGAGCCCACAGCTCAGTCAAGTAGACTTTATTTGACTACCCATGGGACTGCAGAATGTCATTGAAAGCACTTTTATTTGATTGCTTGTTCCATTTGTGTTTGGATGGCTCTGGCTGCTATGGACTGGACTTCCTGCCTTCAGCTTAAAGGAACAGTAACACCAAAAAATTAAAGTGTTTTAAAAAAATATATAAAAATATCATATAATGTTGCCCTGCACTGGTAAAACTGTTCTGTTTGCTTCAGAAACACTACTATAGTTCATATAAGCAAGCTGCTGAGTAGCAATGGCGGAAATTTAAAAAAGGCTAAATGGCACAGGATAAATAATGGATAACAGATAACATTATGTTCTACAAAGCTTTTCTGCTATCTGCTGTGTAACTTGAGCCTTTTCTCCTTTGAACAGCTGTCCCCATTGCTACACAGCAGCTTATTTATATATACAATAGAAGTGTTTCTGAAGCAAATACAGCAGTTTTACTAGTGCAGGGCAACACTGCATTATATTTTCATTACTTTAAACAATAAAATTTTTTGATGTTACTGGTCCTTTAAACTTCCTTGTCCTGGGAGTGAGCATGTTCAGTTTGCTCCCCCCCCCCCCCCCCCCATTCTCTGCTGTAATCTGAGCCCAGAGCTATAAGTGAGCAGGGAGAGACTAAAGGTGGCCATACACGAAGAGATCCGCTCGTTTGGCGATGTTGCCAAACGAGCGGATCTCTCCCCGATATGCCCACCTTGAGGTGGGCGATATCGGGCTGATCCGATCGTGGGCCCTAGGGCCCAACGTTCGGATCAGTACGGGCGGTCGGATCGCGGGACCGCATCAACGAACAGATGCGGCCGCGATCCAACGGGATTTTTAATCCTGCCCGATCGACATCTGCCCGACTTTCGGCCAGATATCGATCGGGAAAGCCCGTCGGAGGGCCCCCCACACGGGCAGATAAACTGCCGACACAGTCTGTCATCAGCTTTTATCTGCCCGTGTATGGCCACCTTAAGGCAGGAAGTGATGTTACACCAAGCTTATACTGCTATTCTAAACGAACAGAGAGTTTCTAGAACTTTTTACTCAGGTATGTAGGGTTGCCTAGCCGGTAAAACACCAGCCAAGGCCGGGGCCAGTATTACAAATTTACTGGCAATGTAGCTGCCGGTAAATTTGTAATACCCCTTAAAAAAGGCCCTTGCCTTGCCTTAAATCCACTGAAAACTTACCTTTCTCTGCGTCTTCAGCCGATTGCTCGCTGTGGCTCCGCCCCGTTTTGCGTCACATCCGGCCCCTTTTTAGCCCTGCCCCCTGGCGGCCGGTAAAAATTTTTGAAAAAGGTGGCAACCTTACAGGTATGGTAAAGCATTCTACGGACTAAATACAGCATTCTAGCTTGCAGTATTGCAGCTAAGCTATTGGCAATAGTAGCGTAGTTGCGCTAGTGTTATTCTGCTAGGCAGAGCGCTGTTATGCTAGCGAAGCCTAATTTGCATACGTTGGGAACTTTAACTTTTAATAGAAGTATATGTTACAGCCACTACACAAGCCCAGGAAACCTTTAATAAATTATATAAAGTTGTCCTATTGCCCTACATGTTCCCCCTGTATAGCTGAGTTGCCATGTTAGGAAATGTAGGAGGGAACCCCCCCAAAAAAAAATTTTTCAGACTATCACCCTCCTATGCTAAAATATGCCAGCGTTTTTTTGGGACTTAGAAAAAATGTGACATTTTTTTTCAACCTCCTATCTATTGTATTGATCTGACCAGGCAAAGTAAGTCTAACGTAAGTGCTAACGTTGAGGAAAATGTTCATGCCCTGACATCAAGGGGGGCATGTTGTGATGTCAAAGGGGGCAGAGCCACGACACACGATTGGCCCGACCTGAGGAAAAGGTAAGTTTTCAGCAGATTGGGGGCAGGCAAAGAGCCTTCAATAGGGGTATTACAGATTTACCAGCAGCTACATTGCTGGTAAATTTGTAATACCGGCCC
>CM044431.1:165730659-165781752 GCA_024363595.1 Xenopus borealis
CTCCCTGTCTGTCCCCAGCCTAACTGGCTAGGCCGGTAAAATACCGGCCGGCTGGCAACACTAGGCTAGACAGACAGATAGATAGATAGATAGATAGATAGATAGATAGATAGATAGATAGATTGTAACTGAACAAAAAAAATAAATGTTTACTCTGCAATCATTTACTACCTTCCTTAGCAAAAGTAAATTTACACTTGGCTCTAATAGCTGGTTTTACATCAAGCAGATATTTCTTATAACTGTGTATCAGTCATCTGACTGGAAGAAATACATTGCAGAATTTGTTTCAGTTTGCTTCAATGTACAGCCAGAATCAAATGACCCCACAGCTTTCTTACTTTTCCTACCTACAAAATTTGTATTTAGGTTTAATTAAATTAGACAATGGGCTACAAAATGTAAATGGAGCATGAAATCTGTTATGTCCCCTTTATCTATCAATGTTGTTTACATGAAGATCAGATATCTGTATGTTAAAATGCCTGGCCAGGCGAGCTTGGTGACCAAGGCAACCCAAATGGCTTACCCACCCCCGGCATGTCTGCATGTGCAGAGTACTGGGAGCACTTAACAACCATCATCCTATGGGGGGACAAGGGCCTGGATTAGAGGTATGTGGCGAAGAGGTACATGCCTTGTGCCCAACCCATTGCCCTCTGGGCACGTCTCTTTGCCTACCCCTAGTTCCAGCCCTGTTAAAATGCTGCAAAATGTAAAAAAAATTATATGGGCTTACTTACTTTTTTTAAATGAATAACCATACTACTCCAATTTACAAATCTGGGTCAAAGTGCTATATTTTTACTCACAGTGCACCGTTAAAGGAGAACTTAATCCTAAAAATGAACATGGCTAAAACTGCCATGTTTTTTATACTGAAACTTGTCACACTGGGTCACCATTTTAGAAAGTGTCTGCTCAGTGGGTTCTGAGCAGCTGTTGAGAAGCTAAGCTTAGGGGTTGTCACAAATCATCAAGCATAAAATTAGGTTGTTCTGTAATATTGGTGGATGCTACAGGGCTGATCATTAAATTCTGATGCTAGTTGCACTGGTTTCTGTGCTGCCATGTAGTAATTATTTGTATTAATGACTAGTCAGCCTTATATTGTGACATTTCTATTCTATGTGAACTGTATATTGTGAGTGGGTCTCTAAGCTCAGTAAGTGACAGCAGCACAGAGCATATGAATCAGTGAATCAGCAGAAAAGAAGATGAGGAGCTACTGGGGCATCTTTGGAGGAGCAGATATTTACTGCTAAAGGGCTGTGGTTGCCTTGGGCTGGTACAGAAGCCAAACAATTACATGTCTAGCTACTTCTTTAGTTTAACTTTACTTGTACTTTGAGTAAAAGGTTCCCTTACCCACAGAGCACAAGAGTGACCAGCAGCTCTGAAGCAACTATGGTATTTATAAAGCAAATACAGTTGAAATGACTATTCAAAAAATAAATTTGATGCAAAGGCTCAATAAAATCACATCCAGTATGACTGGGTGAAATGCCACTCAACTATCACACTAAAGGTGCAACATACAGGCATGGGACCTGTTATTCAGAATGCTGGGGACTTACTAGATAACAGATCTTTCCATAATTTGGATCTTCATACCTTAAGTCTATTAGAAAATCATGTAAACATTAAATAAACCCAATAGGCTGGTTTTGCTTCCAATAAGGATTAATTATATCTTAGTTTGAATCAAGTACAAGGTACTGTTTTAATACTACAGATAAACAGGAAATAATTTTGAAAATTTTGGATTAACTGATTATAGTGGAGTCTATGGGAGACAGTCTTTCCATAATTCGGAACTTTCTGGATGAGGGCTTTCAGGATAACATATCCCATAACTGTACAATAAATTTTTGTGCAATGGTGTGAACTGAAATGCCAACCTGGCATACTAATTGCCCCAGTGTTTGCTGCTGATAAAACTGAAGACAATGTAATGTAATGTCCTGCAGCTCTGCATTCTCTACCAATATAATGAATAAAAATGTAAGAGGATCAATGTAAATGGCAAAATGTGAATAAGGCCTATGCTATACAAGGAGAATAGTAGCTGCTGTTCTAAAGATTTTTAGAATTGGTCTTATTGTTTCCTGCATAAAATACAAATTTATTTCCAAATAAAACAGCAGAATCTGTGTTGTGAAGTCATATACATGAGAGAGATTTTCATAAATGCAATATTATTGCTTAGCGAGTGCTAAACTACTTAGAAACTGTGTAAAAGCAATTTTAGGTTAATATAAAGAATATCGTTTAAAGGTCATGTGATCCCAAATAAAATGCCCAATAAAAGAAAAAACAAGATTCTAAGCAGCTTTGCAGTATACATGTATTACACATTTCTATGGTTTTGTAATCGCCGCGCAGCGTGTGCACAGGCGCTGGCGCTTTGTCCGTATACTAGCGGCAGACAGGGAGAAGGAAATTCGGGGAGATTGTCGCCTGCTAAAAACGCCAGGCGACAGAATCTCCCCGAATCTCCCTGTCTGTCCCTACCCTAAATGTGAGCACTAATCAAGACCTGAGGCTCTTTGGGGCATTGGTTATCTTTTGTTGTTCAAACAGAACCCACAAGGTGAGGTAACAACAATCTCTTCTTTCACTTATTAACTGACAGTGTAAACAGAAACAAGGCATTTGTTAATGTTTACACACCTCTTTATTTTCAGTAAATATGAGAATGTGCTCAAGGCAACCAGGATTGCCAAGGAAGTCATCCCTTCTAGAGGCCAAGGGTGGCAGGTATTTTCTTGTTGTGTTTAGGTATGGACTTGTGGTGCAGAGCTGTATAAAATGTTGAGTATATTCATAAACATGCTTATATGTATTATTTTATGGTTGAATGTAATTGTTTTTATAGGCAAGGGCAATTCAGAGGTATAAGTACTATGCATCAGGTGCCCTCACAGCTCTAGTGATAGAATGGCTTATTTGCCTCTCTTAAAATGATACAAACATGTTCCTATAAAAATAGGACGGATACCAGCCAGGCTAACCTTAGTGAAGGCGAAGTCATTAAATCATTTTCCTGAGTTGTTTCAGTCGTGCCCGGCAAGGGGGCAGAGCGATCCCTCTGTAGGCTGGAGTCCTGTTTTCATTTGTAATTAGCCTATGGAGGGATTGCGCTGCCCCTCAGCCCAGAGTCACTTAAACAACTCAGGAAGATGATTTAACAGCCTGGACAAAGATGGCTTTAGCAATATAATATTAGGAGGCACATTTATCAAAGATTGAATTCATGCGAGTTTTTAAAAATTCCCCTAAACTCCCATATATTCTAAATTGAAAATGTATTACTTAAAAAAAAAAATTTAAGCTCGGATGAATGGAATCGACCCGAAAACTCAAATCAAATTTAAATCCAAAAAAGCCTTGAATGTCAAGAAGGCTGCAAACAACTCCAAATTGATCCCTGTTCCTTTCTCATTGAATTAAAGGACCAGTAACATCAAAAAAATGAAATACAAATGTAATGCAGTGTTACTCTGCACTGGTAAAACTGCAGTGTTTGCTTCAGAAGCACTACTATTGTTTATATAAATAAGCTGTTGTGTAGCCATGGGAGCAGCCATTCAAAGGAGAAAAGGCTCAAGTTACACAGCAGATAGCAGATACGCTCTGTAGAACATAAAGTTATCGGTTATCCATTACTTATCCTGTGCCATATAGCCGTTTTTCAATTTCTGCCATTGCTACTTAGCAGTTTGTTTATATGAACTATAGTAGTGTTTCTGAAGCAAACAGATCAGTTTTAACAGCGCAGGGCAACGCTACATGATATTCTCATTACTTTAAAACACTTGAATTTTTTGGTGTTACTGTTCCTTTAAACAGCAATTCGGCAGGTTTTGGTGGTGAATCAAATTCAATTTCTTAAAGGGCCAGAGTATGAGAAATCTCAAATTTTATTTGAAAAACTCTGTAGTCAAATTTGACAGTTTTGACAATAAAAAAAACTCGAAAATTCGAAATTCGACCCTCGATAAATCTGCCCCTAGGTGTTTTAGCTGTCTATTATATCAATTTGCATTATATATAAAACAAATAAGACTTTCATGTTCCTTTATTCTCTATTATTATATCCTAGAGCCACCAAACCACTTTGTACAATCATAGCACTATGACAGCACCAAGTACTTCCACAGTGTCAAACTGATTTCACTAAGGGCTATGGCACCCATGGTGCCAGTTGGTGACATGCAGGCATCACGTGTGCAGGGAATTGTGGGGTTTGGAAGATGCAGGCTAAGGACAGATGGGTGGCTGCTGATCAACAGGAGAGCAGGGTGCTAGGCTTAGGGAACTGTTCCAACCCATTGCATATTTTTTAATTTATGTATATTGCAAAGTTGCTTGAAGTTATGTTTACTTTTCAAAAAGCTTAAGTTATGTTTGTACGGAGTTCCCCTTTAAGGACATTTAAATCCAAATAGGGCATATGAACTTTCACATATACATACAAAATAAGCACCTGATGAGACCCCCTAACAATATGGAGAACCTAGAAAACCATATATTTTCTGAAAGTACATATTATGACAAATCTAAAACAGGTAATGACATCTTTCTACTGCAAACTACCAAATCGCAAAACTATGCTAAACATAACGCTTTTTTTTTTTAATTCCTGAAAATAGTCACAAAGTTTGCATTTTACCCCATTATATTCCCCACATTTTGTAAAGTACTAGCAAAAGGCATCCTAAATATGAACACAAGGGGTGTACTAAACAGTTTGATGCCTGATATAAAAAGATTTACCAAACTAGGTGGCATACAGAGACCCCCAAATAAAAATAGTACATATGAATTTTCACGTATGACACTACATACTACAATACAAGCACCTGGTATGTGTATTATGCACGATAAGACCCCCTAACAGTATTGAGACCCTAGAAAACCATATATTTTCTGAAAGTACACATTCAGTCTTATCTAAAGCAGGTAATTACATCTTTCAAACTGGAAACTACCAAACTGCAAAGCTATGCTAAACATAATGCTTTTTTAAAATTCCTGAAAATAGTCACAAAGCTTGCATTTTACCCCATTATATTCCCTGATATGAAATGTTTAACCAAACTATTTCTCACACAGAGACCCCCAAATGTATATATAGAAGACAACATTTCCAAGGGCAAAATGCTGTAACAAAGAACATAGTGTAATGGTATAAAATCACTAAAATTCAACAAAGTCAATGTTTTTTTTCCGCCTATTGTAATCAGCAGTCAGAATCACATTTTTTATATTTTAGCTTGACCAAATAGGTTTTACAAACAGAAATAAGCAAAAAAAAACCTTTGCAAGGCTGAAAATGTAATAAAATGGCTAAACATACAATAAAATGGCTAAAAATGCACCAAAATCACCGAAATTGCAGTATAATCACCAAAATAACATACAAAAGGTATTGCGCAGTGCAATTAGCGAATACGTTATTCGCAATGGCAATAAAACAGTTTTTTCAGGCAAAAGAACAGACAATGCGTGTATACAATTGACCAATTGCATGTTGTGGGCATGTGCAAGCGTGTGTGAGTTTTGTGAATGTGTGCTATACACACACTTATTTCAGCAATACACACATTCACACTTACACACAATCACATACATTTTTGGTTGATATGGGGGGATCCCCCAAAAATGTATGTGATTGTGTGTAAGTGTGAATGTAAGTGTGTATTGCTAAAATAAGTGTGTGTTTGTGTGTGTTGGGCGGCACTTACCTGGAGTAGCAGGGTCTTGATCGTCCAGGAGGGTTGCAGGCATTGTGGCACTGTCTTCCAGCTTGATCCATTGTGAGGAGGCGAGCTTAGGTCTACAAAGTGCAGGCAGCAGCGAGGCACGCAGATCGCATGTGCCTGCTGCTGCCTTTGGGGCCCCTGGGAAATCGTGCCTCAGGGGGGCACTCGTTCCCAGCCCCTGCTCTTTGCCTGGGGAACGAGAAGGAATAGAGTGAGCGGCTTGAAAAGCCACCTCTCCATCCAGTGTCTGATTGGCCCGGCAGGACACCGGGAAAAAAAACGACCCTCATGGGCCACCGCCCATAAGCGCCTCCTTATTGTGCATCTTGAAACAGCCACACCACATTTTTTCAGAGAGTCCTGTACAGTGTCGGACTGAGACATCATGGGCCCGCCCAAAAACCTTAGACCAGGGGCCCGCCATAAAACCTTAGACCAGGGGCCCATTCTCAGTACTAATATTCTTCATCTCCTCAATCAACCTCTATTCTCCTAGTTTGTTTTCTTTACATACTATAATCAATTATTCCATCTATTTAGCCTCATTGTTCTCATAGAAATAGGGAATGGCCATGAAATAGGCCAAAAGTTTAGCAGCATGAGGGCCCACTGACCAGGGCCGGGCCAGGCCTGTCGGGCGCCCTAGGCAACCCGGGCCACCTGCCCCCCCCAATCGTGTCCAGCAGGGCGACTGAGAGAGGAGGAAGGGAACGGAACAGAAAGGAGGGATGGAACAGAGAGGAGGGAGCAGGTGCATCTGAGAGAGGAGAGAGTCAGCAGGTGTAACAGACAGGAGGAAGGGGCTTGCCAGCCGGTGCAATTGCGAGAGAGGGAAGAACAACGCAGGGCCGGGCCAGGGCACCCCATCCACAGCGCGAAGGAAGTGCGCACGCATACCGGCCACATCAACGTCTTCCTCCGTACTCTTCCCCCCTCCCCTCATCTGCGTGTACACATGAACAAATAAGAGGAAGAGGAGGCGCGCTGACCGGCCACGTCAGCCCCCTTCCTGCACACTCTACCCCTCCCCTCGTGTGCACACGCATGCGCGCTCTCACAAGTGGGCGGAAGCGGAGGAGCAGAATCTAAGAGGACTAGGGGTAGGCAAAAGTTAAAGGTACGTGCCTGGCGCCCCCCACACTTTGCGCCCTAGGCAGGTGCCTACTCTGCCTACCCCTAGTTCCGGCCCTACCACTGACACCTTGGCCCACCGGGAGTTTTCCTGGTATTCTGGTGGGCCAGTCCGACACTTGTCCTGTATTTCACTGGAAGTTATTTTTGGGGTTTACATTGCATCCCAAACTATTTTTCTGGCAGTTGTGGCTGAAATTTTAGTTTTATTTGGTTTGGTTTCAAAAGAACCCTTAATATTCCACATCTTTATTAGAGTTTAAAGAGTGCTGATTGGCATTCTTAATTCCTTTGATAACCGTCCATGAGTGAAAGAAAAGTTTTTGTGTTATAAATCATATTCTCTGAAAATGGTTAAGAAATCACAAATTCTTATGAGCACAAATATAGATATATATGTATATACATGTACATGTATATATATATATATATATATATATATATATGACTCAATAGTAATTATATAATTTTGTCACACACAAGAATGGCCAAATTACACCAGACTGCTCACTCAGTCTTTTAACCGAACATACACATGAGGAAGTGGCAAGTGGCATTTAGAACTGTCATCAGAATGCATTAAGCCTGAACAAAATGGTGGCCAAGTGTCATCCCTGGCAAGAACAGGGATGACTGTATCCATATATTGGTATATATTCAAGCTGGCCAACTACGTCAAACAATCCTTATTTTGTTTAAAGGGGAGGGAATGTTTTAGTAGCTTAATGGGTGATAAATAATGGTGCAATATTTGCTACTAGTCTAGTCACCTATAGCTACCAATCAAAAGGAAGCATTTAGTGGTCACCTGTTTCAAAGCAAACATCTTATTGGTTGCTGCACCTGGGCAACCATAGTGCTTTTTATTGCATATGGCAGAAATGTCTTATTTATGCGATAGCTAGATAATGGTAGAGTGTAGAGGACCTCTTGTCTCTGATGTCATTTTGATGCAAAGTCCACTTACCTTCAAAGGCTGACACCATAGAACTTAGTTAATTGTATGTTGTTTCAGCTAATATTAACCTCTATGAACTTGCATATTAAAGAGACAAGTAATGTAAAAAAATTGCCCTTCCATTTTTAAATGTAGGTTGCATGAAGAAAACGGTTATTAGCTGTATCAATACATATTCTTCTATCACCTTTAACGGTGATCCTATTGTATTATATTTCATATACAAGCAGCCAACATGGGTTGTGGCTTAGTTATCAGTGATCTGGTATCATTGTGTTTGTCTGCATGTTTTTAGAAAGAGCCAAGATGAAATTGTCCAGGCTATCTATCTGCACTATTCAATCTGCAGTATTGTATTTATGAGATAACACTGTTAGCATAGGTTTTCGAATGTACTGCTACTGTTATTTTGTCTAAAATGAAAGCTGGGTACTGTAGAACTGTGAATGCCAGCCCATTCTTACAATAAATTTTCAAAATCCAATTTTTTTGGAAGCTGTGTGTTTAGTATAGGATTATTCACACCAATCATTGGCAAGATTAAGGCAAATATCTTTTCACTAGCCGGAAATTAAATGCATGAACTGATCAGCTAGCAAATGACCAGATGTCAGAATTCTGTACTGTTTCTCATGGAGCTATGACGAAAACATAGGCCCGCAGACCACAGGAAGAGCTACTAGTATCTTATGAAAACAATTAAAGAACACTATAAATCATCCCTGCAACATCCACTGGTAGTTATGGCTGCTGTTAGTTCTACAGTATCTTACTGTAAAATAATGCATGTTTCTACAAAACCTATAATGTGTATTGATACCCTGCATCACACAGTAAAAGAAGGGAAATGCATGTGTCCATATTAACACATACAAAAGCAAATAACACACTTATATAACCCTTTAATGAGAAAAATATCAGCAAGCCACGTGCTTATCTCAGGAATTCTTATAGGGGCATCATGTTGCAGTTTGTTCAGTGACACCATTCCATACTCTCTCTCTATTCTATAACATTTCCCACTTACAAAAGTTTATCCATTTTCGTGTTAAGAATAAGAATCATCTAAAATTGCTGAGAATTATATGGGAGAATTGGCAAATTATTAATAAAGCATTTCTCCTAGCATTGAAAAGCTGCAGTTGGCTGGGTATTTTCTCTCCAAGCTAGCCTAGCTTTCATGTAGCATGGCAAGCAGCCAGGCCCGGATTTGTGGAGAGGCCGCCTAGGCCCGGGCCTAGGGTGGCAGGATTTTAGGGGTACGGCATGCTGCCCAGCCACACCCACATTGGTTAAAAAATTTAAATTTCCTGTGTGCCAATTCCCATTGCTCCATCCCGATAATGAAAATTTGAGCAAATAAAAGGGACTGGACAGGGGCTAAAAACGACAGTGGGCCTAGGGGCACCCACTAGCTAAATCCGGCCCTGCAAGCAGCCAGGACCATTGGCTGTGATATACCTTTTATATACGTATATACAGGTATGGGATCCCTTATCCGGAGACTCATTATCCAGAAAGCACAGAATTACGGAAAGGCTGTCTCCCATAGATTCCATTTTATCCAAATAATCCATATTTTGAAAAAATATTTTCTTTTTCTCTGTAACAATAAAACAGTACCATGTACTTGATCCAAACTAACATATAATGAAACATTATTGGAAGCAAAATTGGGTTTATTTAATGTTTACATGATTATCTAGTAGACTTAAGGGATAAAGATCTGCCATCCGGAAAACCCCAGGTCCTGAGCATTCTGAATAACAGGTCCCATACCAGTACATATATACTTTTATGTTACATTTGTGGTGTAGAACATTTTTTCAGGCAAAAAACACATGACCCCTTCGCACGCCCACCGTATCATATTGAATCCCTTTGGAATTTTTTTTAAAATGCATTTATAGGGAAAAAATACACAGACAGGGTTATTAACATTTTAAGTTATTACCACACATGAACATGTTTTAAGGAACTGGCACACTTAAAGCCTTTTTATGTTTTTTAAACATGTCAATTTGGCAGAACTGATTTGAATCTTAAAGTAATGGCAACATGTTTATCATAGCTTGGAAATTATACTGCTCCTTCATAAATCAGCCCCATAGTAATGTTGTTCCATTATATTTTATTAGTAAACATGCATATAAACATGGCTGTTGTCAATGCAATACTCATGTAAATCATATCAATCTGCATTCCTAATACAAATATTGCTAATACATCTATAGGCTATTCCTGTATGATGACATCTAGGCCTATAAAACAACACACGTGGATTTTTTTCTTGTACTTTTTTTTTTAAGCATGAGCTTTGCCAATTATTGTTTCAGTTACGACTTCTTCCGATCTGAAATTTAGATGCTAGTTAATTGAAACATGTAATTTTCTATTCTAGATGCTAAAGCCTATTAATAAGAATGCAAATGTCTTGCAATTGCCAGGAACCTACGTAATGATGATTCAACCAGTATGGCTTTAAAGGGCTACCGAAGCACAGCAATGTTCTCCTTCTTTAATTGTCACAGCGCAAACCATATACAGCATTGTTCCTTGATCACCCAGGCAAACTTCTCCATGCTATTCTATTTGGTGCGTTCCTCCCCTTTATTTCCTGTCGGTTGCTATACAATGGAAAAAGATTCCATACTGATTTGCTTCCTCCTAGAACTCAGAAAACAGCCACAAATAAACTGAGATTTGAAAGAAGCCATGGCATTTCAAATGCACAAAGGCCAAACACCCCCACAGAAGCCCAATACAGAGCATTGCTTGCATTTGCCATAAAATCTGATAGTCCAGGCCTAAAAAAAAAAAAAAAAGCAAGTCCTTTATTGCACTGTACCTGAAATAGTCCTTTAACTGACCAGTGATTTTGCTATTTGTCTGTTGCTGATTCCAGTCTATGTAGAACAGATTGCTGTGTTTTTGACAGGAAGTAAACAGTCACAATTAAATAAACCCAATAGGAATGTTTTCCCAATAATATTGATTCGTGCAGTTTCCATCAAGTACAAGGTACTGTTTTCTAATGTTTTTTTTTTTAAACATATAATTGATTGCTATAGGACAGGGGTCCTAAACCTTTTCTATCCATGAGCAACATTCAGATAAAAGGAGTTGGGGAGCAATGTAAGCATGAAAAATGTTCTTGGGGGTGAGAAATAAGGACTGTGATTGGCCATTTGGTAGTCCCTGGTGGACTGTCACTCTACAATAGGCTCTGTTTGGCAGTACACCTAGTTTTTATGCAACACAACTTTGCATCTAAGCCAGGAATTAAAAAATAAGCCCCTGCTTTAAGGCCACTGGTAGCTCATCCAGGGGATTGGTGAGCAACATGTTGCTCACGAGTCACTGATTGGGAATCGCTGCTATATGAGATAGCCTTCCTGTAATTTAATAATTTGAAATCCTTTAAGAGCTTTTTGGATAACAGCTTTCCTGAAAAAGGACTACATTAATATACCAAGAAAGAAAAACTGAAAAAAAGATAAAATCAGCCTTAGGAAGGAATATCATCTTACAGTATTAATTTATGATTTCAAAATAAAGCCAGAGCTTGTATTAAGTGGAATATCTTCCCCACAGTAGCTTCATACATATCAAGTATGGAAACACCAGCTAACTTGACAGTTTCATATAGGTTAGAAATTCCACAGCCATATATTCTTAACTTTCTATTCTCCAAGAATGTATTTTATAATAACTACTTTTCTAGGTCTATAGAATTTCTGTAATTTAGTGGTGTGCTGTCCTGTAGCATTGAGGAGTTTGCAATAATGCCCACGGCAAGTTCCCATCTTCTGAGCTTGTTAGAAGCTCAGTGTACTGTAGGTTGCTGTTGTAAAGCTCATCTAATGGGTCATTGGAATTCATTAAACATTAGCAGTCAGTGTAAAGGTAGCCATACACAGGTTGCTGATTCTGCCAATTCAGTCCAAGTTGGCAGCTTATCTGTCCATGTATGGGCCCTCTGATGGGCCTGCCAAACCGATATCTGGCCAAAATCATCCAGATGTTGATTGGGCAAGGTTAAAATTCCCTTTGGTGTGTGGCCTGCAACAACTTGAAATTCCACAACCTTATATTCATAAATGTCTTTTCTCCATGAATGTATTTTATGATAACTGCTTTTCTAGGTGTATAGAATTACTGTAATTTAGGGTATGCTGTAGGTTGCTGTTATAAAACTCATCTAATGGGTCATTGGAAATCATTAAACATTAGCAGACAGTCAGTCTAAAGGTAGCCATACACAGGTTGCTGATTCTGCCAATTCAGTCTAAGTTGGCAGCTTATCTGCCCATGTACGGAGTCCTCTGATGGGCCCCATTGTTGATTGGGCAAGTTTAAAAGTCACTTTGGTGTGTGGCCTGCAACAACTTGAAATTCCACAGCCTTATATTCTTAATTTTCTATTCAAACATTAGCAGTCAGTGTAAAGGTAGCCATATACAGCTGGCTGATTCTGCCAATTCAGTCCAAGTTGGCATCTTATAAATCATCCAGATGTTGATTGGGCAAGTTTAAAAATACCTTTGGTCCTCGTTCAACGGCCTGTATCTCCGTTGTTATGTTTCAAGGTCCTAGCCCAATATTGCCCACCTCAAGGTGAACATGTTGAGGAAAGCAGATGAGCACATCTTTCTACGTATGGCCATTTTAAATGTTTCCTTAAAGCTGATCCTACAGAGCTGATTATTAGTCAGTTCTAATGCAGAATGTACTGGTTACAGATTCCATGTAAAGCCTTGTATAATGCATTTTGTATTGTATATATCTTGCATATTTGGAATATGTCTCTAAGCTCAAGTACCTGGCAGCAGCCAGTTGGTAGAGAAGCCTTAAACATATGTTGAAACATTTCTCCTTAACTTCTATATTGAGTTTTACTTCAATTTTATATTAAACACCACATTGGAATGTAGTTATAAAATTACTTAGCCTGAGACATTGACATACCCTTTTATGGTCATGAAACTTAAGTGACTTCTAATTTCTTATAGTTTACAGAAAGGTTTACATTAGAAAACAAAAAAACAGACTTTAGAAAGTGTGTGTTTTGACAGGTTCTGTTCAACTTGTGATAATTATAAGATATTTTTCCCTGATGACAAACTAGTTGTGTTATTTTAGATTCAGATATCCTCTCTGTGATAGTTTTAAAAATAATAATTTATTTACACAATCTTGAAGTACTTATAATACCACACCCAAACAAAGGTTTATTTTTATACTTATTTTAATCTGAAAGTTGTTCCACATATGCTTGGTAAACTTTGTTTAATTAGCTCTGTTTTTAAAGGAGACATTTTGGAGTGTATAGTGTATATAGGGTTGCCACCTTTTTCTAAATAACTTACCGGCCGGCGGGGGCGGGACCAAAAAGGGGCGGGGTCGTGACGCAAAAAGTGATCGGGTGAAGACGCGAGAAAGGTACGTTTTTTTTAGATTTAAGGGAAGGCAAGGGCCTTTTTTAAGGGGTATTACAAATTTACCGGCATCTACATTGCCGGTAAATTTGTAATACCGGCCCGGCCTTGGCTGGTGTTTTACCGGCTAGGCCGGTAAAATACCGGCCGGGTGGCAACCCTAATACTATATGGTGCTGTTTTTTCAGCTGTAAATTAATATTGTCTTTAAAATTAGCCCTTTTGTTTGAGAGGTTCCCTGTCGTATTTCAAATGGGGTGTGGGCATGTCCTAACTGTCCCTGCCAGAAGAACAGTAGGGGCAGCCAATCACAACCCATCAGTCACACAAGCAAAGGCAGGCCTCAGTTCCCTATCAGGTCAGCCTAGCTGCTCATTGGTTCCTGTCCCACAGTGCATTAAACTGAGTGCCACTGGCTCCCCTGCACAGCCAGACAATTCAGCTTGCAGGAAGTGGAACAGATGTACGGGAGTAGTAGGAGTGTTACATTCCTTTTATAGCGAAGAGTTTAATGCACTTGTACATTCCTGTTTTTTTTACATAATATGTCTCCTTTAAAGGACATGTAAAGCCTACATTTTCGTACCATCTGCATTGCCTACCAAATTGCACTGTTTGTACAGCTTTCACCCGGCGACAGGGCCAGATTTCAACAGCGGGTGCCGTTAGGCTGTGCAATCCAAGGTCCTATCTTGCACCAGTGAGCTCAGGCGCACCAGAACAATGGGGAGCTGCTTGTCAAAAAATACCACAGGGTGGTGCAGTTTTTTGCTGCATTATATTACAATAACCAAAGGGGTGCCTAACATTTTTCAGCCCCCTGTGATTGAGACTTTCATATATATTGAGAAGTGTCTTAGAATTACATTTTCTTAATTTATGCAAAGGAATTATTTTGTGGACACCCACTTTAATCTGACTAAATTACAGATGTAATTTGTTAAAAAGTATTAGACTTTCTGCCACACCCACCTGTTTTCAATCCCACCAGCAAGATAGAAAATGCTGTTTTAATTTGCATACAAATCTACTAGTTATTCATCAGATTCTGATATTTATGCAATATAATGAAGTGATGCGTTCCTCCTCAGCACTTTGTATAATTCATGTATGTCGCTTCCATACAATGTTAGTTCCTCTTATACATGCCCTTCACCTATGCACGGAGGATGCAGGAGTAGATACCACTAGTGCATATGTGATTATGTGGGTGCCTCTGTGCGCATGGGGCATATTTGAAGTCTGTTAATGCTGTGCGTAGGAGCAGCGATTGCGTATGGAGATATATCTGCCTCAGCAGTGCAGCATCTGCTGTGTGATCTTCGGAGCTCTTGCTTTCTCTCTGAATATTTTAACACTGAGAATACTGCCATTTCCATGGCAACCGGGAAAGCTCAGTCAGATGGATTCCAAGAGAATGGAGAGGGCAGATGGAAAAGGACCCCTCTCTACTTCTTGTAGACTGAGCATACAGCCTTGAGCTTCAAAGATCAGCACAAGATGGGAAGGGAGGGAAGCAGCTGGACATTATCAGTCCAGATTTTCCACTGCAAATTAAAACTATATTTTCCAATATGCTGAAAATACTAAAAAAATGAAACAGCTTTAGGAGTTTGCACATCTGAAGTATATACAAATATGCATGCATTTACACCATTTTATATTACTCTACCTGAAAATAAGGCAACAGCTTCAAAATAGGAGTAGGAAAATACAAAAAGCTTTAGTAACACTCCTTTGCCCCCTCACAAAAAAGGACTACAAAATCTGACGTTTTACTGATAAATTGAGACAGCACTTTACCAGACACAGCAAAATGCTGCCACTGATAGCTAATGGAATGTGGGGTGGGGTGCAAAAAGCAGCAATGGTTAAAAAAGCCCTGTCTGTCTGCCACCACTTGAAATAATAATCAATACAAAGTGCCCTGTCTGACGCACTGCTCTAAATAGGGCACTTTTCAATATGTACAATAAGAGGTTTTAGAATCATGCCAATAGTTATTGAAACATTTTTTGCATCTCTGCTCTTTTTTAGCTCCACATACTTCCCATTTCAAAGACCCTACCAAGGTGAGCCTTTTGCTACACTTTGCTGTCATTAAATAAAACTATGAAAAAGCAATATCAATAATGTAACCATGTATGCCATTTGCAATAAATATTTCATGTCAGGCTGAATGGTTGGCCCCCCACACATTTTCACCTCATCAAATCTGGCCCTCGTTGCAAAATGTTTGGACACCCTTGTCCTAAGCAATAATTACATGGGTTCAATCCCAATATGGCTAGAATAATTTTTTCTCTGAAGACCTAGGGAAGAAAAGCTCAAAGTGGTGGTGGAGTCTTATGAGGTATTCCAAAACAAAGATAGGGGTGGTAAAATTGAGTTTTAATAAGTAGAGTGGTATAGCCAAGTAATGTTAGATGTACCCATGACCACTATCGGGGAAAGGGGGGACAAGGGATACTGTAGTCAGGGGCCCTGTGGCGCAAGAGGGGACCTAAGAGGAAAAGGAATGATTTGCAGGCACAAAAGGGGTGGGCTTGACCATGGATAGATTCTTCAGCTAATAACTGGCGTCCTCTGGAGGGAGGGACCTGGGGCTGCATGATTACTGATGGCGGCCCAGGGGTTGTACCACTTAATTTCAGAAAAATGATTATACTGTATCTCAACCTCTTATTTTGCAGAATATAACAAATATAAGAACACAAATGTGGTTTAACTGTGGTACTGGGTTATTAGACTGCCACACCTGTCTGAAGGTATAGACCTGATATTTAAAGTTTTGTAGTTCCTGCTTGTAGCTGACTAAATTAGGTTTCTGAGCATAACGTCTAAGCTGCACTAGAGAGGTAACCCACAACAAGATATCAGCAATAGTCATCAGTTAACTGATAGAAAGATCATTTTAATTTTGAACACTTTAAATTGTTGCACTGAGACAATTTAGCACCTATGTTAATAAATTAATAGCTGTCTACTGAAAGTTATCGTTGGCAGTGCTGCACTAAAATACTGTGAATGTAGCTCAAACTATAGTGACTTGCAATTAATGTTTTTTTTCTAAATGAGTAGATCACTAACCAGTATAACCATTTGGTTCTCAACTTGGGTGGCCAGATCATGCAAAGATCTGCTTGTTAACTGACCTGACCAAGCAAACCCTTTACTATTTAGGACCAGCTTCAATCTGTCCAGCATAGTTAGGGTCTAGAAAGAATGGTTTCTGAACACAAGAAAAGGGGAATAGGATTAAAAGATTTAAAAGCAACATAAACATTGTCACTTATTTCTATCCTGTACATGAAACATTTGTATTTGCTATTAATTTCCTATGTTCAGACACCTTTTATCTGTTGTCTAAAAAAAGCCAGTGGAACATTATCATACACATCATTGGCCCATTGATTCCCCTGTAGTATGGCAATAGGTTTGTGTATTGGGCAGGCTAGAAATTTGCATTTGACTGTCAATAGGTGATGGCACACTGACCCAATTTGTTCTTCAGCACTTTTTTGTAAGATGCCGCTAAAAACACAAAACAGAAATGTTTGTCATTTAAAAGTATATTAAATCATTACTGTTCTCAATCTATTCCATTAAGAAGTAAATGTAAAAGCACCAAGAATCACCCTATGTAACATAATATAGAAGTAAAAACGTTAATAGGAATGAAGAAAAAGTCATTTAAAAATGACAAGTCTGTTGGGACAAAAGCTGCATTTAATGATTATAAACATTATAATAAATGTTGTAAAACAGCAATCCAGAAGGCAAAGAAAAGAAATGAAGAGTGCACTGTGGCAGAGGCTAAGTCTAACTGCAAAAAGTTTTTTAGTATATTAATAGTAAAAAGATGCAGGTTGAGAGTGTTGCTCCTTTAACTAATGGTACCGGTATGGTGAAAACAGATACAGGAAAGGCAAATGTGCTAAATTAGTCCTTTTGTTCAGTGTATAAAATAGAGGCGTCAGGGTTCCCAGACCACCTTCATAGGTGTACCTTTGGCTCAGCTTAGTCAGTGGCTGACTCAGGACATGGTTCATAATGCTTTACTACAAATTTATGTGAACAAGGAGCCAGGGCCACATGGAAGACACCCTGGGGTTATAAGATAGCTTAGTACAGTTTTAGACCGGCCTCTATTTCTGATTTTCTCAGACTTGCTTTCATCTGGTATGGTACCTATGGAATGGAGGAAAGCTGATGTCATTCCTATATTTAAAAAGGGATTACATTCTCAGCCTGGCAGTTATAGACCAGTAAGTTTGACATCCATGGTGGGCAAATTATTTGAAAGCTTGTTAAGGGATCCCATTCAAAATGTTGTCATTGTGGCATTATGAGCAGCAATCAGCATGGCTTTATAAATGATAGGTCATGTCAGACAAATTTGATTGCTTTTTATGATAAAGTAAGTAGGATGCTGGGCAGTAGATGTGATCCATTAGGATTCTGCCAAAGCGTTTCATAAAGTGCCCCACAAATAACGCTTTCTAAACTAGCCTTGGTCTTAATGAGGTAATTTGCACACTAATAAGAAACTAGCTACAGGATCAGGTACAGAGGGTGGATGGTGGTACATTCTCTACTTGGAGTAAGGTTCTTAGTGGGATCACTCAGGGCACATAATATTCCACTGAGCGGAAGAGTGTAAGTTTGGGAACCCAGGTCTCTAAACATGTTTTGCTGGGGCCTGGGTGAACTCATGGGTCATGCAAGATGCAAAATAAATCCTACACAGAAAGCAGACACAGGTCCCTCGTGGGCATGAGTCGGCTTTCTCTGTAGTTATGCCACTGCTTCCACTTACGTTTCATTATCTTCTTTGTAATATGGTACAATTATTTGTGATCTTTGCCAGTATTCATCCAGACACAAACCTTTGCTTCCCGCTATGGCCATCTGCTTGCTCGTGTGAAGTGGGCAACAAAGTTTATGACATAGAAAGGGTAGGGGACTACTAAAAGGGAGTTACAGCACTCATCCAAAAGTAATTAGGACTAGACATAAGAGACAAACCTGACCAATACTTCACATGTTGAGTAGTCTTGTTCAGTATTTGACTATTTGTGAGTTTCTTGATTCCACAGTAATGTATTCCCCAGTGCCAGTGACGTAACTACTAGGGTGTAGGGTGATTGCACCTAGGTCCTCACTCCCCCTGTGCCCGCTGGAGCAGCAGAACTGAAGGGAATTTCTTCACACATATATACGTCCGCGAGAGAATGCACATCTGTACAGAAAGGGGTGGGGTGGGGGTGCGTTGTCTATTGTGCACCTAGCCAGCACAAGAATCCTTAGATTTATTACCCAGTGCACTTATAAGGAACAGCCCTTGACAATCAATTAAGACTTCAAGGGCTGCAAGTTTTAATGCCTCTAATAGCATAGACTAAATTATGCTGGGTTGTAAAACAGGTTGGTCACTGTTTCATACAAAGCTGGTCAGAGTACAGATATATGCCTTTACATCCCTTTCATGCATGTGCATGTAAGAACAAGATTAATATAATTAGTGCAATGCTTATTTCCCTTTAATCTGTTCATTATATCATCCTGTCCAGTTGAGCTCTTAAATAGGAACTCCACCCAAAAACTGTTTTTTTTTGCATAATTAAAGAAAGTGTAATACCAATCAAGATGCATTAATTAAAATTTGTCAGTGGTTTTATTATTTGTAAATGCAACTCTCTGCATACCTGCCCAGACTTGTGTGAAGATACTCCTTTATATAATAATGGATATATATGGATTTACTAAAACAAAAAAGCCTAACTACATATAAAAACAAGTCACCAACAGTGCTATTAACATGTATTTATATAGCACCAACACATTTTGCAGTGCTGTAAAGTGATCATTTGTTGAAATTTGAAAGAAGAGTCATAAGAAGAAGGCAAATAATTCAAAAATTATATAAAAAAAAAGAAAACATGAAGTCCATTTGAAAAGTTACTTAGAATTAGCCATTCCATAACATATTAAAAGGAAGGTGAACCATGCCTTTAAAACTATCTTTGCAGTCCCGGTACATGTATTTTACATACTGTACTTGGGATGCACCGAATCCAGGATTCGGTTCGGTAATTGGCTTTTTCAGCAGGATTTGGCCGAATCCTTGTGCCTGGCCGAACCAGCCAAATTCTAAATAGTGGATTTGGTGCATCACTATACTGTACTGATGCTATGTTTAGGTATACCTACTGTATGCTGGAAATGAGTCCTTACACCCAAATACAGTGAGGATAATTACAAGCTGAATATCTCTCTCTTGTATCTCTCTTATAGCTGCTATAAGTTCCTGCACTGGGGCAAATGTACACACTGTTAGTATAGACTCATTGGAGGAAATTCACTAAGATGCAAAAATTTACTAGCATTGGCTTCGCTAACGTTCGCCGCACTTCACCAGGCGAATTTTCGCCAGCACTATGCAAATTCACTAAGATGCGAATTTGCGCTCAGGGCGGCGAACGTTAGCGAAGTACCGCTACCATTCGTTCGCAGGGCAAAGTGCACTTACGCTAGCGATGCCTAATTTGCATACGGTGTGAATTTCAAAGTATAATAGAAGTGTATGTTACAGCCACTACGATGCACTACACAAGCCCAGGAAACCTTTAATAAAAAAAATAAAGTTGTCCTATTGCCCAACATGTGCCCCCTATATAGTTGTGTTGCCATCTGTTAGGAAATGTAGGGGGGGAGGAGGGTAACCCTCCGAAAAAAAAAATCAATCTTTTTCAGACTATCACCCTACAATGGTAAAACACGGCAGCATTTTTTTGGGACTTAGAAAATTTTCCATTTTTTTTTTATACTCCTATCTATTGTATTGAACTTCGCCTGGTCTGACCAGGCGAATTAAAGTCTAGCGTAAGTGCTAATGGTCAGGAAAATTTTGATCTTAGTGAATTTGCGTAATTACGATCCTTCGTCAGTGCGCAACTTCGCCTGGCATAAGGGTGCGAAGTTGCGCAAGTCTATCTACTTCGCTAGCGAAAATTTGCGTTAGTGAATCGTGTTAGTGAATTTGCGAAGTTGCGAAATGACGTCACGCTGGCGAACTAGTGCTAGCGTTAGACGCTTGACGCTTTAGTGAATTTCCCCCATTGTATTCACTTCCAGGTATGCAGTATATAAATTTTCATTGTCGCCCATAGTTCCACACCTGAATGTTATTTAATAATTTTGGATACCTTGTTTTTTTTTTGTCTAACAACTTCTCTCTGCTTTTTTAGAGCCGTATGGCAGAAAGTCTTCGACTATTTGATTCCATCTGCAACAACAACTGGTTCATAAACACCTCGCTCATTCTTTTCCTCAACAAGAAAGACCTCCTAGCGGAGAAGATACAACGCATCCCGCTAACGGTCTGCTTCCCTGATTACAAGGGTCAGAACACATACGAGGAAGCAGCGGTCTATATCCAACGTCAGTTTGAAGACTTAAACCGCAATAAGGAGACCAAGGAGATTTACTCACACTTCACCTGTGCAACGGACACAAGCAACATTCAGTTTGTATTTGATGCAGTGACAGATGTCATTATCCAGAACAATCTAAAATACATCGGCTTGTGCTAAGTGTTCCTCTTGTGGCCCGCACAGGGAAAGTGGTGTGTTTATAGCCCTGGCCATTTGTCAGGTTACAAAAAAAAAAACCACAAAGGCAGAGGGCTGCACTCAGGAGTTCCCCACATACTGCACTGAGAATCCAGTACAAATCCCTCACCTCTTCACCTGCACAAACTTTCCATTAAAAAAAAAAAAAACAGGGGAAGGTGTTGTCAGCATGTCTGGACGATAAAAAGGGGTATCTGAGGATTCTGGTCTCTTACCGGAAAGATGCCATTTCTCTTCTCCCTGCATCTTGTATGTGTGTGTTTATGTATGAGTCTATTTGTGACTGATTGGTGTCTGGAGTGTTAATCTATGAAAGAGATATTTCTGATTCCTTGTGAGTTTTTATTTTATATTCAGGGTGACTGAGCCAGGGAAGAAGCTGCCTGCTAGCTTGCTCATTTTTGTTGACAGGGGATGGCAAATACTTTTATGCCAACATGATCAAACAAGAAAATGAAAAC
This sequence comes from Xenopus borealis, assembly GCA_024363595.1. Classification (NCBI taxonomy): domain Eukaryota; kingdom Metazoa; phylum Chordata; class Amphibia; order Anura; family Pipidae; genus Xenopus; species Xenopus borealis. The sequence goes on from CM044431.1 coordinate 165,752,050, forward strand.
AAATAAGCATTGTTCCAATCACTTTTGGCATTTCTGTACATGCCATAAGTATAAATTATACAGGGTTCACATGCTTTATATTTCCATTGACTACGAGTACAGTATGTTGTGCATTTGCAACTGTCAAACAAATATGGTCTTGCAGGGCAAATAACAAGCATTTGAAGCCAGTGTCTCCTAGCCAAGAGTGGCAAGTGTTTCACCAGGCTGGTCAGAATCTCCTATCATATATAAATCAGCACTGTCAATAATGGTTATGCACGCTTTACACAATTGAGCAACATCATGGAAATGCCATTTCTAGAAGCAAAACAGTGTTTGACAGTTTCTCTGCCAGGGACCTATTTTTACAATATCTAAAGTTCTAAAATTCTGCAACAGACCTTATAACATATGTGGCTGCAAAAATAGGACTGCATTTGCTTATACAGTATACTAATATATGCTTTCCCTGTGATACCTGGAGAGTGGCAACACCTTGATTTTGGTTCCACTGTGCCGATATAATGCAGAAGCAGCCCAATATTTATCCCAAAGTGGACCCCTTGCTAATAATGATGCTACCAAGCTGCAGGGTACCAACACACAAGTTCTGGCTTGGGCTAGTCTATATTTTATACAAAGCTCTCCAATATATTTTTTCTCTCCATGTTTGCAAAGACAGGTAACATGACCAGTTTAGGAGTATGCCATATATATGTGGTTTTTCCAGCATGAATAAAAAAAAAATTTAAGGGACTGATATGGATCGTCCCTGGTGTTGATAAAGGCAAACACCATAACTCTTGCACAACTACCACTTAAAAACGAGACTGCCTCATGTTCAATATGCAGTCATTGCAATTGTTCCCAGTGGGAATTGATCCTCAATAGTTTTTTTCCTGGATAAAAAGAACCCTGTGGTGACAAAATGCCACTTTGGAAGTTGATCAGCTTAGGACCAAATAATTATCAAGAATTCAGCAGACTTGTGTTGTTCAGCAAGTTTTAGCTAAAACTGAACAATCATCTCATTGGTTTGCATTCACTGATTCCACATGCAAAACATGTTCCAAAAACAATTTACAGTTTACCCTCTGGGACATACCCCCTTCTGGCCCCTCCTGTAAAAAATGATTCTAATGCAAAGGGTTTCTTTCTAATAGCAGTGAAACAGGAGTGGTGCTGAAAGACTCCAGCTGCCAATTCCTGTGATGTTTTTCATACAAAGAAAAAGCAGGACCTTTTCAACACATTTTAAAGATGTGATCAAGTATTTTAATTTAACACTGGAAGAATATAACACTGGCTATTTATTTTGCAAAAAAAAAACGTAAAAACAAAAAAAAAGAAAAATTAAAAAAAAAAAGCAACTTTCAGCCTCTAAGTATTTCAACAAAGAACCAATGACTTACTGACTTTATGGTGAGGCCTACCACATTTTTTTATTCTTTAGACTGGAGCAGTGTACTAAACAGGTTGTCAGTGGAGCAATATGAACAACATCACACTTTGCTTTATACATGATGAAATGAAGGTTCTCGGTAAAAGGCAACATCAGCTAAGCCGTGAGCCTTTTAGTTGCCTATTCTGTAAGGAAGTTGGGAATATTTTATTTATATTCTTTCCTGGAAGAAGAGCCGCACGTTCTGGATGTCTGAGTGAGGTCTGTGTGTAAATAAACTGAGACAGTGTAAAGCACATCCACTTGGTATGTAATATGTACCCCTTTCCGGCTTCATGTGCAACCCCAGCCACACAGTTCCCTCCTTAAAAACACAACCACCTGAAAATGAGTGTATGGTTCCTCTGCCAAGGGCTTAAACCTTCGGGCTTAGGGGTCTGCAGCACTGTGTTCCTGACTTATGGTTCTACTTACAGTGTCTCGCAGGCACCTTCAGCCCTGAAGCTTGATGACACTACAAATAATTTTGTATCAAAAACTCCACTGGCGAAAGGGAAATAAAGATTCTGAATGATCTGACCTGTGTTTTCTTTTTTTATATGGTGCCTAAAGGCAATGTGAGCCTCGCGCTTGCAATGTGTTACTATTTCACTGCTCCATTATTTGCTGGGAATCCTACTTATAACCGTATGGTATCCAGCTTTTAATCTCAAAACCATTTCATTTCTGTGGCCATAAAATATCTCTCTCCCTCCCATCCACAGGGATTTATACAAGTGGAGTGTCTAAAAACCCTGTACTGGCACTAATTCACTGTGAGCTAAGCCGAGAGAGTAAGACATGTCTGTTGCTCTGTTTGCGATAAGAGAAATAATGCATGTACAACAAGAGTGTGTGGGTAAGAATATATATGCTTTTAAGCTTCTTGAGCACACATTGGCTTACGCTGCTGCCAGTCCTAGCACTTTTATCAGTGCCCCTTTATAACCCATGTCACTTAGAAAATTGGGATATTATTACTAATAAATTATAAGTCAGGTCTTCATGGGCAGACCAACAGTCTCAAACACCCACTGTTGATTTCCTGGCACTGCTCCCTTTGACATTACTCACTCACAATTGGTTTTTCAGGGCAGTGGCGTAACTACCAGGGGTGCAGAGGGTGCAATTGCACCAGGGCCCCCACCTACTTGGGGCCCGTTGGAGCCGCGAAAATGGTTATGGCAGGCAGTAATCTAGGGGGAGATTTTACAGCACACATGCCATCAACACTCCAGCATGCGATTTATAGAGGTAAGGGCCCCGACAGGGGGACCCAGGTGCCCATCCTGTACCGGGGCCCACCAGGGAGTAGTTACGCCACTGATTCAGGGTGACAGCATTACTGTACTTCTGATGATGTATTCATTACATTTTTTAATTACCAAAAAAAGGAAATTCCACAAATCTCACAGCAGCAATTCACAACTACCTGCAACTATCAGGCATCTTCTTCAAGTACGAACATCTTTTCTGACACATTTTTGCCGGGATTTTATAAATTATTCTATTCCTTTATTTAATTAAATACTTTGAATATGACACATAGGTCACAATTTGCAACTTTATCAGTACCGATATTTACATACAATTGTCCAAAGGGATATCGTATTTTTTTTCATGATTATTACTCATAAAACCTTAAAAACATTATTACCTATAAACCTGATGAACTCACATATATACATATATCATTATAGTTATAATTCTAGTTAGAAGACTTAAAGTGATACTGACACACTCCTATAAAAATAGGAATGTTTTCCTAAGTCGCTGAAAATTGCAACTTAGAAAAACACAGCGCCACGTGTGAATAAGCGCAGGCGACTTTACAGTTTAGCAGGTGCGAGACACGGGCAAGCCATTCAGGTAGATTAATCGCCCCAAAGAAGCGGCGATTAGTCGCCAGGCAACTATTCTCCCGGAATCTTCCCGTTTGGCCCTAACATTCACTATGGTGTTTGTGAACTTTTTTTTTGCCCTAAAGAAACATTTTACATTCCCAATTAAAGTACAGAGCTCCACATTACAGAAATATCCCTTATACAGAAAACCCTAGGTTCCTAGCATTCTGGAAAACCGGTAACATACTTGTATTTTTTCTTGTTAACATTATTAAATGTATTTTGTACAAGCATATTCCAAAGTGCTGTAGTGTACAATAAATGGGTACATACACTGTACATTATATAGGTGTAGGATCTATTATCCGGAAACCCATAATCCAGAAAGATCCAAATTACGGGAATGCCGTCTCCCATAAACTCCATTATAATGCAATTATTAAAAAGAATTTTTTAATTATTTCTTTTTTCTCTGTAGGAAGGAAACAGTATCTTGATCCCAACTAACAATTAATAATTACTGGAGGCAAATTAATACTATTGGGTTAAATTAATGATTAAATTATTTTTAAGTAGACTTAAGATATGGAGATCCAAAATACAGAAATATCCCTTATAGGGAAAAGTCCAGGTTCCGAGCATTCTGGATAACAGGTCCCATACATGTATACAAAAACCATCATCCTATGCCCCACCCAAGAGGGCTTGTGATGTGAGAGATGTGATACCTATTAACCAAAGCTTGGTGACCAGTTCATATAAAGTATACAAATGTAGGTGCAGAAATCTGTGTGGTGCACCCAAATTAGTATTTTAAACAAGCACTTATGTCTGTCTGCATGGCAAAGGACCAAGTTAAAAGAGAAAAAGTGGCTGGGAAGGAGAACTACCATACAGTACACCCTGTCTGGGAGTCCGTGGAGTTTATAACTGTAGAAAAGGTACAGAAAATCTGAACTTCCAGAAATATATTTTATTTTACACAGATATACCTAATTCCAGAGACTGAAAACACTGATACTCCAACAAATCACATTACAACATCCCTTAGGCCAGGGATCCCCAACCTTTTGAACCTGTGAGCAACATTCAGAAGTAAAAGGAGTTGGGGAGCAACACAAGCATGAAAAATGTTCTTGGGGTGCCAAATAAGTTCTGTGATTGGTAGCCCTATGTGGATTGTCAACCTACATTGAGGCTTTGTTTGGCAGTGTACCTGGTTTTTATACAACCAAAACTTGCCTCCAAACCTGGAATTTAAATATAAGCTCCTGCTTTGAGGCCACTGGGAGCAAAAGCCAAGGGTTTGGAGAGCAACATGTTGCTCACCAGCTACTGGTTGGGGATCACTGCCTTAGGGTAACAATGCAGCGCTCCCTTCGCTTTTTCAATTTTGAAGTGATGGATTCTGGAACGTAAACGAGAATTCAACCTTAAGTTTAAAAAAACCCTACCCCCATCCCCACCAAGACCCCCCTCGCTCATCCCTCCAGCCTAAGTGTTACCCCGGCAAATGCCCCCAACGTTTTACTTACCCCTTGGTGTAGATTCAGGCATCAAAGTTCACGGGCGCCATCTTCTTCTCTTCTGTAATCTTCGGAATGAGGTCAGCGTATTGGTGCATGTGCAGTTGGAGCAATTATATGTTTTGCGACATCTGCGCATGTGCCAAAACTCACAAAAATTGCCAATCTCATTCCAAAGATTACCAAAGCCGATGAGGCAGGTTCCCGTGAACTCCGATGGCTGAATCTACCCCGAGGGGTAAGTAAAATGTTAATGGCATTTGCCCAGGGTAACACTTGGCTGGGGGGGGGGGGGTCTTGGTGGTGATGTTGTAGGGTTTTTTTTTTTTTTAAACGTTGGGGTAGAATTCTCCTATTAGGGCCCACTGATTTCCCCAGTGGATGGTGGACAGATTCTCTGGAAAGCAAAGGGACTTCAAGTACTAAAATGCATCACTTCACAAAGGAACAAGGTAACGAAGGTGTTGGATAACTGTCAGTCTAAGGCAGCGGAACTGGTCCCTGAAACAAAAGCAGACTATCATGGTTTCCATTTAAAGGGGTTGTTCACCTTTGAGTTAACTTTTAGTATAATGTAGAGAGTGATATTCTGAGACAATTTGCAATTGGTTTTCATTTTTATAGTTTGTGGTTTTATAGTTATTTAGCTTTTTATTCAGCAGCTCTCCAGTTTGCAGTGTCAGCAATTTGGTTTCTAGGGTACAAATTACCCTAGCAACCCTGCACTGATTTGAATAAGAGACTGGAATATGAATAGGAGATGGACTGAATAGAATGTCAAGTAATAAAAAGTGGCAGTAACAATACATGTGTAGCCTTACAGACCATTTGTTTTTAGATGGTGTCAGTGACCCCCATTTGAAAGCTGCAAAGAAACAGAAGAAAATTGCAAATCATTAAAAAACTATGGAAAATAAATAATGAAGACCAATTAAAAAGTTTCTTAGAATTGGCCCTTCTACAATATACTAAAAGTTAACTTGAAGGTGAACCACCCCTTTAATCTGTGAAAATCAGGTACAGTATGTATCTGTAGAAATAAAAACCATGCATGATTTTTTTTTTCAAGTTTATTGTTTGTGCACTTTTTCTACATGAGGTGTGTGCAAGTGAGGGTGCAGGTCATCTGAATTGAATGCAACTTTTTATTTAAAGGTACAATTTTTTATTTTGTTTGAGAACAGCATCAAATTACAGAGCTATATTGGTAGGCAATGTTGTCAAAGGCAATTATATGGGCAAGAAATAAATCAAAACACGAGCTACTAGTCTACATCCAGCATTTCATATTGAACAAAATGCAATTTTTAATAGAATTTGCCAATGCAGTGGAAACATTTTTTTTTGCTATAAACTTTGTACTTGTTTAAATATGCTCATAATGTATTGCATTGTACCTTAATAGGATGATATACAAATATATTTTATATAAGTACTGTTTCTGAAGAATTAGACTTGAATACTTGGACAGCATGAAAAAATGTAGATCATTCACTCATGTGAACAACAGAATCTATTTGTTTTTAAATTTATATAATTGTTTTATAATTTATATGAATTAAATGTAATAATACATTTAATTATATATTTAATACTATGCTCCAACTCTTTTAATTTTAAATAAAAAATGCTCCTAATTCACAGATCAGTACATAAGTAGCAATGTGACCGTTTCTAATTAAGAGGATCTCTTACCTGCAGGGAGCTCAGACACCATCTCAAACGTTTTATGCATATTCTTTCTGCAAATAACAACAGGGTCATCCAGAAGTTTGGATAGAGCAGGGATAACTTCACTCTTCAGGATTCCTTGTCTGACGGAAGAGAGAGAATAAGGTTGTGAAGGGACAGCTCAATAAGAACTTGCCTGTGGCCCAAAAATCTGCTGTGAATATCAGCCTTAATTCACCCAACACACCTGTCCCAGGCTAGCCAGCACATCACTACAGTAGCATACCTCCCAAGATTCCATGATAATTTTACAAAATTTGCCAGCTTATGAAAGTTCAAACATATTTGTTTTTTATGTGTTATTACAGTTTTGCCGTGACCTTTGGGCACATGAGCAGTAGATCAGGAACCAGCAAATGCCTCCTACTGCGCATGCGACAGAAGACGCTGCTCACTACAGGAAGAAGACCGCTCGTGAGAAGACAGCAGCCATGAACTCCGCTGGAGAGCACCTTGAAGGAGGGGTAAGTAACAAGTTAGGGGCATTTGCCCCGGGAGGAAGTAGGCCAGGGGGAGGCATGTGGGGGCGACAGGGTTTACTTCTCCTTTAAAGGTTTCCTGGGCTTGTGTAATATAATGTAGTGGCTGTAACATATACTTCTATTATACTTTTAAACCTCGCACTGTATGCAAATTAGACATCAATGGCATAAATGTGCTTTGCCTGACGAAGTAATGGTAGCGCAACTTCTCTATTTTTTGCCTGCCAGAGGGCAAATTCGCAATTTAGTGAATTAGCAGTGCACTGGCAAAAATTCGCATGGCGAAGTGCAGCGAAGGCGTCACTAGCGAATTTCCGCACTTTATTTAATTTGCCCCATGTCTCTCTACATGCAGAATTTATGCAAAAGGCTTTAGATTTTGTTTGTACTCAAATCAGTTATTTGACTGAGCTCTAATACTGCTTGGAAAGGGAGCCCCCTTATAAGATATATTGGATCATTCATCTGACACCCAAGTGCTGCATGAAGACAGAATGTTGAGCGTATGGTAGTGAAGATAAACTTGATTATTTCCGAAACAATGCAGGATATTTAATCAATTGTAGTCAGAAAGTTTTATATTTCACTATGATTAATTTTATATTAAATCGCATTTTTTGCGATAGTTCCCCTTTAAGCTGCAAGTCACAGTTCCACAAAGAAAGCGGCTTGTCTTTAATTGTTACAATTGCTTCTTTGCTTATCTTAAATTGTTACAAAAGTATCAAATTCACCTGCCATGTATTCTGGGCTCTCTGCCAAAAACCAATTAAAGGGATACTGTCATGGGAAAACGTTTTTTTTTTTTTTTTAAAAACACATCAGTTAATAGTGCTGCTCCAGGAGACTTCTGCACTGAAATTAATTTCTTGTAAGAGCAAACAGATTTTTTTATATTCAGTTTTGAAATCTGAAAATTTCCCAGCTGCCCCTGGTCATGTGACTTGTGCCAGCACTTTTGGAAGGGATCTGCTTTCTGGCAGGCTATTGTTTTTCCTTCTCAGTAACTGAATTGAACGCAGTGGGACATGGGTTTTTACTATTGAGTGCTCTTCTTAGATCTACCAGGTAGCTGTGATCTTGTGCTACGGAGCTGCTATCTGGTAACCTTCCCATTGTTCTGTTGTTAGGCTGCTGGGGGAGAAAGGGAGTGAGTGATTGAAGTTTATCAGAGCACCAGTCACATGACTTGGGACAGCTGGGAAATTGACAATATGCCAGGCCCCATGTCATATTTTCAAAATGAAATATAAAAAAATCTGTTTGCTCTTTTGAGAAATGGATTTTGATGCAGAATTCTGCTAGAGCAGCACTATTAACTGATGCATTTTGAAAAAAAACATTTTTTTCCCATGACAGTGTCCCTTTAAGTTAGAAACTTTATATATTTTTCTGGCTTTTCAGTGCAGGAGATCAAAGAGACAATTCAGTAACAATCCAGGATTGTGGGTTGAGCTGTCAAAATCAAGACTGTGCCATGAAAAACAGGACAGTTGGGAAGTATGCAGTAGACAATGCAAATAAAACATCATAGCTCTATATAAAAAAAAGCATCTATAGAAGTAAAAAGATGCCACAGCAACTATGTGGCACTGATGTTCATGTTACTCTTTAGATTACTCTGGTTTATGATTTCAAATTCAAAGGAAATATCTAATAATAAATTCAATAGTAATAATAATAATAATAACACCTTTTCCCACACAATCCTCTTCTAGTCCTCCCTTCTGCTTGCCAATTGCAATCTTCTTTCTTTCACTGCCCATTCCATCCAATTAGATCTGCTCAGTTGCCATCATTCCCATTTCCTTCTGCTTCACTCATTTAGCTCCCCCCACCTCTGCCTACTCCTCCACCCTTCTGTTTCACTTCCTTTACCCCTTTATTTTCCACATATTATTGTTACCATTGATTATTTTGAGAAACAGGTTTCTTGTGTCTATATGCATACTAGTCACATTATACAGAAAACGTTATCTTTATGTGATTTCTCTGTATTAACGTGCAGTCAACTATAAATTAATACGTTTGTTGTGGGTTAAAACATACACTCATTTTAACCTTTTGTCTGGAAAAATAGCTTGCAAAGCCCTCAGGAAGCAATGACGCAATTAACTGTGAAACACCATTTATCCTTTTCCATTTGTATGGCTTTGTTTAATACCTGTTTTCCTCTTCACTGAGTGTTCAAACCTGCAGCAACTGAGCAGGCTATAAAAGCAAACAAATTATTATAATTTCAGCACAATCCCATGGGCGCAATTGTATTTTGTCCAAAGTAGGCCATCTCTCAATATATTGTATTGAGTGATACAATGCTATGCAAGGACCTACCACACATAATTAAAGGATTTAAGTTCGTAAATCATTGCAGAGCCATAAATCTATCAAAGGCACCCTTGCTGAGATTCAGAGTGCAAATTCAGCAGTGCAAATTAAAGCAAAACTAAAGCTTAAAAAGGAAACCCTCCCCCCACATTCCCCTGAATCCAAAACAGGTAAAGGTGTCTTTTTGATCCAAAAGCTTTCCTAAAGTTGGTGATTACCAAAAATAACCTCAAAGATTTCACTCTGAAGCATCTTATCACCCACATAGCATTAGGTAGCAAAATAAAACCTCCTAAATTTGAATGCCGGGGTCCATTTATAACAGTTTGATGCCCACTGTACATAGGTTTATTGAAGTACATGTCATGCATGTAAAGGCCCCCAAATCTATCTTGTGGTTATTTATTTTATGGCTTACATTTACCCCAATTTATAAGCATGCTGCCTCTTTTTTGTATGTTAAAAGCAGCAAAAAAGTACGGTGACCCCTGAAAACCATATTGTTATTGAAAATACATATTCTGATAATAGGTAATTATGGGTAATTATGGCTTTCTTTTTTTTTCCAAAATGTTTTATTTATTTTCTTGTGTTATACAATTAAGATAAATGAAAAGATTATAACAAATAAGATAGAATAAGGTGATAATATCAATGTCAAGTATAATTTGAAAGATTAAATAGCATGCTTGATAATTAACAATTTTTGTTCTTACTAACGTGACCATTACAACATTACAACATTCCTCTACCTATGAGTATTTAAACCATTTTAAAACCTTTTGCAGGCTTGCATTTCTGTAGGCGGTAGGATATGGCATCAAGGTTTTGTAGTTATGATAAAGAGCTTGCAAATATTTTGTTAAGGTAATGACTCCTGGGGGGTCTCGTTGAAATCTGTTGTTGGAGATTTTCCGCTTCTTGAACAAGATTGGTTCTATCCAGTCTAAATGAAATATGTATTGTAATTTTTGTTGCACCAGAGATATTAGTGGGGGAGATTGGGACAACCATGTATGTAAAATGGCTTTCCTAGCTGCTGCTGCTAGTCTTTCTGCTAAGGCTCTTTCTGGTTTGGAGACATGTAGGGTAGGCAACATTTTACTAAATATGGCCCATGTAGCATTAATGCTCATTGTCTTCCCGGTTAAGTTTAAAAGTTAAAACTTTTGTATGAGTGGGCATGACCATAGACAATGTATCATATCTGCTCTCGCTTCTCTGCATTTCAGGCAACTATCTGAGGTTGCTGTGCCAATATGGAATCTCCTTAATGGTGTCAGGTAAGTGTGATGCAGTATTTGTAAAGAAATTTCTTGGTACATGCTGGCCAGTAAGGTTTTCATCACTCGTGGTTTTCGAAGGATCTCTATGTTTTCTGATTGTTGGATGATTGATTGATCTCCATTTTGTGAAACTTATGGTAGTGTTGTCCAGGGCTGCCATTAGAAATCACGGGGCCCCACACAACAAAATTGTCGGGCCCCCTGGGCTCCGCCCCCCAGGCATCCAAGCCCCGCCCCAATCCCCGCCGAATCCACATCAAAGTTAAAAAGACCACACAGACATCAGCGCTAAAAAAGTAAACCCCCCCCCCCCCGGGCTCCCTTAGAAGTTAAAAAAAAATTGGTGCAAGGCCCCCCCTATAAAAGCATTTTTAAAGCATTGGTGCCAGAGCCCCTCATACAAGTTTAATTGGGGCCCCAAAAATAATTTTTTAATAAAACATTGGCGACAGGGCCCCCCTTACAAGTTAAAAAAATTGGGGCCCCAAAAATATTTTTTTTAAAAACATTGGTGGCAGGGCCCCCGTTAACAAGTTAAAAAAAATTAAAATATTGGAGCCCCATAAAATTTTTTTTTTTTTTAAATTGGTGACAGGGGCCTATAGAATATTAAAAGAAAACATTTGAGGCCAGGGGATTATAAAAAAAAAAAAAAAAAACCCACATTGGTGTTGGTAGAATTGAACTCATGGCTTCAGGACTTCAGCATACTTTCTGGACTTCAGGTATTTTCGCCGCTTCAGGACTTTAGTGTCTGCTCGTGACTTTGGCTCTTTCCGTGACTTCAGGGCTTAAGTGTCGGCTCCTTCGCGTCTGTTCGGCACTTCCTCGTCAGCTCTTGGGAAAATGCAGCACTGCCAGGCCCCCCTTCAGCCCCGGGCCCGGGACACTTGTCCCCCCCTGATGGCGGCCCTGGTGTTGTCTACCTAAATGGTTGTCCTGATCTGTTTAGAAATATGTGCAATTTAATTGTGTCCTGTTTTGGACACAGTGAATCTATAGAGTTGTTTTTGTCTTTTTCCGTTAGTTTAGTCAGTTATTGTGTGGTAAAATTTATGAGTTGTATTAAGGAGAAATGATGAGATTGTAAAAATGGATATTTCTGTAGCAGAGCGGAAATGGGTTGCATTGTATTGGTAGTTGTGATCATGTGTTTGATGTTTTGTAAACCTTTTGTTTGCCATGCTTTAAATATTAAATCTTACTTGGTTCAACAACAAATCATTCCTTCCAGGCTTAAACAGTCTATCAAGGTTTTATATGTGTGGATAAATAGTGGATTTTCTTGCATGCTTTTGGGGATCTCCTGGATTGGTCTGTGTAATGATGAGTTAAGGGATATCCCCGAAGTGGTTTCGTCTATAGATATTGTGGTAAATATACTGAGAAGAGCTGCTTCATTGTATTCCATTATGTTTGGGAGATTGAGTCCCCCTTCATGTTTTTGCTGTTGAAGTGTTGAGATTTTTATTCCATATGAATGTTCTTAGAATACCGTATGTTGTAGTCTTTTATTGTTCGTTGATGAGATGCGGTATGGTAGTATCTGTATTTTATATAGTAATTTAGGGAATATTATAATTTTAATTAATTGGATTCTTCCTGAAAATGTTAGATTTGTGTTTATCCATTTATGAGTATCTTGTTCAATTTGGTCTATAGTGTGTCTAATATTTAATTTATACATGTCTTTGTGATGTTGTGACAATTGAATTCCAAGAAATGTAATATGCGTTTTGGCTTTTTTTATATGGGAATGGGTTTGTCCAGTCTGATGGGGTAGTGTATTGTAGGCGTAGGGCTTCGGATTTCCCTAGATTTATTTTAAATCCTGCTATAATGGCGAATGTGTCTGTTTTTTGTAATATAATGGGTAGTTCTGTTTTCGGTTTGTTTATAAAGAGGAGAATGTCGTCTGCATATGCTATTAGTGTTACCTGTTGTGTACCTACTCGAATACCTTTAAAGGTGTCATAATTTAATAAGTGTCGTAATAAAGGGTCTAGAGTAGTGATGGGCGAATTTATTCGCCAGAGGCCAATTCGCTGCGAATTCCCGCGATTCGCCGCTGGTGAATAAATTCGCAAATCGGCAGCGAAATTTCGCTTAGCGAAAATTCGCTGAAAAAACGAGTCGCGTCGTTTTTGATGCGACGCGCCGAAAACGACGCGACGCGCGCCGAAAACGATGTGAAAAGCGTCCCGCGACTTGTTTCGCGAATTTTTCGCCAATTCACAAATTTCTCTGGAAATTCGCGAATTTTTCGGCAAAGCGAATCTCGGGAGATTCGCCCATCACTAGTCTAGAGCTATGTTAAAAAGTAATGGAGAGAAGGACCATCCCTGTCTGCTGCCTCTTTTTATCAGGAATCTGGGAGAGTTCAATCCATTAGCCATGACATGGGTGTAGGATTGTGAGTATAAGGTTCTGAATGATGTCTTTCTACTCTAAATTACCATACTGCAAGGTAGTGGTTTTTAAGACATTGCCTAAAAATATTACAATGTGCCGCATTTATCTCACGTGATTTCTTACATACAATGATTAACCGTACTGTGACAAGAGTGCCAAGGGTCTTCTGAACAGTTTAAAAGAACAGTTCAGGGTAAAAATAAAAACTGAGTTAAATAGATAGGCTGTGCAAAATAAAAAATGTTTCTAATATAATTAGTTAGCCAAAAATGTAATGTATAAAAGCTGGAGTGGGTGGATGTCTCATATAACAGAATACAATACAACATCCTGCTTTTCAGCTCTCTAAATCTGAGTAAGTCAGCGACTTGAAGGGGGGCCACAAGGGACATAACTGTTCAGTGAATTTGCAATTGATCCTCAGCATTCAGCTCAGATTCAAAAGCAACAGTTATGACCAATGTTTCCCTCCCTCAATTCACTGATTGGTTACTGCCAGGTAACCAGGGTAACCAGTCAGTGTAAACAAAAGAGCTGAAAAGCAAGAAGTAGTGTTCTGTTTGGTTATGTTAGACTTGCAGTCACTCCAGCTGTTATACATTACATTTTTGCCTAACTAACTATATTGAAAACATGTTTTATTTTGCACAGCCTATCTATTTACACATTTTTTACTTTTATACTGAACAATTCCTTTAATACCAAATATGCATAGATATACCAAAGTAGGTGGCATGTGCAGATCCCAAATTATATATGAATTTTCTTGGCTGCCAATTCACTTTCTGTGAAGAAAGCACCCTGACTGCATATTATGTGCCCATAACAGTTCAAAGAGTCCCAAAAAACAAATATTTTTGTACACATTCTAAAAATGTGTTTATACTCTAAACAAAATGAAGCTTAAAAGAAATGTCAGGAACAACAATGCAAGTAAAAACCGCAATAAAACCACAACAATCAAATACAAATAGGCAAATCAATGAAATAACAAAATAACTGATCTGACAGCTTGGCTAGTGGTCAGAATGCTTGCTCCAATAGTCCCGCTGTGAAATCAACAGTTTTTAAGAGAATAACAAAAGGCAAAATAATAAAATTAACTACAAAAAAAAGTATGTGTGAGTTTGCATGTGTGTAGAGGTATTATGAAGAAGGTCCACTGGAGAGCAAGTCTGATTCAGTGTTGCGTTTATTGAAGATGCGTAGATGTGTAGAGCTCTAAAAAGTGTAAATATGTGTCGATTTGGAAAAGAAAGTTATCTAACCCCTGATAAGGATAAACCAAGAAGGGAATCTAACTTCCGTCAGAAATGTTATTAATTCGCAAATTGGAGAAAGAAAAAGAAATTCCCCCTTGTTATCTACCGATGTTCCTCAAAGATAACTAGCACTTGCTGCGCCCCAATCACATAAATGTATACTTTAAATTGTAAAATGCTTGTGCATATTATTTTTACTGCTAAAATTAGTTTCTTAAATTGTCTGTATATTATCCCACAATAGTGAGTGCTATTAGTGCCGAAAGTGACAGGTGCTCTGTGCTAATTAGACAAAATGTCTAATAAATACATATAAAGTTAATAACTGATTACTTAAAAAAGCATAATAAATTAAGTGCTTTATAAATTAATAACATAATTTGTATAATTCCATTAGTTGGTTTAAGTTGAATTAAACGTGTGAAAATTTAATTGTGCGCTCCAGAAAGAAAACAAGGATGAAATTTTAAGAATTAAGAGGTGGAGGAGTCCCTTTAAGGCTATCTTAGTATTGGCTATCTGCGGGACCCCACGCGTGTGTAAATATGTGCAAAAGAGTACAACAGTGTGCAAAAAAAAAGCCAGGAAAGAAAAAAAAAAAAAATAACTTTAGTAAAAAAGTATAGTGTGTGTGTAAATGCATGTATGTGTGTGCATGAGTAATTGTGCAAAGAAAGAGTACATTTCTGTGTGCAGGAAGGTCCTTGGAAACGTTGAGGGTCCCTGGATCACAAACATGAAGTGAGTGGGCGGTGCAGGGAGCACTGGAAGCTGGGTCATGGTCGTGCAATGATCCAAGTGAAAGTCAGGTCCTGCGAAGATAGCATCATAGGACCTAGGTGACAGCCCCCTTGGCTCATTGCCTAGGGCGTTCGGCCTATCGGACTCACTACAGGGTGGCAAAAGCTGCTAGTGCAGTGAGGAAGTCCTTTACTGTATAGCATGTGGGTACTATGTGCTTGGCAGTCAGAGTATTTTCCTGCCAACATGTACCTGCTTGCTTTGCAGTTAAAACGTTATGAGTAATGTCCTCACATGCATACATAAACCTATCCAGAAAGTAAAAAGTGGGCTGAAGAACCTATCGAAAGACACTACCACCAAGAGATGAATTTCCATTTTAAAAAACGGAAATTCGGCTCTTAAAGTTACCAGAGGCGGCTTTTTGCCGCCCCCTGGTAACTGGCCGCTCCCTGCCGCCCGAGGCAAGGTTCTCACCTGTCCCTGCCTAAATGATATGCTCTATATTGATGCAGACATATGCTTGAGTTGTAATTTGTAAATATAGACATGGTATTGGTATGTTTTTAATAAGGGTCTTTATAGATGTCAGTATATAAGGTACAGGGAGATTGCCAACTTCACCTTTGATGAAGTGCCAGAACGAGGCATGAAACGTGTCAGGTGATTGTACACGTCATGGTCAAAAAAATATGAATTGAAGGTACCTGTATGTAGATTTTAAAAGCTTGAAAATAAAGTATTTTTCAGTTTTTATAACCCGTGACTTAAAGGAGAAGCCTACCCTCCCTGCGCAAAACCCCTCCCCCCGTGAGCCCTCCCCCACCCCCCCCAGGCAAATGTCCCTAAGTCGCTACTTACCCCTTAGCGCAGGTCCTGTCCATGGAGTTTGCAGGCGCCATCTTCTCCCCAGCCGTCTTCTTCCTGGATTCTTCGGCGCTTGGTGGCGCATGAGCATTAGGAGCATTTACCAGTTCAGCTCTACTGGGCATGTGCCGAAAGTCACGAAGTTTCAATCTGAAAACTTTGTGACTTTCGGTGCATGCCCAGTAGAGCTGAACTGGCAAACGCGCCTACTGTGCATGCACCCCCAAACGCTGATGTAGCCAGGTAGAAGACTGCACGAGAGAAGATGGTGCCTGCAAACTCCATGGACAGGAACTGTGCTGAGGGGTAAGTAGCAACTTAGGGACATTTTCCTGGGGGGGGGAGGGGTTTTGCGCAGGGAGGGTAGACTTTTCCTTTAAGAGACAATTCCTAATTTTGCAAAAATTAGACCTTAGTAGACTGGAGTGGAAACCAGTACAGGAAGTTGTCAAGCAGACATGGGTGTGTCCATGAGCAAGGAAAATCCAGCATATAGACATGTAATTCAGATCACTTTATGTTACTTCCATTATCCCCAAAGATTATGCCTACCCAAACCCACCCAAATAAGAGTTCTCTTATAGCTGCTCAAAGTCTCAAATAACCAGAAGTGAAACTAGTAGTGAGGCACAGATACAGGTAACAGACATGATTTCACTAAGAGGCCAGATTACTGGGTAACTCAGCAATTTCATGGGCCACCCACATGGTCAGGACATCAGGGTATTTCAAACCCTTTGCAAGTATTCCACAGATGACCCAAGGCAGGACTCTAGCCTTTCATGAAACTCACAACATAATCATAGCAATACCAAAATAATTCAGATTAATTTTGTTGCACCAAATTATACTTACCGCCCTACACTGTGACCTGCCATGATGTAAAACACCTCAGTTGCTTTTTGTCGGACAGTGCTGTCTTGGTCATGGAGCAAAGATTTCAGACTTTCCAAGAAACCTATGAAGAAGGATAATCCTTAGATTTAAAACGTAATTATTTAAACTGAGCAGATCAAAAGCTGGAGGAAGAAATAGTTTTTACAAAGGTCATGATTTTTTTTTTTTTTTAACTCAAGGGGACAATAAGTGAGCAAATGAAGTTAAATTAAATCATTGATTTAATTTATAACATAATAAATAACAGAATTGCTTTAGAAAATGTTGTTTGTATAGAAAGAATACATTTACAGCACTAGTCCTATTTATTGTAGTCATGCTAAACAAATGGATATATGTATATAAGTGTATATTGGCCAAGTTAATGTTACGCAAAAGCAATTATTAACATGGTACAAATGAATGCAAAAACAGTTATTTCCTTTTATTTTACTGTCAGTGAATATGCTTACAGCAGACCATCTCTGCTTTATGTTAGCCTGCTAGCAAAGACATTGCTTAAAGGGGTTACATAGTTACATAGATAAATTGGGTTGAAAAAAGACCGAGTCCATCAAGTTCAACCCCTCCAAATTGAAAACCCAGCATACATACACACATCTCCACTCTTTCAAACACAAACCATATATGCCCATAGCTATACTAACTGTAGAGTTCAGTATCAAAATAGCCTTTGATATTATGTCTGTCCAAAAAATCATCCAAACCCCTCTTAAAAGCATCAACAGAATGAGCCATCACAACATCACCCGGCAGTGCATTCCACAACCTCACCGTCCTGACTGTGAAGAACCACCTACGCTGTTCACCTTCAAACAACAAGTTGGTTTCAAATAAAGCACCAGAAACAATGTGTTTTTCCAATTACTTTCGATTTTCTATGTGTCACCGTTTTCTAATATTGAAAAGGAAAGTGTAATTTTTCACCTTCAAAAGCAGCTCGGGGGGGGGGCGGCCGTCGACTCTCTAAACTGTTGCTATATTTAGTTGATACATTTCTTATCTTTGTCCCTGCCGGGCTTCATTACAGACAGCCGTTATAATTGATACAATAGTTACCAATATTCCAAAGATGTTGCTGAGAAATTTAACTAAATGTTGCAAAATTGTAACAGTTTAGAGTCTGCCCCTGAATTACTGAGCTGACTCGATCACCAGAAACAGGAACATTCAACTTTAAACTTAGATTTTGGAAAAATGGTAAAAAAAATTAATAATGGAAAGTAATAGAAAAAAAGTCTTTCTTTCTGGGGAACAATCTGAAAACAAGTGTATGGAAGGTGAACAACCCCTTTAATGTGCATACTGAATGGGTTACATATGTAAATTTTACCAAGCATGACATGTCAAGAAGTGGTTAAAGCAATCATACAATGTGACTAACACACCGACTACATTTTTTATATGCCCACGAAATGATTCTGCTCTTAAAGACAGAGTAAAGTGTGATTGCCCAGATATTATAGCTGGGATGTTGGTTTATTAGCTGAACAATTCCACTACTGTGTACTGTTGCCTTGAGCAAGGGGGACTGAGCATCACGATCCTGCCTGAGATAACAGAACATTTCTTTCCCAAATTACTCTTAATATATTCATCAATGCACACATTCAGCTCCCATCATGGCACCTCTGTGACAGTACCATTTATACCAAGGGATTTTTTAGGGATGAGGGTTTTTTTTATTATCCAGATCAGTGATCTCATTATAATTTATTAACATGAAAAACATAAATCGTCATTTAAGCAGAAAGTTTATACAATGTTATGCATTCTGTGTACAGTTTGTTTTTTACCGAGGCAATACAACGAGCCTTTGTACCATAGAGATTTCAATGTTATCACGGCCTGAGGTGTAAGGGAATACAGGGACTTTATCACGCTCACAAGAAGCTGCCACAATATCATCCTCATGTTACTGTGGCAGCTCATTGCGAGCATGATAAGTCACTGTACAAGGTGATGGAGCAATAATTTAAACCCAAATTAAGACTTGCCTTCAAATGTCAAGGTTTTTTCTTAAAGCAAAAATCCCTTTTTGCCATATAGGGTAGTAAGTAACATTTGCTCCCTCGTGCTCACCTTTCACCCAGTTTCAGGCAATAACAGATATATGTGCTTCAATCACAAGTAGCACAAACACTACTTTCAAACGTACATAGATTTAAGCATTTAAAGAAACCAAAAAAAAACAGGAGTGAAATGAAAGCATCCAGTTGATTTCCCTGGGTTAGTAATTAATCCCCATTAAGTTTATGTGGTTCACATGTTCATGTAATAGATAGCTAAATAGTTAACTATATTCATGGACTTACCCAAGTGCACTGCCTGGTAGACATTCTCAGGGTCATGCACAAGGTCACAAAGAGCCATCAAAGCTCTCTGGCGAGTGATTAGCTCCGAGTCCTGTAGTTCCTCATTCAGTTTTGGTAGAGCTCTTTCTCCGAAGGCAACTGGGGCTTTTGTGGAGTCAATGTTAGGCGGTAAAAAAGAAGATATCTGTGCTTGTGCCATTTCTTCACACAGGACAGAAAGGAATAGAAGACTGTGAAGACCTTCAATGATTTGAATTGAAAGAATTAATTTTAGATTACCACTATAACATTCAGCACTTTCTTATACTAATCAGCTATACCCTTGTGTAAAGCAAGCACAGAGATTTATAGTTTGACTGGGAAATGATCACCTGGAGCCCAAGCTTTCCTCTAACTTTACAGAAGTTAAAGGACCAGTAACATCCAAAAATGAAATTGTTTTAAAGTAATAAAAATATATTGCAGTGTTGCCCTGCGCTGGTAAAGCTGCAGTGTTTGCTTCAGAAGCAGTACTATTGTTTATATAAATAAGCTGCTGTGTAGCCATGGGGCAACTAGTCAAAGGAAAAGGCTCAAGTTAAACAGCAGATAAGCTCTGTAGAACATAATGTTCTCGGTTATCCATTACTTATCCTGTGCTATATAGCCGTTTTTCAATTTCTGCCATTGCTACTTAGTAGCTTGCTTATATGAACTATAGGAGAGTTTCTGAAGCAAACAGATCAGTTTTAACAGTGCAGGGCAACACTACATGATATTTTCTTTACTTTAAAACACTTTCATTTTTTGGTGTTACTGTTCCTTTAATGCAGGGAGCCGTCATGATGTGACACTACCATAGTCATATGTTTTTAATACACCATAGGTATGGCACACAATCACTTCTGGTGCTTAATCAATATCATTCAGCCACAGACATGACTGTGACGTGAAGTCAGCATTTGGGGGTATCCATATAGTCCCCCTGTAATTGTGAGTATGTGCCTCCCTACCTATCATGCACTGGGACTATATATTGACACACTACAAGTTATACAGGGAGATAAAGCACCCATGAAGAATTTAAGAAGGGTGTGTGAAGTGGACTTTTCTAGCTACTAGAACCATACATTTAAAACACTGTTTGACACCAGCTTTTGACAACAAAGAGATATGGTTAGGTAGGCTAGGTACGAGGGAATTCCTGGGTGGCCTTGGAATTAGCATAAACAAAGATCAGCGAGAGTGGCATGAACAGGGATTAATTATTAGCCTGTGTGTGACCTACTCTCTTGCCTGTGTGTGACCTACTCTCTTGCCTGTGTGTGACCTACTCTCTTGCCTGTGTGTGACCTACTATCAGGCCTGGACTGGCAATCTGTGGGTTCTGGCAAATGCCAGAGAGGCTGCCATTAGATGCCATAGAAAGTCAACAGTTAGTGGGCTGGTGGAGAGCTCACTGGGCCTCCCTGTACTCCCTGTAAAGCCAGGGCCTATTTTGACTCCCAGTCCAGACCTGCCTACTCTGCCTGTGTGTGACCTACTCTGCCTGTATGCAGGCCCAGACTGGCAATCTGTGGGTTCAGGCAAATGCCAGATGGGCCGCTTGCTTTGAAATGTAAATGTAAATGGATTGCTCACCTAAAAAAATGTCTTTAATATGTAGATTAACCAATGACTTTAGAAATGTAAATGAGCTGTCTGTAATAGGTAGCCACAGCTAAGGGCTGGACCACACAGGAAGATTCGGGGAGAGGCTCATGTAGACTACCAGTACACATAGGGGCTACCAACAGGGCCGGTCGTACCAAGTGCAGGGCCCAATTGGAACCATTTTGGTGGGGCCCCCTAGAAGAAACTTTGCTGTCTGTCGCAGGGTCACAGAGTTGAATTAATAAATAGTGCCTGCTTTCCCTCTGTCCAAGTGATTGCTTCCAGTTGGAGATGGGGCAGACTGGGCAACTGGGAGAAAATGTTCCCTCACTTTGTCTAATCTATGTGCCCAAATGTTGGTTACCACTGTAAACTGTGTGCAGCACCATGGATTATATATACAACATTAATGAATTTTACTTGGGCCAATTGGGTTTGTGGCGGGCTGGTTGAATTGGGTTTGGGGGTGGGATGGGCCAATCAGGTTCGGGGGTGGGCTGGGCCAATCAGGTTCAGCTGTGGCCTGGGCCAATCTGGTCTGAGCGGGCTGGGCCAATCTGGATTAGGGGTAGGCTGGACTACTGGGAAATTAAGTGAATAGGAATCAGAGCTTGCACTGGAGCGGGACCCCCATAAGTGCGGGGCCCTATTGGGCCAAATTGGTCCAAAGTGCTTAAGACCGGCACTGGCTACCAATAGTCAATCACAACCCTTATTTGGCACCACCCAGGAACATTTTTCATCCCAACTTTTTTGAAATCTGAATGTTGCTCACGGGGGACGCTGCTCTACATCTTACTAAAAGTCCTCTTTAAGCCATTTCCCTATTGTTTCTGCTATACAGGCGCTCACAGATTACACGAAAGACAGAATGACAAATCTATTTAAGGGTAGGTAATTATTCATGCTAAAAATGGAGCGAACGTAATATTGTAAAGGAGTGCATTGGTGTACCTGAGTATTACAGACGGATGTTGCGGCGCCGAATTTCAAATGAAAATCTGAAAACAAGTTCACTGTAAACTGGTCAGCCACCGTTCAGTGAGAGTTCAGCGCGTTTGCTTCTTTCTCAATCGCCTAGGCTTGCTGAACTTCGGCGTTCTCCTATTACCTAGGCAACGGCGACGTCTGCGTGCTGAGCAGAGAAGTCTCACTTGCGCAGTGCGTATGTACGTGCATGCAACGTAAATGCGCGGTCTTAACCCTGCACTACATCTCTGTACTTTAGTCAAGGTTTTTGTTGGAAACCGTAACTCCTAAGGTGTATTCATATCCAACAATGTGTATAGGGCAATAAAACACATTTTCTTAAAAAAAAAAAAAAACAACCCACCAGTCTATTATACCTTGGTGCTGCAGACTTTCAACATGTCCCAGGCACAAACTGATCAGTCAGAATCAGCTGCAGTGAAATCTGCTAAAATGATGCAAATAATGCAAACGTTTTTCTGTTATAAACAATATAACCTTTGTAGGTTCAGCAGACATGTTTTCTGATGTGCCCTTTAAAATGTTTTATTGACATTACTTCGATATCATTTTATTTTGTGCACACTGCAAATCATGTACACGTACGGATGTTACGCACTTCTGTGTTTTTGCTTTTTTCCCCCCAGTTTCCTTGGTAACCAGTCACCTTTTCCCAGTAAGGACAGGGAAGACATAAGGGATACAGTATGTAGGAGGATGGGAACTGCTGGGCATGCCAACATTGTATGAATGGATGTGTTATTACTACCCTCTTGTGGTAAAATACATATATTACATTTAACTGGGGTTATTTGTATAGCATATTATATATTTTGCAGTGCTTTAAAGTAAATGTGTTTATATAACTTAATCACCAATCTAATTTGAAAATAAACATGTGATGAGGAGCGGCGCAAGGAGGTGGACGCACATGCGCAGTGGTGCGTGGCACCAGTCAGTTACGTCAGCCCGGTGGCGCTGTAATAGGTGAGGGGGGTCCGACCCTGAGTGCTTTGAATGTCAGGTTCATTCATTTGAATTTGGCTTTGAATGTCAGGTTCATTCATTTGAATTTGGTGTGGAAGCCAGTGCAGGGATTGGCAGAATGGCATGGCAGAGGAGGAGCGGTTGCTGAGGTTTATGAGCCTTGCAGGAATGTTCATAATAGACTGGAGAGGTGAAGGTCTCTGGTGGGGAAAGCCAATTAAAAGAGAGTTACAGTAGTCTAGGGGTTTTAAAGGCAATAATGGCATATCTCACATATGTTACTGTTGGTATTTCTAACATGTTTTTGTAACCCAAAATATGATATTAGGTTAAACTATTAAGTATCTGGATATCTAATGTTGCATACGTACATAAAAAGGAGGATTTATAAATTTACATTCTCTTTCCCTGTGTTCAGTCCTGAGCAGGGAGACAAAATAGGCCCTGGCAATTCAAGTACACAGAGGCCCAAACAGCCCCGACCAGCCCAATAAATAGAGACTATCTATGGCATCCTACAGCAGCCCCTCTGGCATTTTCCAGAATTGACAGATTGCCAGTGTGGGTCTGCCTGTGTTTTATTAGAGGGTGGATCAGTGGGTAGCACTGCCACCTTGCGGCTCTGGCATCCTGAGTTTAATCCCAGCAAGGGCACTAGCTACAAGAAGTTTGAATGTTCTCCCTGTGTCTGCATGGGTTTCCTCAGGGTACTCCAGTTTCCCCCACACGTCAAAAACATACAGGCAGGCCAACTGGCTTCTTATGAAAGTGACCATTGTAAATCGCTTCTCAGCCATTTGGGTAACATCATCAGACCTATTTATCTTGCTGTGTAAAAAATGGAGTGAAGCATTACCGGTGATGTTTCCCAGAGCAACCAATCAGCAATTAGATTTCAACATTAATAAAACAAAAACAAAAGTTGATTTGTTGCTATGGGCTACATCGCTGGTGTAGTATCTGTTCTTATCAGATTTTAACATATCATACCACAAAGTTGTGTCAACCCCAGTCTGCCTATTTTGTGTAAGCCCCGAAAAAAATGCGCCAGGAGGGAGTGGCTTACACAAGGTAGGTAGACTGGGGATTGAGACTGCTTTGTGGTCTGATATGTTAAAATTGGATTCATTAATGTGACTTATATTGTTATGGATAAATTGGTGTCTTTCCAAAGCCCTATCTGATATGTCATCTGCTTCCCCAACATCACAGAACAGTAAGAATATGTTATTTCCCGCCCCATTATTACTTTGCAAAGTTGCAGGAAAGTCATTCAATATGGTCGTATTCCAACACAATTCCACAAAATATGTAGCAAGGTGCCTGTTGTTGGCATTGCCAACAAATATTTCTCGCCTTGGGAATGATTTGCTTCAGTTTATGGGGCATTTCCACCTTGTCAAGATCTTATAATTAATTTCCTGTATTCTGCAACACCTAGAGCTCTTTCCCAATACCTTATATATAGCTGATGCTTACTGTCCCACTGTGGAAGTAAAAGTTTATACAAGATTGAGATTTTGTGTTTTCGTTTCAGGGTGGCCATGCATAAGAGTTCAAATTGGGTGATTTCTCCCTAGCTGAGTGTCCCCTCCAAGGCGTGTATAGTAGTGTCTGATCTGGCAATATTGAAATTTGGGGAGAGAGCATTGATGGGTCTAGCCAATTGTAATGTCTCCAGGTCTGCTAGCTAGCCCTGTGTCATTAAATTGGATAAATCCTCCCTAAGGTTGGCCATACGTAGTGGATGGAAGACTTAAATTATGAGGGTAGCAAAGGCACTTGCCAGGGGACATGATTATACTTTACAAATACATTAGAGGACATTATAGACAAATATCAGGGGACCTCTTTACCCATAAAGAGGATCACCGCACCAGAGGCCACCCCTTCAGACTAGAAGAAAAGGACTTTTCATTTGAAGCAGCATATGTGGTTCTTTACAGTGAGGACAGTGAGGTTGTGGAATGCACTGCCGGGTGATGTTGTGATGGCTGATTCTGTTGATGCTTTTAAAGGGTCTTGGATGATTTTTTGGACAGACATTGTATCAAAGGCTATTTTGATACTAAACTCTACAGTTAGTATAGCTATGGGCATATATGGTTTATGTGAAAGAGTGGAGATGTGTGTGTGTATGCTGGTTTTTAATTTGGAGGGGTTGAACTTGATGGATTTTGCCTTTTTTCAACCCAATATAACTATGTAACTATGTGCTGGATGGAAAGTAGGGTTATTGGTGATGGGCATAAGAGGAGAGGGATATTTTGTAAATTTTCCATTCCCTTTAACCATATCCCAGATCTTTAGGAAGGGTTGCCACCTGGCCGGTATTTTACTGGCCTGGCCGGTATTTTTGACGGTTAATCCCAATGTTATTAATAGGAGAAAAAGATAAATATATAGGAAGGCCGGTATTTTTTTCAAGAAAAGCTGGCAACCCTATCTTTAGGACATAATTCAATGTGGGATTAGTGATATGTAAAATTCTCCTATGTCAAACAAGGAAAAGTTGTGCTCACCACTAATTATTAAACCATTAGGTGGGGGTGCAATGATGTTGTGACCACAAAATACATATAGACAAATATAAGTACTGCACGCAACCCATTATCAATATATTTAAGACATTGAATCATTTTGTGCATACAGCTACTAACACAGTCCTACACTCATTTAACTCTACCTAACCAGGAGATAGGCTGCTTAGTCATAGACTTATCGTAATTGATTTTAAAATTGCTGATTTAATTAAAATCTACGAATAGTCTATTTAGATTGTGGATGGTGAATATGGTATTTGTTATAAAGAATAGCAAGTAATCGACATATGCTGCCAATTTATGTTTGTTCCTTTTACCAACTCCTGTTATGTCATTGTGGACATAAAGAAGTATATAGCAGATTGACATATACATTAACAAATTACCCAGTTATTCCATGGATGAGTGTTTTTATGCAGGTCATGGAATTTGGAGGTGACATTTAATATTGTAATATTTTACAAAAGGGGGTACTTTATTATAAGTATGAATTATGTGACAGATATTAGCTCACTAAGCAATAATTATAACTGATGACATTGCCAGACTTCAGTGGCATAACTACAGGAAAAGGACCCTACAGTTGCAGGAAGGCCCAATGTGGCCTAAAGTGATGAGCAATTTCAATATATTGTAGTTAAAAAAAAGTAATCTTCCCATATTTTGGGACCCTAAACAGAATTTGCTGTGGAGCCCAGTAACATCTAGTTACATCACAGCCAATCTGCATTTATATAGTGAATAAAATACCTCCTTTTGTAAATAATAAGGATATTATATGTTACCGAGGAGTTTCATGAACATATAAAAACATGAGGCCAAGTGTTTTTATACAGATCAGGATTCCCATGATTGTCACAGGCCTGCCCACTGCCATCACGGGCCCGCACCCCTGCCCGGTCTCAGCCATCTGGAAAGGTGGCAACCCTACTTCTAATATCCTCATATTTTGCAACATAGGGTACTTTATTATAATACACAAGTTTTAATGAGTCGTGATAAAAATGACATCAGTACTCAACTAATTCCATGACCTGTACAAAAACACTCAGCCTTCTGCCTCTTGTTTTTATATGGTCATGAAACTCCTTGGTAACTTATTCTTATAATTTACCAGAGGGGTTCTTTTATTCACTATATAATTTACAGGATATTTATGGCTATTCTTGTTTTATTACAGGGGTATAAAGAGGGTGAGTGAGGCATGGATAAGTAACAATACAAACGATCATTGCAGAAGTGGATTTACAAGACTGACTATGGACTATACTAATTCTGTTGACGGACACGGGAGATAAAACGGTGAATAGGAGAGGGACTCGTCATCGCTCAAAGAAGAAGCCTTTTAGGCGAAACGCGTTAGCGGGACTGCACTCGTGTACTACAGGAACATCTCCCATATGCGCATCAAGCTCTAAGGGACGCAGAGGAGCTGCAGCAGCATTGGGGACTCACACGGAGGAATTTTTTAAATGTGGGTTACAAGACATTTGTTTGTGAGTGTATTTTAATATTTATTAAATTGTTTTAAATAGCTCTTCTGCACATGTTGTTTATATCTCTCCATCAAGGAAAAGATGTCCAAGCACGGAACAGAGTACATTTTATGCCTACTTCAACTCACGTCCTGTGAGTATGTTATACCACTGGGGTCATTAGGATTCCAGCGGTTGGTTGCTACCCTTTCTCACTTCTAAGATACGTGCACTAACACTGAATTGGGGCCTACCGTTTTGCGAATAACTGTGTGTAATACCACCAGTGGCATAACTAGATTTTACTGGGCCCCACACAAATAATTTTTCAGGCCCCAAAAAGTCTAGAGGTTGACTTGTTTTAGCAATATTTATTGAAATTGTATATGAATTAGGGTCTCATGGGCCCCCCCCTGCAGATGCAGGGTCTGCTTCCTCTATAGTTATGACCCTGAATACCACTAAGGTGTGTGGTTGTAATAAGACTACACAGTTTAAATACACAAACGTACGTAATTTGTGTTATATGTTAGGTGTATTAATGCTAAGGCACTGAACACACAAAGGGTGGTACAATTTTCAATGAAAATACTACACTGTATTTAATTTTCCCCTTCCTCTACATAATTTGTTTCGAGGAATACAGCAATTACGTTGTTTGCAGAAACAACAAAGGATAATCAGGTATACTGCTAAGCAGTGTCGGACTGGCCCACCAGGACACCAGGAAAAGTCCCGGTGGGCCCAGTTATCAGTGGGCCCTCATGCTGCTAATTTGGCCAAGTTCATGGCCATTCCCTATTTCTAGAGGCTAAATAGATGTCATAATACATTATAGTATGTAAAGAAAATACACTAGGAGAATAGAGGTTGAATGAGTAGAGGAAGAATAATAGTACTGAGAGTAGGCCCCTGGTCTAAGATTTTTTGGTGGGCCCCTAGTGTAAGGTTTTTGGGTGGGCCCCTGATGTCCCAGTCCGACACTGCTGCTAAGCCACGAATACGAACGCCCAACTAATAGCATCTTAGAAATGATACAATTCATAAAAAACGGAAGTAACCATAGATTGCGCATAGAGCATGACAAGAGCACATTACAGTATAGCGGGACTCCTGTGTAAACTAATGTCACAGGCACCCTCTATCTTGAGGCTTGTTTTTATACATCAAACCCCGCACGACTGTGTAAAAGTGGATCAGTTATAACCCTACGATACAACGAATATTAATCCGCCTCATAAATTTGCTCTATCACTGCCAACCACGTGACACATTTTAGCACCGCCTTCTCCTCACTGTGCTGCGTAGTGGCACCGCTATGTAGTTGCTCCGCCCGAGGCTTGGCCAGCTCGTTGTCATGGTAACAGAGAAGCGGACTTTGTCAGCTGCAGCCCGGGAGGAAGCAATGTAACGGGAGCTTCGCCATCCAGCCGATTTTAATATTTCTTTGCGTAAAGCTTCTCTATTAGTTATTTTTACATTCTCTATTCCATTTGTAGCGCTCTCTCCCGCTTGTTTGGGTGCCGGTGCCCCCTTCTTTTTTTTTGGTTCCTCGTGCCCTACTCAATCCTCAGCCCGGTACCGCCGGACAGAATACTGCCCAGAATGCAGAACCTGCAAGTGGCACCTGTTAGCCGAAGCAGAATTATCTCCAACATGCCAAAGGTAACTCCTGGCGGTGTATCTGTGCTGTACCCAGTGGTGTAAGTAAGTAGAAGTTGTGTGGCCCCTCAGCACAGTCGCTGTAGAGCCCCCCAGTCCCTATAAACTTTGGCAACATTTTTCAAGATCATGTATTGAAAGTGCTGCTTATCAGACAGTATTCTGCACCAATACACTTCCTGGCCCCCAAGCAGTGGTAGTGTCCCCTTCCTCTATCATTATGCCCTTGTCTGTGGGCCAGGACAATAGACCAAACTGCTGACTGACTTTTTACTTTTTCAGCCTTACACCCCTGAATCCTGCCATCAGTACCAGACACAGTTTGATGCAGGGGTGCAGGCTGCCTGCCAACAGCGCAGTGTTGGGGCTATTGGGTAAGTTACTTTGCCTTTCCTGTGCCACAACCTAATATAAATGCAAGTTATGCACTAAATGGCAGTGTGTTGGGAGTTTCCTTAAGTGAGAAGGATCTCAGGGTTTTTATAGATAACAAGTTGTCTAATTCTGGGCAGTGTCATTCTGTAGCTACTAAAGCAAATAAAGTTCTGTCTTGCATAAAAAAGGACATAAACTCAAGGGATGAAAACATAATTATACCTCGTTATAGATCCCTAGTAAGACCTCATCTGGAGTATGCAGTGCAGTTTTGGACTCCAGTCCTTAGGAGGGATGTAAATGAGCTGGAGAGAGTGCAGAGATGTGCAACTAAACTGGTTAGAGGGATAGAAGACTTAAATTATGAGGGGAGACTGTCCAGGTTGGGGTTGTTTTCTCTGGAAAAAAGGGACATTGGCGAGGGGACATGATTACACTTTACAAGTACATTAGAGGACATTATAGACAAATAGCATTTACTCATAAAGAGGATTACCGCACCGGAGGCCACCCCCTTCAGACTAGAAGAAAAGGACTTTCATTTGAAGCAGCGTAGGTGGTTCTTCACAGTGAGGACAGTGAGGTTGTGGAAATGCACTGCTGAGTGATGTTGTGATGGCTGATTCTGTTGATGCTTTAAAGAGGGGCTTGGATGATTTCTTGGACAGACATAATATCAAAAGGCTATTGTGATAGTAATCTCTACAGTTAGTATAGCTACGGGCATATTTAATTTATGAGAAATGTATGGAGGGGTGTGTGTGGATGCTGGGTTTTTATTTGGAGGGGCTGAACTTGATGGACTTTGTAACTAAATATGTAACTATAAGTGTATTTCATTTTGCAATGTGAGATTAGTTTTATGCAGAACTGATGAAAGTTCAATTTTATATCAGGAATCCACAGCTTGTGGAGGGCTGGCAAGGTTATATATATATATATATAT
>CM044431.1:165783389-165798706 GCA_024363595.1 Xenopus borealis
CCCCCCCCCCCCGCAAAGGTGGAAACCCAAATGTAAAGTGAAATTTCCACCTACAGTAGTAACTGCAGTGGTGGGGGAGGCCCTGGGGAACATAGTTTTGGTAAGGACAGGTAGGGGTTAAGGGTACATTCCTGCTTTAGATCTCTCATTTTATTTGTGTTGCATGAAGCAAATGTTCATGCAACACAAATAAAATTACCTTTGTTTTGACTTTCTGTGGATCTGCATCATTAAGATTTTGTTATGAGTAAGGCAATGTAAGGGCAAATAGAAGGTACAGACAGATTCAAAATAGACCCTGACATTTCAAGTACACAGAGGCCTAAACTGACCCAGACAATAGTAAGGTAATAATAATAATGTCTATGCTATCTTACAGCATCTCCTCTCTGGCATTCGCCACAATCTATAGATTGTTAGTACATGCCTTGCATGTATATGCATGGGCGTTTATCATATTATCTGTGTCAGAGTACCTGTCTTGTAAGCACTGAAAGTATCAGAATCCTGTTTATCCCCTAGGTGACAGACTCTCCATGTCAACTATAGTTATAAAGAATTGTGTAAGAAGTAGACTATAGAGGAAGCAGGGACTTGTGGGCAGGGGGTTGCAGTGTGTGGAGTGAATATAAATATATCTATAATGTTGTATATATTTTTCATGCACCGTGTGAATGTGGGAAGTATGTTGATTTGTTATAGTTAAAATTGTCACGAGAAATTTGGCATTTTACAGACTGAAGATGTCAAAGGCAGTGATGGTGGGCGATCTGTATGTTGGGAAGACCAGTTTAATCAACAGGTAAACACTAATGGTATTGTTATCATGAATTTAAGTACAATATCGTTGAGTAGTCATCATGGATGAGCAGGTTTCAATATTCCATTGCTTGGCGATCTTGAGTATGTAACTCCCAAGCAGTAACAGAGCTATTAAAGGGGTTGTTCACCTTTGAGTTAAATTTTAGTCTGATGTAGAGAGTGATATTCTGAGACAATTTGCAATTGGTTTTATTTTTTATTATTTGCAGTTTTTGAGTTATTTAGCTTTTTATTCAGCAGCTCTCTAATTTGCAATTTCAGCAATCTGGTTTCTAGGGTCCATGCAGTGATTAGAAAAAGAGATTGCAATATTAGTAGGAGATGGCCTAAATAGACAGATGAGTAAAAAGAAGTAGCAATAACAATGTATTTGTAGCCTTATAGAGCATTTGTTTTTACTCGATGTTGTCAGTGACCCCCATTTGAAAGCTGGTGAGAGTCAGAAAAAAGGCAAATAATAAAAAAAAATACAAAATAAATAATGAAGGCAAATTGAATAGTTGCTTAGAACTGGCCATTCTATAACATACTAAAAGTTAACTTAAGGTGATCTCTCAGTGTTCCAGCTATGGCTAGAGAGTGACATGTCTGCATAATGTTTGAGGCTGTGCTACCAGCTAACAATATACTGTAGTAGAAATTAAGCAGCATTTAAAAAGCAAATTTCTTTTAGAAATACAGAACATGGTAAACAAGAGCAAAAAAAAACAAACAAACCAGACACATTTATATAAGGTTTAGAAACTCCAGCTAATGAATTTCATGTGACATTCTCATATTATCAGTGAGCACAGTGTTGATCATGATGCACAAAATTAATTTTTAAACATAATTTAATATAATAAAACATTTTAAATCAAGTTTTCTCAGTATTTTTTATATATCAGTGATAACGGCATGTATGTCATGTGAAAGGTTGCCTTTACCTGATTTAACTTTAAAGGGATATCGTCAAATACAATATTTGTGTCTGAAAAAATGTTGAGTAGAGTACAGGAATGGGATCCATTATCCGGAAACTCAGTATCCAGAATGCTCCGAATTATGGAAAGGCTGTCTCCCATAGACTCCATTATAATAAAATAATCCAACCTTTTAAAAATGATTTCCTTTTTCTCTGTAATAATAAAACAGTACCTTGTAATTGACCCCAACTAAGATATAATTAATCCTTATTGGACTAAAAACCAGCTCCTTGGGTCTATATAATGTTTACATGATTTTCTAGTAGAGTGAAAAATGAAGATGCAAATATCGGAAAGATCCATTATCCAGAATACCCCAGGTCCCGAGCATTCTGGATAACAGGTCCATACCTGTATTTTTGAATGATGCATTATAATTTGGTTTTTTTTTCTGTTTGTACTGCATTTCCTGGTAAGCACTTGTATCTTCCCTATGCATATTCTTTCACAGGCTCCCAGTCACTTAAAATTAAATGAATAACACTCACATTCAAGTCCCTTAACAGTGAAGCCCCCTCCCTTTATATCAATTTTGATCTCAACATACATGGCTTCACACAACCTACACTCTGCTTCTGATCTTTGGCTTTCTTCTCCTCTCATCCCTTCATCTCATTTCTGATTACAAGACTCTCTGGAACTTTCCTTGAGCTATCAGCCTCTCCCCTTCCTTGCGAACTTTCATCATTTTCTAAAGAGCATGCATCTTGACTGATCAGATATCAACTTATAATTAATTACCAATTATTTTTTTATCTTCCTTATGTTTCAAATATACCCTAAACCTTTAGATTGTTATCTTTTGTAAATATGACCCTTATTTGTATACTGTAACCTTTGTTTGTTAAATAATTGTATGGCCCTTGTTTGTTATAAACTAATGTAAAGCACTACATAACTGGCTGGCACTGTATAAATAAATGATGATCATGATATCTACCTATTCTGGTGACTAGGCCACCACCTGGTGCGGTTATAGGGAAGACAGCTGCCTTGTAGTGATTAGAGTATCTTTGTTGCCTTCATTTTACCATTCTCTTTGACACTGGCTTTTCTCTCTTTCTTTGTGTAAATTACTTAGATGTAATAAAATCTGCAGTGCTTTTAATGATTTAGTTACATTATTAGTTACAGTAGAGTAATATGTTCTTTATTGCCATAAAACCAAAACTAAGGACCCTCCACACTGGATTTGGCAAAATCCCGAACTGAATCCAAATCCTATCCAATGGGGGAAAATCAGTATTTGGCACCAAAGATTTGGCTGCTGAAAAAGGCTTGGAATCAGCTGAATCCTGAACCCAGGGGTGTTTCGGGGGCTGATGCCGCCCCCCCTCCCGCTCTGCGCTTTGAACTTATAGTGTCGGAGCAGGTGGAGGAGGGGCCGCGACAGCGCTCGCTGCACTAGAAGAGCCGAATTTCCGTTTTAAAAAACAGAAATTCAGCTCTTAAAGTTACCAGAGGCGGCTTTTTGCCGCCCCTGGTAACTGGCCAGTCCGTGCCGCCTGAGGCAAGATTCTCACCTTGCCTCATGGCTGGAGCGGCCCTGCCTGAAATGAATCCTAGATTTGGTGCATCCCCAAATAAAATGCCACATTTAGATTTTTACACTGCCTTACTCAAAATTTGCTCTGTCAAATTGATATTTACCTTGTGCACACAGTCATATAAGGCAGAAAAAAACTAAATTGCAAAATCTGTGTTGTCAGCTTGTGGGACACAATCATCAACAAAATACAGTCCCAATAAATGAGGATCGAATAGGCTCTTTTTAAATTCAAACTTCAGGACATTTATTGCTAGAATGTGATCCTACTTTCTCCTTGTTTGCCTGTTTGAGCCTTCTGTTTGTGTTTGCTCTTATTGTTCCTGCTCTCCCATTCCTACCTTTTTGTAATTGACTGTGTGCTTTAATTTATGTGTTAATAATTAACAATCCCTCCATTTTGTGCGTGCAGATTCTGCAAGAATGTATTTGATCGAGATTATAAGGCAACAATTGGAGTTGATTTTGAAATTGAACGTTTTGAGATCTTGGGCATCCCGTTTAACTTCCAGATGTAAGTAAAGTTTTGTACAGATCAAAAGAGTTGTAGAACATGCTATCCTTAGTACCATAATCATAGGTATAAGGGTGAAGACACATGGAGCTACCAGTAGCAGCTACTTGTCACGGCTACAAAATAGACAATAGTAACCAATTGCTTTGCTAAGACACTACCCCCCATATGCAATAAAAGGCACATCGTTTGCCCAGGAGCAGTAACCCATAGCAACCAATAGGATCTTTGCTTTTAAACAGGAGACCAGTTAATTCTACCTTCTGATTAGTTGCTATGGGCTACTGCACCTGGTCACACTTATTTCCTTTTATTACATAAACCCCTACATATTTTTTAGCAGAGGCAATTCCAACTGTTCCATTTTTAGAGGGACAGTCCCTCTTTTGCCAGCTCAACCCACAGTCCCTCATTTGTACTGGAAAGTCCTGTTTTTCTCTGCAATGAACAGAAAAAGAAACAACATTTATAAATAATTGTAACACTAAAAAAAAGATAACAGGTCCCTTGGGAAAAGTTAGACTCACAGCTTAAAGGGCAATTCACCTTCATTAGCAAAACTGTAATAACTGAAAAAACACAGAAATATGTTCAAACTTTCATAACCTGCCAAATTTTGTAAAACTAACATGGTAATTAGGGGGTGTGGTCACAAAAATAGGCATGCTAAGGGTGTTAAACACAGGAACTTTTTTGTCCCTCTTTTTATTTCCAAATTGTTGGGATGTATGCAATTTGCAGCACTGACTATGGCAGAGTATTTTATAGCTATTAGTTGCAGCAGCACAGTTGCTGTGGCTACAAAATGCCAAAAAAAAATACCCTGTCATAGACAATACTGAGACTTGCCTCTGCTATAACATATGTACTGTCTTAGAAAGCCAGTCATCACTATTGTCTATTTTTGTCTACCCTTCAGACCAAGTCAGGAGGTCCATGTACTGTATGTGGCCTTTCTGACAGCCTGTCCCACCAATATCTGGCTGAATATCAGTCAGATATCTATCAGATAACATAGAAAAACCTGTCAGGCATTAGAACATTGATGCAGTCCTCTCCCCATGGGTCTTTGAGGCCCTCAGTTAAAGGTGGCCATACACGTAGAGATCAGCTCATTTGGCGATGTTGCCAAACGAGCGGATCTCTCCCCAATATGCCCACCTTGAGGTGGGCGATATCGGGCTGATCCGATCGTGGGCCCTAGGGCCCAACGTTCGGATCAGTATGGGCGGTCGGATCGCGGGACCGCATCAACGAACAGATGCGGCCGCGATCCGACGGGATTTTTAATCCTGCCCGATCGACATCTGGCCGACTTTCGGCCAGATATCGATCGGGAAAGCCCGTCGGAGGGCCCCCCACACGGGCCGATAAGCTGCCGTCTGTCGGCAGCTTTTATCTGCCCATGTATGGCCACCTTTAATCTGATCTTTGGGCTCAGACCAATCTATTGGATCAGCCCAATTTGGCCTGGCTTTTGGATGGAGGAACTGGGTAATCATCCAACAAAACCTTGTGAAACAGCCTGAAGGGTGGTGGTAGAGGAGGAGATTGGCCGCCCAGTGACAAATCTTCTTTACTTAGGGTGCCTAATCTCCCTGAAATGCTTTCCCACCGGCATAGCCAGATGGCATAAATAACGCTTCAGATTTCTGGGGTCACCTCAAAGTTTTTTCGTGAGGAATCAAGATTCCTATGCCATCCCGCTGGCAAGAATACGACTCACTGGTGAGATGTAATAGGAATCGTGATGCCTTACAAGGAAACTTCAGGCAACTCGAAAGGCATTTGGGGAGATTAGTTGCCCGAAGTAGAGAAGATTTGCCGCTGGGCAACTAATCTCCCCGTCTGCCACCACCCTAATTGTTTTAGAAGCTACTTTTTGTCACGAACGCCGCCTAGAGCCTTTCCGGGAGCTCCGGGCAGCGCGTCCTCCATTGGCGGCCAAGATGGTGGCGCCCATGGCCGCCACGTGGTTGCGGCGCTGGCCGTGACGTTGCCTCGCCAAGAGGGTTCCGGCGCCAAATTCAAAAATAAAAGGAAGCTGAAGACCCGGGTTCAATGCCCGAGTTCGAATATAGCTCAATGTTATATTGTGTTCCTGGGTGTTCTTGCTTGCCTAATATTCCTGTTATTGACCTACTGCCTGTTCCTGACCCCGAATATGCGCTGCCTGCCTCCTGAAACTTTTGCCTGGACTTTGACCATTCTATCGGATTACTCTGAACTGCACTCAGCCTGGACTCTCTGGAAGGGGCTTCCTCCTTGATCCTGACTACCCCCCCCCCTTGTGGGTGCCGCTGGCCCCCGCTGACATTATACTCGGGCCATGGATCCCGAGGAAGCCGCGCCGGACGTCGGAAGAGCCCTTCGCGGGCTGGCGTCCTGTATGGAGGCGTATGAGAACCAGCAAGTCAGAATTGGGCAACTACTTGATTCCAATGTTTCCCGTTTGCCCCCTACTCCCACTGCTGCTGAAATTCCTCCTGCTTTGGTTGTTCCTCCGCCTGCTGAGTTACCGGCCCCTGAGCTGCGTATTCCTCCTCCTCCTCCTCCTCGCTACTCTGGTGATCCTCAAGCCTGCAGAGGATTCGTGACTCAATGCCTGATTCAATTTGAGTTCCAACCTTCCCAATTCTCATGTGAGCGAGCAAAAGTGGGTTACGTTATGTCTCGTTTGGAGGGTAAACCGCTCGAATGGGCAACACCTCTCTGGGAGAGACAGTCACCACTGACTTTTCGACTTTCTGAACAAGAAAAACTCTGCAGACGCCTTTCCGGCCTATGTTTGTACTGTGGCGGACAATCCCATTTAGCTGTCTCCTGCCCTGTCAAGCTGAGGAATACTCCTGTTCCAAGTAAGGCTGTTGTTTCCTTTGCTGGTGGCGTTGCTCCTAAGCCTTTGGAACGTTCTCACCAATTTCTTGTTCCTGTGCAGATCCTGATGTCCTCACAGGCAATACCAGTCTCAGCCTTCCTTGACTCCGGAGCTGCAGGAAAGTTTATGGACTTGACATTTGCTAAAAAGATTGGCGTTTCTCTCTTTCCAGTGACTCCTCCCTTAAGGGTCTTTGACATTGATGATAGACCCTCTCCACTGACACCATCACTCTGTCTACTGGAGAATTATCTGTTCAGACGGGGATTCTACATCTGGAGAAGCTTTCCTTCCTGATCATCCCTTGTCCTTCCACTCCTGTTGTGCTGGGTTTACCATGGTTACGACTTCATAACCCTTCCATCGACTGTTCCTCTGGTCAAATCTCCTGTTGGAGTCTGCACTGCCAAAGACATTGTCTAATTTCTCAGCCCCTCCAATGGGTTACAGTCTCCTCTACGAGTCTCTCATACTTGCCCTCTGTCTACAGGGACTATTCTGATGTTTTGTGCAAAAAGTCCGCAGAATTCCTTCCCCCGCATCGGTGGTATGACTGTCCTATTGACCTCCTTCCCAGAACCATGCCACCCCGTGGGTGGACTTACCCTTTGTCTCCTGCAGAGACTACTGCCATGAAGGAGTATATCTCCGAAAACCTTCAGCGAGGCTTTATCCGTCCTTCCACCTCCCCAGCTGGAGCTGGTTTCTTCTTCGTGGAAAAGAAGGACTGTGGACTTCGTCCCTGTATAGACTATCGGGGTCTCAATAAAATAACTGTCAAAAACAGATATCCCTTACCCCTTATTTCAGAACTTCTCGACCAGCTTAAAGGGGCCAAGATTTTCTCTAAGTTGGATCTCCGCGGGGCTTACAACCTCATCAGGATCCGAGGAGGGGATAAGTGGAAGACGGCTTTCAATACTCGTGATGGGCATTACGAGTATCTTGTGATGCCCTTCAGCCTCTGCAATGACCCTGCCGTCTTTCAGGAGTTTGTTAACGATGTCTTTCGGGACCTCCTGGGGCAGTCTGTTTTTGTGTATCTGGATGACATCCTCATCTTCTCTCAAGATTTGGAAACCCACCGCTCCCAAGTCAAAGAGGCTCTTTCTCGTCTTAGGGAAAATTCTCTTTTCGCAAACTGGAGAAGTGTATCTTCGAAGTTCCCAAAATTTCCTTCCTTGGCTACATTATCTCGTCTGAGGGCTTCGAGATGGATCCTGCCAAGGTATCAGCTATCCAGAAATGGCCACTTCCCCAGAGTACCAAGGCGATCCAGAGGTTCATTGGCTTTGCGAACTACTACAGCCAATTCATTAAAGGCTTTTCTTCCCGCATTGCTCCTATCCTCTCTCTTATCCGCAAAGGAGGGAAGCCCAATTGTTGGCCTCCTATGGCCATTGAAGCCTTCCAGTCCCTGAAGGATGCCTTTATTTCTGCCTCAGTCCTTCGGAACCCTGAACCACACCTACCCTTCATTGAAGTCGATGCCTCTGATGTCAGAGCAGGAGCTATCCTTTCCCAGAGACATTCTACAGATGGTAAGCTACATCCTTGTGCATACTTCTCCAAGAAGTTTTCCACCGCTGAGCAGAATTATGACATCGGGAATCGTGAGCTCCTGGCCATTAAACTCGCCCTCGAGGAATGGCGTCACTTCTTGGAGGGTGCACCTCTTCCGGTCACTATTTACACTGACCATAAGAACTTAGAGTTTATACAATCCCTCAAGAGGCTAAACCCCTGACAGGCAAGATGGGCTCTCTTCTTCTCGTTTCAATTTCATCCTGACGTATCTCCTGGGACCAAGAACCGGAAGACGCCCTGTCTCGCAGTTTTTCCCCGGAGGATCGTCTTACTGTGGTACAAGATCCCATCATTTCTTCATCCAGGATCATTGCTGCTGTTTTACCCCAATTTGTTGAACAAATCATGTCTTGCCAGTCTGCCGCTCCTCCTGATACCCCTATTGGAATGGCATTTGTACCCCCTGAGCTACACCTTCCCATCCTCCAGCAGACTCATAGCTCCAAACAAGCCAGCCACCCTGGTTCTGAAAAGACTCTTGAGCTCCTTCGTCGCCTTGTCTGGTGGCCGACCATCCGTAAAGATGTCAGAGACTTTGTCGCAGCTTGTACTGTGTGTGCTACCACTAAGTCCAGCCACTCCCGACCCTGCAGTCTTCTGCAACCACTACCAGTACCATCTCGTCCATGGACTCATTTGGGTATGGACTTCATTGTTGAGTTGCCGCCCTCTTGTGGGAACACCGTCATTTGGGTGGTAATAGACCGTTTCAGCAAGATGGCACACTTCATTCCCTTGAAGAAACTCCCCTCAGCTGTTGAACTGTCTCATCTCTTCATACAACATATCTTCCGTCTGATCTCCTCCCGTGGGCGGAATTCGCTCACAACAATGCCAGTCACTCTTCCACTGGAAGATATCCTTTCCTGTCTGTATACGGTCAGCATCCTCTAGCCTTTCCTCAGGACTTTCTTCTTTCTGACGCTCCCGCTGCTGAAGATCATGCTGCTCACATGTCAGCTATCTGGACTGCCACCAAGTCTAATTTGGAAAAGAGCTCCTTGGTGCACAAGACCTTTGCTGATCGCAGAAGAAAGCCTACCCCTCCATACAAGGTTGGTGATAAAGTCTAGCTTTCTTCTAGGAATATCCGCCTAAAGGTTCCGTCTCCTAAGTTGGGTCCAAAATTCATAGGTCCCTTCTCCATCTCTGAGGTCATCAATCCAGTGGCTGTCCGTCTGCAACTACCCCCGAGATGCGGATTCCCAACGTCTTTCATATTTCCCTGTTGAAACCAGTTATATCCAATCACTTTTCCTCTGGTCGGTCCCCTTCTCCTGCCATCTTCGTGGACGGCCAGCAAGAATATGAGGTTGACAGGATCTTGGATTCTAGGCTCTCCAGGGGATCTCTCCAGAACCTCATCCAGTGGAAGGGCTTTGCCCTGAGGAATGCTCCTGGGAGAAGGACTCGGATGTTCATGCCCCCCGTCTTGTGAAGGCATTCCACAATCAATTTCCCCAGAAGCCTCAGCCTGGTGGTCCAGTGGCCCCCCGTGGAGATGAGGGTACTGTCACGAACACCGCCCGGAGCATTTCCGGGAGCTCCGGGCGGCGTGTCCTCCATCGGCGGCGGCGAGTACAATATGGCGGCTTTTGGATGGAGGCACTGGGTAATCATCCAACAAAACCTTGCGAAACAGCCTGAAGGGTGGTGGTAGGGGAGGAGATTGGCTGCCCAGTGACAAATCTTCTTTACTTAGGGTGCCTAATCTCCCTGAAATGCCTTCCCACCGGCATAGCCAGATGGCATAAATAACGCTTCAGATTTCTGAGGTCACCTCAAAGTTTTTTCGTGAGGAATCACGATTCCTATGCCATCCCGCTGGCAAGAATCCGAATCACTGGTGAGATGTAATAGGAATCGTGATGCCTCACAAGGAAATTTCAGGCAACTCGAAAGGCATTTGGGGAGATTAGTTGCCCGAAGTAGAGAAGATTTGCCGCTGGGCGACTAATTTCCCCGTCTGCCACCACCCTAATTGTTTTAGAAGCTACTTTTTGTCACGAACGCCGCTCCGGGCGGCGCCTCCTCCATTGGCGGCCAAGATGGCGGCGCCCATGGCCGCCACGTGGTTGCGGCGCCGGCCGTGACATTGCCTCGCCAAGTGCGTTCCAGCGCCAAATTAAAAAATTAAAGGACGCTGAAGACCCGGGTTCGATGCCCGAGTATAGCTCAATATTATATTTTGTTCCTGGGTGTTCCTGCTTGCTTAATATTCCTGTTATTGACCTACTGCCTGTTCCTGACCCCGAATCTGCACTGCCTGCCCCTGAACCCTTTTGCCTGGACTTTGACCATTCTATCGGATTACTCTGAACTGCACTCAGCCTGGACTCTCTGGAAGGGGCTTCCTCCTTGATCCTGACTACCCCCCCTCGGGGGTGCCGCTGGCCCCCGCTGACACTTTAGTTTTCCATGCATTGTGATTGTATTAAGTTAGAAAACAAACATTGCACCACTGGGGCAAGATTTGAAGGTCACACACAGGCCAAAAAAAACTAAGCTAAAGAAAACTGGGAAGAACTGCATCAGCACATTAAAGGGCAACTAAAGTCTAAAATAGAATAATGCTGTATTTTGTATACTAAATATAAACATGAACTTACTGCACCAGAAGCCCAATTAAACAAATGATTCAAGCTTTCAAAGTTGGCGCAGGGGGCTGTCATCTTGTAACTTTGTTAAACATCTTTGCAATACCAAGATAACGCACCTGCTCATTGTGGTCTGGGCTTCAGTTGGGAGGTTAAGCTTAGGGATCATTATAACTGATCAAAACATCACAATTCAAATAATATCTGCCATAATAATCAGACTATACAGACTGCACTGGGTCTGTTGATCTGGGTCTGGGATCTGTTGAAATCTCTACAAAGTCGCCAGCTGCTCTACAGGGAAACAAACAAATTTGCTTGAGTTCTGGGAAGTAAGTTGGGGGGCTCCCCCTGCTGTTTGAAAGTATGATTGTTTCCCTGCAGAGCAGTTAGGGACCTTCTGACTTTTTCTATTCGCAGCTGTCAGAGCAGATTTTTTTTCATTAAAGAAAGAAAAAATGGGATTTATTTGTTTGCATTTACATCCCCCTTTAAGATTCTCCTTGTCCAGTGGATTTATGTGTCCGCAGTATGATCCAGTTGTTGGCCCCTGGTGAAGCATGATTTTGCCCATCTTTTGGCTGCTTAATTGGGCAAAGATTTGCTTTTTTGCTGGATAATGTATGCCCAGCTTTAATAAAGATACGAATAAGAGAAGAAACAAGACAATAGAAACAAGATAGCCAGTGGCTACCCTAAGGCTTGTGACACATGGGCAGATTCGAGAAGATTTAGTTGCTTGGCGACTTATTGCCTCTTCTTCTGGGCGACAATCTTCCCAAACTGTCCCCTACAATTAAAAGTCGCCAGGGCTGAAGCACATGCAGCGCTTCTTTTTCTGAAGTCGTCCGAAGTTGCCTCTCAAGGCAATTGTCACCCAGAAGAAGAGGCGATTAGTTGCCAGGCGACTAAATCTCCCCAAATCTGCCCATGTGCCACAAGCCTTATATATAAATAAAGCACATAGCTAAGCAATAGAGGGAATAGGATTGTATACCATTCATATTTTGACTATTTGGGTGATGATTGTTGTACACAGTGTTTCTTCTTCATTGTTTTCATAAATTGGGGGCTGTTTCATATGTCAGACATTATATAAAAAAGAATACATACTGCACAATTTTATATGCAATTATGTGATATATAAAAGATACATGACTGTGTATTTTATGGCTTGTTATAACCCACAGATGGGACACAGCTGGCCAGGAGAAGTTTAAATGCATTGCGTCTGCATATTACAGAGGAGCACAGGGTAAATGTTAATTTTTTTCATTATTTTGCTACATTTTAACAGCAACAAAAACCTGCAGGATGTGGTTCTTTAGGGCAATGGCACACAGTAAGATTAGACACTTGTGGTAATTCTGACAAATATCTGCCACTGTTTTACATTTGGATTGCTGCGAGTAATATGTTTTACTTAGGTCAATCCAATAGAAAGGCATTTTTTTTCAGGATATTTATCATTTGTAGAAGCACAGATTTACCACAAGCAACAAATCTTACTGAATGCTATTGTCCTTAGTGT
Organism: Xenopus borealis; assembly: GCA_024363595.1. Classification (NCBI taxonomy): domain Eukaryota; kingdom Metazoa; phylum Chordata; class Amphibia; order Anura; family Pipidae; genus Xenopus; species Xenopus borealis. The sequence continues at coordinate 165,795,830 of CM044431.1, forward strand.
TTGCTGAATTACAACTCACAGAGGTGGTAAGGATGTACTGAAAGTTATACTTTAGGAACACTTTGGGATCCACAGGTATTAGATCTTAATCACTGCTAAACTTGTAGCCTGCCTTATTTTTAGAAACTTCACATTTTAAGCTGGCCATAGACGTAAAGATTTTTAAAAGATCCAATGGTTATTGTGAGACCACGATTGTCTCAAAACGATTGTTTAAATGACCGATCAACTTAAAAGACCATTTCAGGTGATATTGCCAGCAAAACTGAAGGGTCACTGCCTGCTTGGTATGATGTGAGTGTTCGTATATTTGCAACCTTTTTGTGAGTTAGGTGGCCCCTAAAAAATCTTGGGTCATAAAGGGGAAACATGCATCAGCTAACTTTTCCTATTCAATGGATTACTTAGAGGAACAATAACACCAAAAAATCAAAGTGTTTTAAAGTCACCGCTAGCGACTTTTCATTCAAGCAAACGGGTAGGCAGGGGGAAGGCAGATTGGGGAGATTATCGCCCAGGAGAAGAGGCGATTAGTTGTCAGGCAACTAAATCTCCCCAAATCTTGTCGTGTGCCCTTACCCTTAGGGCAAGGCCAGACGGGGAGATTCTGGGGAGATCTGTCGCCTGGCGACTTCTTGCCGCGACGAATCTCCCCCGATTCTCCCGGAATAGCTAACTAGCGCTGCTCACCCGCTCTGCGTAAAGTCGCCTGCGCTTGTTCACATGCAGCGGCGCGATTTTAAAAGTCGCTCAAAATTGCCTGGCGAGGCAACTTTGAGCGACTTTTAAAATCACGCTAGTTAGCTATTCGGGGAGAATCGTCGCGGCGAGAAGTCGCCAGGCGACAGATCTCCCCCGAATCTCCCCATCTGGCCTTGCCTTAAAGCTGAAAAATGAGAAAAGGCACAGGTTGCTTAACAGATTAGATAGAACACAGTGTGATTCTACACAGTGCATGTTATCTGCTATGCATCCTGATCCTTGAATGGCTTCCCCCATGACTACACAGTACCATGGTTATATAAACTATAGTAGAGTTTCTTAAGCAAACACACTAGATAACCAGTGCAGGGCAACTGTATATTATATTTTAATCACTTTAAAACACTTGAATTTTTTGGTGTTACTATTCCTTTAATTGAATAATGTATGTTTGTGGTATTGTGTATATTAAAAAAGTAGACCATTGTATGAGGGCTGCATCATCTTCCTGATGCACTCCTTGTCTGATGGGATCTTTAGTAGTGGTCCCTATAAATAGACTAATAAGCTGCTAACTCATTCTGAAGGGGTCAAATCATCAGCTTAAATCTACCAGTGTACGGCAACATTTAGCTGACATTGCTGTATAAATAAAGGATAATATTACTTTCTGTCACTGCAGATAATCAGAGCTCACACCATCAGATACAAACTGCTTGCCTGTCTGGTTGATATGCTCTGGATGGATGGGGGTTTGTGGGACCTTGCAGATATGCCGGCAAAGGGCACAGGGCCTTTTCTTTCAGCTACCGTTAGTTGAAGTGCAGCTGATCTGCTGACATAGCATGCTGGGAATTGTATTAAAAACAAAGTTTTAAGGTTGTACAGTTGTATTTCACCTTCTTCTGTGCAATGGATTTGTAATTATTTTACAAGTTGTTCTCATGAGTGGCAATTGTTATAATGCCTTGTATGCAGTCCTACTCTGCTTATTATGTGGTTAATATTAGTGCTTCATAAATAAATAGCACTGATATCTGCAAAGTATGAAAACTGTCTGCTGGAATGTTCTGTCATAAAAAAACCCCAATAATATAGAATTCATAGTGGTCATACTTGGATTGCTGTGGCCCTGGTGGGATCATTATTTGTCACACAAATTTTGCTGGGAGGTTTTGTGATATGCTTATTGACTTTGTGTTATCACTATGAATGTATAATGACTGTTCTGCATCTTTTGTAGTGATTATCACTGCATTTGATCTTGGTGACATCAACACCTTAGAAAACACCAGGTGAGTGCTGAGAGTGTAGGCTGGAGTATGAATGAAGTGAATGCATAAACACAATAATGTGATATGGAGAGATGAAATATGCCTGAGAAAATAAGTTTAAGCTCCAACATTCAGACTGTAATCTTTACAGGCGATGGGTACAAGATGCTCTTAAAGAGAACGAGCCAGAAACTTGTTCCATCTTCCTGGTTGGGACCAAAAAAGACACATTGGTAAGTAATGTATATATAGAGAGAGAGAGAGAGATTATATCGGCACTCACCACTCCAGTAGGTAATTAGCTGGGTGCTAACCAAAAAATATTTAGCAGTCCATGAAAGCACTCACAGAACTCGCCATCCAGCATATACTGTATCAATAAATCATTTATTGGTGCATGGTGTATCAATGCGTTTCGGCTCACATAGAGCCGTCGTCAGGATAATGACAGGAAGTGTAGCACAGCATTAATAGTCCCTCCAACCAATCAAAAAACCTCTAAATAGTTTACACACACCCCACATAATTAACCAATCTAAAATGTACTAAGACATAATTATCATCGTGCCATAAATATGTGATCCACAATCATATTACATTGATCATAAATACGTATGTGCAGTGTTCAAATATCTAAAATTGTTAAAGTTCACCCTCCTGAAGACGGCCTCAGTTGGAGCGCCGAAACGTTGAGCAAGAATAAACCTTCACTTGGCTTTTGAGACACGAAGTCCTTGGAGTGCGGTTTGTTTGTTTGTTATCTGTTCACTTTGATAAAGGCTACTGGAGTAGCCGTAACGTTAGTGCTTAAATAAATTGCACCTTAATCCTTTGATAAGTCCTGAGAATGCTCACCTTTTTTGAAGATTTAAAAACAAAAAAAAAAAAAAATCACTCCCCG
>CM044431.1:165821911-165878246 GCA_024363595.1 Xenopus borealis
ATATATATATATATATATATATATATATATACACACACACATTGTGCATTTTTTTAATTGTATCCATCTGTTATCCTTTCACTTTTCTTTAAATTTTTTGCTTTTCAGACTTATACTTGGCCCATAGAATATGCAGGATACAATCTGACTACAACAAAAACCATACAAAATACCTGTGGCCTTCCAGCCTTCAACACAACATTATTTATATATACTGGTGTGTGGTAGAGTGAATCATTTATGTACATACAGATTGCATCTGGGACTAGTAAACAATATGTTTGTGGCTTCAGTTCTTTGCCTGCTGTCTCATTGCCCTAGTCACAACGAGAGGCCTCCAGGCAGTCAGTCTAACCCAGTTTTTGACTCATTGCTTCAGCATGGAAGGATGATGGTGGGAATACCATGTGGCTTCCATATGGCTTTAATAAGCCCTTCCTGACCTTCCTAGACACAGACAATAGGCTGGAAGAAGTAAGAGACAGAACCCTAATTATGGGATTACTAATTAATTAATTTACTGATTTCCTGCCCTTTCCTTAACGGAGCGATCTACTCATTGCCATAACCCCAGTTAACTATACAAGTATACCTAAATGTATTTCTGAAATTAAGAGTACAAAGAGTGCATTACATGGCTTGTTTACATCTGCATTATCTATTAAAACTACAATATTTGCATACAGTATATTCTAGCCACACTAAAAACCGCTGTTGCATGCATATACAAATCTTACAGAATTAAAGTGACTGCAGCATAAAAATAGCATTCACCCTTTAAGGGTAGGGGCAAACAGGCAGACTTACTTGCTCCGTGAGGCAACTTCAGAAATCGAATCGCCGCCAGTGCATTGGAAGGCAGGAAGAAGGCAGTGCGGGGAGATTGTCGCCCGGCAGAAGAGGCGATTAATCGTCAAGCGAATACATCTCCCCAAATCTGCCCCTACCCTAACAGATATGTTATTTTTCTATTTCAATGGAAGTGTGCAGCACAAATAAAAAAAAGAAAAGAAGAAGGGCCTATCATATTGATTCTTTTAACCAAACCAGTGTTTTTATCTAATTAAAACTAACTGAATATAATATACTCACAGTTGGATATCTGTGTGGAGTTCTTGCCTGTAGGTGTATTACACATCAGATGTGTAGGTATCTAAATAGCTTCAAAGTCAGCCAGGCTGTCTGAGTCAGCTCTAACTGATAGCAATCTCCCATCAGCAGAACAATAGACCTAACCCTATAAGTGCTGAGTACAAGCAGTAACCCTTGTATCTATCTTCCCTGCAGGCTTTACAGGGTTAAACAGTTGAGTGTGCTTTTGCATGCATTTATATATATATATATATACACACACACACACACACACTTCTTTTTACATTTTTAGCTTTCTTATTTGGGATAAGATATATGATAAATATGCTTTTAACACAGAATCTATGAATGTCTCCATTTATACAGGACAGGCTATGCAACATTAATAGTTGCTGGAGTTGCTGTCCAATTATTCAAACATGTCTCCACACATCCAAGTGGCTTCTTCAGTTCAGCTGAGGCGTAGACATTCCCTTAAAGGAGAAGTAAACTCTAAGGGTAGGGACAGACAGGGAGATTCGGGGAGATTGTCGCCTGCTAAAAACGCCAGGCGACAAAATCTCCCTGTCTGTCCCTACCCTAAAAATGAATATTGTTAAAAATGCCATATTTTACATGCTGAACCTATTGTACCAGCCTAAAGTTTCAGCTTCTCAATAGCAGCAATGATCCAGGACTTCAAACTTGTCACAGGGTCACCATCTTGGAAAGTGTCTGCAACACTTGCATGCTCACTGGGCTCTGAGCAGCTGTTGAGAAGCTAAACTTAGGGGTCGTCACTAATTATCAAGCAGAAAATTAGGTTTGTCTGTTATGTAATCTGATGCTGCAGGGCCGATTATCAAATTATTATGCTAATTATACTTGTTTCTGAGCTAATTTGTAGTAATCATCTGTATTAAAATTAATCAGCCTTATATTGCAATATTTCTATATTGTATATACAGTACATTGTGAGTCGGCCCCTAAGCTCGGTAAGTGACCAGCACAGAGCATGTGCAGTGAATCAGCAGAAAAGAAAATGGGAAGCTGCAGGGACATATTTGTAGACACAGATCTTCCCTGCAAAAGGGCTGTTTGCCTTGGGCTCGTACAGAAGCACAAAATATAATGTACACAATTTCTAGCCTACTTCTTTAGTTAAGCTTTAGTTCTCCTTTAAGGTAATACAATCACTATTACCTATTCACAATGAGTCCATGGAACTTTTAGGGGAAGGAGTTAGAGGAAACTCATTGAGGTGCAAATGTTAAAATGATCATGGTCATCCAATTAATCTTTTATCAACATTTCTAGCACAATGAGTTTCAGCTGACACCTACCTGAAAATGTTCCATGAAACCACTGATTGGTGATATAACTTATTTTAAAAGTGGACCCGTCACCCCAAAAAAAATGCAAAATCATATTTTATCACATTAATCAAGCAAAATTAACATTAATTACATGATAAATTATTTTAATCTTGTTTTCTTCAGTCTAGGAATTCATAATTATAGCAAGCAGGCAGGAGTCATTTTGTGGACAAGCCTTGCATCATCTCAGAATGGGGGGACCTGCTATCCATCCCCATGCACTGGCTACACAATTAAATGGTTAAGAGAACTGGGGGAATGTGGGAAGTGCAGTGACATCTAGGAAGTGCTCAATGGAAAGTGAAAGTAATAGCTTGCCCTGCCTCTATGCCTAAGGCATAGAGGAGTGGCAGACAATATTTGATTGACCGCTGAGTGGGCAGGGATTAGGGGCGGGGCTTGGGTGCTAGGGTGGGCGGGCCAAAAATGTTGTTGTGCGGGGCCCCGTGATTTCTAATGGCGGCCCTGAGGCCACTTTAAGGTTCTTCTTTCTTGTCCTCAGCATCTTCAGTTTCCTTCAGCTCCTTTAGTGGCTTTGGGGCTTGAGCTTGGTGCAGAAAATATGAACTTCAGGCCCTTGTCAGATCTGCCTAATTATCAACTTCTCACCCAACAGACCCCCTGCAAAAAATCCTTGGGGGTTCAGCTTGCAGCCTTGTTTGTTTGGTGTGGCTGGGGAATTTAAAGCCACTAAGGGACAAGGAAAGGGGGAACCATATAACAGGCCCCAAGATGATCCAATTCCCCCCCCATGCCCCCCTGTGATTGCATGGTCTGTGATAGGATTACTGCAGACCACATGGACTTTAGTAACCTGCACTAAAAGGTGCTACATAGCCTGAGATAATAGCCAGTTGGGAGTGGTTGGCTAGTGCTAACAAAGCAAATTTAAATGTCAAATAATTATAGCTGGCAACCAGTGTCGGACTGGCCCACAAGATTACCAGGAAAACTCCCGGTGGGCCAAGGTGTCAGTGGGCCCTCATGCTGCTAAACTTTTGGCCTATTTCATGGCCATTCCTTATTTCTATGATAACAAAGAGGCTAAATAGATGAAAAAATTGATTATAGTATGTAAAGAAAACAAACTAGGATAATAGAGGTTGATTGAGGAGATGAAGAATATTAGTACTGAGAGTGGGCCCCTGGTCTAAGGTTTTTGGGTGGGCCCCTGGTCTAAGGTCTTTGGGTGGGCCCCTGATATTCCAGTCCGACACTGCTGGCAACTATCCATAAGATTGTAAGCTCCACTGGCCAGGAGCTGATGCGAATGATGGATACCTTTGATAAAGTGATGTGTAAATGCGTCAGCTCTATAGAACAGATAATGAATGATATACCACATTTGCCTACAACTGAAAATATTCCATACCGGTGGATGAATGTCAGCATGAAGTCACCCTCCCCGTACAGAGCATGCGCACTATCAGCTACTAGCACTGAGCATGCGCAGTTCTTCCACAATCTCTGACCCAACTTGAATATGAGCGTGTGCAGTAACCACAATTGGTATAGGCAGTGCCTTTAACTTGCATCTCTCGCTAAAATAATTTAATGTGCAAAATTAGGGACACGTGAATAAAAACGCATATTTAAAAAAAAAAAAAAAACACGCTAAAACGTGTGGATTTATTAGAGACGTCTAACCTGCGGCGAACCCAGCTTGTCTCAAACTATACCGCCCGCCACCTCCCGACGGAATTCTGGTAGTTGTAGTTTAGCAACATCTGGAGGGCCGGACACAGCATCCCGCTGCCCATTGGAAATGCCTGACACACTGGCTGTGGCACCCACGTACCAAGAGCTCCTCACACGCTTTATGACACGGCCGGGGGAGGAGCCGCGGAGCATCCACCCCCAGCACTAACTCAGACTCGGAATGACACACAATAGAGAGGCCGAGAAGAAACCGAGAGAGACCCCAGATACTAACTGAGGTTCGGCCACAGAGACGTCTCTTGAATCCGACGGTCCCTGAAGAAAGAGCCGAGCATTAAGGGAAGCGGCCCTATTCCGGCGCAAACCTCGTATCCAGTTCCAGGGAGACTCGCTCTAATCGCATTATCGGACACAGAAAGGAGAGTGGTGAATAGGGGAGAGTGGTGAATAGGGGAGCCTGCCACAGGCACAATGACCCCACTCATTGCACAGCACTAGAAACACCCGGATGACTGAGCAGGAGCTGTTGTGGGAGAGAGCGCCCAGCCAGAGCTGAGCCTGTTTGGGAATAGAGTATCCTACAGGCACGCTCTGGTTCCTCTCCCAGCTAAGAATCAGTCGCAGTTTACTTTGCATAGACACAGACAGACCACTTTCATAGCTCAGTGGGACCATGCTGGACTCCCGATGCTGAGCCGTGTTTCTTCTAAGGCCCCTCTTTGGTCCTGGGGCCAACAAACAGGATGCTGGCGGGCTTCGCGGAGGCGTGGCGGGCGCAGTTCCCGGACGCGGAGCCTCCTCACATGGAGTTGCGCACAGTACGGGACATGGAGCAGGAGTTGGAAAGGTGCCGAGCCTCTGTCCGCCGGCTGGAGAGGGAACTTAACCGGGAGCGATTCCGCATGATCTACCTGCAGACTCTACTCGCCAAGGAGAGGCGGGGCTACGACCGGCAACGGTGGGGTTTCGAGGATCGCCATCAGCAGGCAGTAGAACGAGATCTCATTGGAGAGGAAAGGGTTAAGAGCATAGGAAGAGAAGAAAGGAGTCCCGAGAACAATATCAAGAGCCCTGGTCGAAGGGAACCACCAGTTGGTGCACCTGACTTGTCCCCCGGGGATGTGAACCGAGGGCCCCGTCGCCTTTTAAGCCTGACAGAGAGGGAAGACCCTGAGCAACGCTCAGATAGGCTAAGGAGAGCATCCTCCCACCCTGAAGGTAGCCCAGGGCTTAGGGGGCCACAGGTTGCTGATCCCCGTGGAGTGCGGGGCCGTTCCTCTGACAGCAGCTGTGGGTGGGATGGAGAATACGAAGACCCTGAACTAAATGCACGCTTCCTGCGGGATAATGCCTTACCCAACACTGGGGGAAACTGGAGTGAAGCCTGGCCCCGTCGCTCCTTTTCTCCAAGGAGTTTTGAGGACCTAGGGGGCGGGTACACTCCAGACTGCAGCTCCAATGAGAATCTGACTTCCAGTGAAGAAGAGCTGTCATCAGGCCCCTCTGGCAGGGTGTCACCCAGAGGCATCTGGAGTCGCTCCCCTCCTTCACCTGGCAGTGCCAGCCCACCCACTCCCCAGGCTCCTGCTCGGCAGTGCCAGTTAAGGATCGCAGAGGCCGCAATTGTTGGAGTTCGGAGGAGTGGCCAGATATGGCCCAGTTGTGCTGAGCCTTTGGGAAGGGATCGAGGTTGCCATGGAGATGGAGGTGAGGATATGCAGGGGAGGAACATAAGGCTTGAAGTTGTTAGAGCACATGGCGATGAGAACTTGTATCTAATGCACAGGCTGCTGGTATTGTCTCCTAGTGTATTAAACCTATTACTTTAATACTCTATAAAGTCATTTATAGCTTTAGTGACCCAAAGCAATTTTTATTCCACAATTCATTCTCTATTGTTTGTTGCAATGCAAGGATTGCAAAGATTGGTTCTCGTGATGTGATGTCTCATGACGCTTCAGCTAGTGATATGCACATACTCTGTGGGCTACTTCTGTGCGTGCCTCTGTCCAAGATCGGGAATCTTTGGGTGCAGTGGAGGCGTGTTACTTCCCTAGTCTCACCAGCACCCAACACTAACCCGCAATGGTTGTTCATAAGGGATTAGCTGGGGTTCACACTTCTTCTGTGATGCTTTCTTTATAGAGGCAATGCTGTCAGGTTGAATGATTCTACTCATAGGTGACTAATGATTTTGTGGCAGATCTTACTATTGGGGCCCACTGAAGCTAAAGCTGGCCATAGATGCAAAGATCCACTCATTTTGCGACATTGCCAACGTGCAAATCTTTCCCCGATATGCCACTAACGGCAGGGCTATATTGGGGTAATCCGAATGTTCGGTCCTATGGCCGAACGATCGGATTACAACTAGCGCAATGGACTTCTGACTGGTCTGTCAGAAGGAATTCCAACATTCCCATCGATATTGTGTCCAGATATCTGTCGGAAGCCCCCATACATGGGCAGATAAGCTGTCAAATTGGTCCGATATCTGCCGTGTATGGCCAGCTTAAGGGCTGTTTGTCTCATTATCAAGGTCATTGCACCCTTCAGTTGCACTGGTTGCAAATAACATTATAAATACCTACAGTTAATTTCTATCCAGGGTCAGACTGGGGTGTGAGGCTTACCGGGGCTGCTACCCAAGGGACCCCCGCCACCCATCTACTTAACCACTGGCAGCCCCTTCCTCCCTGCACACACACACCTTATACTTACTTTTGCCGTGGTCGGGGGAGGGTGGGCAGGGGGAATCCGGTCTGGGTCTGTGGGGCTGGATTTGTTCCCACTGGCCCAGTCCAACCCAGTTTCTGTATTCCCTTTTATAGGCTGTACTATACACAGGATGTTCCATATGGGTTGGGTTACTTTCCAATACTGCTAATAGGTTAATTATGGAGATTGAGTTGGCTTGTGGCAGTAAAACACTAAAATGGAAAAGAAGCCATAGCCTCAATTTCTGCATTTAAAGCATTCTGATTTTAATATCAAGGCTATTTCTGTTCTTTGTAATTATTATCCGTTCATATCCTTTCTTCAAATTATGGGGGATTTTCCTCTCATCACTTTTAGACTGGAGCTGAGGTCTCTGTGACATTTCTCAAGAGAATGTTAATCCATATATACATTCTCATGTTTCCCAATGCATAAACTGCTGACCTAGTTGTTTCAAGATCTCTCATAGAAATGCTCATATTGCTCTGTTAGCTGAAGCCTTCCCTTCTTGTTCTGCTTGTAACCGCTCCCTTTAACCCCTCTTGTTGCTCACTAGAAGGTATTTGCTACTTATCTGCCTGCTAAGCAAATACAGCAAGTCCATTCTGTCAATATTAAAGGATATTTCTTTGTCCTCTGTACATAGTAAAGCTGCCATAAAATTATCACTAATTGTTATTATTGCAAGGCAGATTAAAGGCTGATTCGGACTCTTTGTGAGTTATACAGTTACCCTCCCCCTCCCTTTATTTTATTCCAACACTAGGACATATCCATTAAATGGTGTTGGGGGGGGGTGGAAGAAGGAGGGCAGCTGTTATCTAGTCCATCTAGTACAGACCATCTGTCCCTGCTTCGTATTAAGTGGCCGGTTCTGCTGGTTATGAACAATAGTCATGGCATGGGCACCTGCTAATCCCAATATAACTGAAAGGATCTGTCCGAGACCTTCCTGTTCTCTTAAAGAGCTACTGACACCTGAAATTAAACTCTTTTTTTACATCTATTATAATAACTGGCTTTGAAAGCTACTTCTAAATTTGCCATAAAGTATTTGTATGATGCTTTTACACTACCTGTCTGATCCCCCATGTTCCTGTATGAGGGGGCTGCCATATTTGTGCAGCAGGCGTCTTTTATCATTAGAAACTGTAACTAACAGACTAACAGAGATGGGACTAGGGATTAGGTTGGCAAAGTCAGAGTGTCAGAGAGTCAGGTTTAGGAAATCCAACTAACAATTATATACAAAAACAAACCTCTCAACAAAAAATGATCAGCATGACCTATAGGTAACATGTAATGTACATTCATATGTTAAAATTCATTTTTTAGTGTCAATCACTTTAACTGCCTGTTTATTGTAGGCATTTCTTTTTTTTTTCTACTAATTACTAATGTCATATTGGGCTTCAGGCACACGGGGGAGATTAGTCACCCCAGTGACAGATCTCCTCTTCTTCGGGGCAACAATCTTCCCAAACTGCCTTTCTCTGCCTTCCCGCCAGCTTGAATGAAAAATCTCTAGCAGGATGGTGCTTGCGGTGCTTCGTTTTCTGAAGTTGCCCGAAGTTTGAGGCGACTTCGGAAAACGAAGCCCCGCAAGTGCCATGCTGCTGGCGGTTTCTCATTCAAGCCAGCGGGAAGGCAGTTTGGGAGATTGTCACCCTGAAGAAGAGGGGCGACTAATCTCCCTGAATCTGCCTGTGTGCCCCTACCATTAGAGTATCAGCTCTGCAACACCACCTGTTTCAGAGTCTCACCTCTGTTAAGTATATTTAGAGACTCTATGCATCCAGTAGCATTAAATATAGCTGATGGCAAAAGCACAGCTATGCTCTTGATGGTTGTGTGACTTGGGAAGAGGAAGATGCCATGTGACATATACATCAGTAAGAGATAATTGAGCCAGAGAGTGAAAGAGAGGTCATATGACGTTCTTCACCACTGCAGGATATTTACAACCTAATCCCTTTGTGTCCACTCAACCTTATCAGGCTTTGAGCAACTCCAGCTCTGCTAATGGCCAAGCCTTTTTTGCACTGATATGCTGCTTATTAGCATTTTGCTACAGTTTGCCTAGAGTTAATACAGCACTATTAGGCTGGGGACAGACAGGGAGCAGTGTTGGACTGGCCCACAGGGATACCAGGAAAACTCCCGGTGGGCCCAGGTGTCAGTGGGCCCTCTTGCTTCTAACAATTTGGCCTGTTTCATGTTCATTCCCTATTTCTTTATGTTGAAAAAGAGTCTTAATAATGGAAGAATAGAGTATAGTAAATAGATATAAAAGAATAAAGAGGTAAAGTGGGGAGAGAAGGAATAATAGTTTGGAAAGTTGGGCCCCTGGTCTAAGGTTTTCTGGTGCGCCCCTGGCATCCCAGTCCGACACTGACAGGGAGATTCGGGGAGATTCTGTCGCCTGGCGTTTAATAGCAGGCGACAATCTCCCCGAACTTCCTTCTCCCTGTCCGTAGCTAGTTGAAATGACAAAGCGCCAGCACTGTGCACACGCGGCGCAGCGATTTCCGGAATCGCCCGAAGTTTCCTCACGAAGTAACTTCGGGCGATTCCGGAAATCGCCGCGCCGCGTGTGCACAGCGTTGGCGCTTTGTCATTTAAAGTAGTGACGGACAGGGAGAAGGACGTTCGGGGAGATTGTCGCCTGCTATTAAACGCCAGGCGACAGAATCTCCCCGAATCTCCCTGTCTGTCCCCAGCCTTAGGGCTCATCCAGACGAGAAGATTCAAGGAGATTCATCGCCTGGCGACAAAACGCCACGTCTTGGAGGCGACTAATCTCCTTGAATGACTTGCTCAAATCTTGCACCCGCTAGCACTAAAGTCATTCAAGGAGCCATTCAAGGAGATTAGTTGCCTCAAAGACGTGGCATTTTGTCGCCAGACGACGAATCTCCTTGAATCTTCTTGTCTGGATGAGCCCTAAAGCACCTGTTCTCTATCACTTCAGTCTGACTGAAAATTATATAGGAATAATTCAAGACTAGGTTCTTGCATTTCTCCTTGCAGAAGTCCAACTTCTGCCACTGGACACTGGTACGCAGGAGTCTTTGGAAAACATAGAGGGAGTGTATTTATGTGAAAATATAGTGGCAAGAGGATCAGATTCAGAAAACAAAAGTGAAGATATATTGTTGAAAATTATCCAGATAAATTCAGTTGGGACAAGGGCCGCAACAGTATTTAGAATTTGAGGAGTCTATGAGTTGTAGATCAGTGGTGATTCTGGCATTCCTTATTTAGTGCATAACACTTACAAGCACTATTTTGTTTATATAGACAGGAGGTATAACTAGCATGTTCTAGACATGAGAGAGATGAAACAATAGAGCCGGTCTGCAAATGCATTTGCACACAATAGAGCATTGATCTTTGTGTACAAACAGAACAAAGGAGGTCACCTGCATGACCGCAGTAATGAAAACAAATGATAGAACTATGCATGGCACTTATTAGGGAAGTGGTACAGGGGCAGATTTGTTGCCCGTAATCTTTTCTGTGGCTGCGGGTGACAAATCTCCCAAAAATGTCTCCCATTGCCAATAATTGAAATCGCTGATGGTATGCCCAACTTATTGATAAATCGGCTGAAGTTGCGTCAGGAGGAAACTTTGGGAAATTTAGCAATATGTTGGGAATACTGTACGCAATTTCAATTATTGGCAATGGAGAGGCATTCTTGTGAAATTTGTCGACCAACAGCCGTGCATAAAAAAATCGTGAGTGACAAACCTTCCCATATGCTGCTACCCTCAGACACAGTGGTAATAATATAGGTTGTTACAGTTTGGGATGCTGATTTGAAGGCAATGAAATGCATCTGCATGCACATTTAAATGTACAAAAACACCAGTGTGTAAGGCTAATGATGTATGGATCTGATAAGCGAATCACTTGAATCAGCTGATCGACGGGCATCAGTTAAATTGTGTGGCTGCACCCAGAATCACTGCATCAGTCCATATGCCTGCAACCAGGCTGATTCTGCAACCAGGCCTATGCAGTGGCTCTAGGTGCAGACAAAGAAGGCTGCAAATAAGAGCAGAGGGGCTGTTTCTTGGCTTGCACTTATACACAGGCTGGCACTTAGCCCCATGTGGCAGAAACCCACTAGTCCTTAACCATGAATGTTTGATCGTGTTGAGCTTAATCATTTCTAAGTGTGGTTCTGTGTTCTTGGGACATAGCCCATTATGTGACCTTGCATAGAATAGTGAGCTGAGTGTAAGCAGAGATCTGGAGTGGCAGAGATGTAGTCTCTATGGTACAGGTTGTTGCAGATATCTGTATGAATAGAGGCTGCCCAGCTGGCTGACATGAGACAGGCACTCACACAGAAGGTTCCACAGCACATTGTGTTGCACCTGTTTAAGCTCTCTAATTGGTTACTCAGGGTTTAATCCCCAGCGTGCCAACAGCATGTTTGCAAACTGATACAGCAACAGATCCCAGCTGCTCTGGAACTGAAACAAGTGTCCCTCATGCTTGCTACTCTCCAGCATAAACCATGCACTGCTGCATTTTTAGTATTATCAATAACCCTTGAGGAAAAGCCAAACCATGTCCCTCTCTTTGCTGTTTCTGAAAGGGGATTTGTGGCATGGCAGAATAAGCTTTATCGGTTTGTGTTCTTTAGTATGATTAATTTGCTTAAAATTATATGCTTTGGCTCCTGCAAATGTTGGCACAGCTTAAAGGAGTTTTTAAAGAACTTTTATGGCTCTTTGAAATGTTTCATGCCAGCCGATTTGCCTGCTAAGTGAAACTGCTGTGATTCAGATTGGTTAAGCTGTGTGCTTATCTATGTTGCATTTTCACTCAGCACTACTACACTGTTGATTGGACTTCTTGGGCAGTGTTTGCATGTATGGCATTGTGGTTATTTCATGTTCATTAATAGATGTGTTGTGGCTGTACCCTGTGTTGTTTATTGTTTGTACTGTTAGTGACCGCCATGTTGGCTAGTCCTCGCTAATGGCCTGTATTGTTATGTTGAATTAATTGATGTTTGTCCCTAAGTTTACACTTGCATACAATTAGTGCTTAGTACTGACACACATGACGGGTAGTATCTGTGTATTGCTATGTGCCCTCAGTGTGTAGGTGCACTATGTTGGTGTATTGTGCACAATTATGGTATATTGTGTAAGTCTGAACTGTGGTGTTACTCGTGTTCAATAGTGACCATGCCGATTTGTGTTGGCTAATATTAGTTTACAGGACAGGAGTTTTTTTTGGTGGAAGTTGTTGATTAGTGATTGTTCTTGGCTCAATATGATATTGAGGGTGAACACGCACACACACAGCTACTAGTAGCAGCTACTTGTCATGGCTATAGATAATTCTACAGGTATTTAGAATAGGCAATTCTCCATATTGTCTATGACAGGGTATATAGTAGCAGCTTTTTTTTTGGCTACATAACGCCATGTAGCCATGACAAGTAGCTGGTATTAGTAGCTCTGTGTGTCTTTGCCGTTAGTTATTGCAGTCTGTGATGGTCCATTATGTTGGTAAGTGGCTATATATGTTTCAGCTACTTTATGACACACTGGAGAGGGTACTCCGTGTTGGCACAGGCATCCATGTTTCCATGAAACAAGTAATTTCCTGGTCTATTCCTAATGTTTCCTGTCTGGGGATTGTGGAACATTTTTTTAAGTGCAGATGAGTCCTAGCAGGAAGTGAATATGATTATTTGCTGTCATTTCCCCCTCAACTATCTGGCAGCATTCCTGAATTTTCCTCTCCCTACCCCAAAGATAGAAACCTGTCTCTAAACAATCATTTATTATCTTATATCTGTAGCAATTCCTGTGTACCTACCCTTATCTGTGTGTTCCCACCCCCTCCTATTTTTTAGCCTCACTGCATTTGCTAACAGACTGGAAAAACTGCTCTACACATTTCAGGCAGATGACATACAGGAAGATTCGGGGAGCCTTAGGGTTGTGATATACAGGAAGATTCAGGGAGATTAGTCGCCTGGTGATTAATTGCCTCTTCTGCGAGGTGACAATCTCCCCAAAATGCCTGCTCGAACTGCGTTTCGATTTCCGGAATCGCCCTAAGTTTCCTCACGAGGCAACTTGGACGGAAATCGAAGCGCCGCGAGTGCATTGGCGCTGCCGTTTCTTCATTCAAGCAGGTGGCGGACAGGGCGCAGGCGGTTCTCACAGTTCTCTTCTCACAGAAGAGGCGGCTAAATCTCCCTGAATCTGCCTGTATGTCACAACCCTTAGTCGCCTGGCAATTAATCGCCTCTTCTGTGAGGTGACAATCTCTCCGAACTGCCTGTTCCCTGCCCGCCTCCTGCTTGAATGAAGAAACGGCAGCACCAATGCACTTGTGCCGCTTCGATTTCCGGAATCACACGAAGTTGCCTCGCGAGGAAACACCGCGTGTGCAGTGGCCATGGCGTTTCTTCATTCAAGCAGGCAGTGTTGATATTTCTATGGGAACGGTCTATGTCCTTTGACGGGTGAATGGCTAGTGTCAGAGTGTAATCATAGTGTCATAACAATATAGGATTTATATCTATCTTCTGAGTCCCCCATACGCTCTGGTGCCACAATGCCAAAGGCCTAAGGCAGGATAGACTATAAGGCATATGGTCATCTGTTTGACAGTGGTTATCCATAGGAATGATAGAAGGCCATAGTGCTAAATAGCTCACTCTATAACTAGAAAACCAATGTGTCAGCATGTCTCCTGGGGCCTGGTTTTGCTTTACAAACGAGGTCATAGACAGTGGCGTAACTACTCCCTGGCGGGCCCCGGAACAGGATGGGCACCTGGGCCCCCCTGTTGGGTCCTTACCTCTATAAATCGCATGCTGGAGTGTTGATAGCATGTGTGCTGTAAAATCTCCCACTAGATAACCGCCTGCCATAACCATTATCGTGGCTCTGATGGGCCCCAAGGGGGTGGGGGCCCTGGTGCAGTTGCACCCTCTGCACCCCTGGTAGTTACGCCACTGGTCATAGAGGTAGAAATAAACCAACAGCAGTTCGGGGAGATTGTCTCCTCATAGAAGAATTAATCGCCAAGCGACGAAATCTCCCCGTCTGCCCTAACCCTCAGACGTTGGAAAATCCAAATGTTGGGGTAAATAAAGTGTGATCAATGGAAACCATCAGGGCTTGATCTTTAGAGAGTGAATGGCAATAAATTCTAATGATCTGAGCAGTATACTGCACAAAAAGAGCAGAATGCTGAAAATACCTTCTGTCTATTCTTTTCAATTATGCCTATTATAAAGCTGTAACGGGATGTTATTGTGCTTGTTGTTGTTATTATTGAGCTGAAACTTTTACTTGTGTGTGTGTGTCATTTATTTCATATTGACGTTTCGGCCCTGAAGTTGAAGTTGGTGTCAGTGTTTTGATGTTATGTGTAGGAGCTCCCTCTTTTCCATAACATTTATTTCCTAACGTGTAACAAAATGAAAAAAAAAACCTAAGGATAGTGAATGACAGTGACAGACGGTTGCCCTGTTCCTTACCTAACACCTCACATGGTTCCCCCCAGGCAGCAATGAAAGTAGACCAGCAGCATTGTCTATCTGTCAGCAGCAGTTTTTTCCCCTTGCTTATCGTCTGTCATATTATTCATGTTTTTTCCTTGAGAACCAAACTACAAGTTTTTATTGACTGTGAGAAAACACACCAGTTGAGCCTTCTTGAGTTTTATAGTACTCTACACGCCTTTATGTTTTTTAATTGCTAAACCTTCTTTTGACTGGTATAAGCTCACCTAGGAACAGACCTTCTTTTATTGCAATTTATTCTATTTTTCAGTACAAAATACTATATTTTTATGTATCTGACACTACTTCAAGATTTAATAGAAATTTAAATTTTAATATGCTTTTTGCTTTGGGATTGGACAGAATTTGGCCTTTTTCAGCAGGATTCAGATTGGCCAGGCACAAGGATTTGGCCTAAACTGAATCTGAATCCTAATTTGCATATGCAAATTAGGGCGAGTAGGGAAATTGCTTCGTTACAAAACAAGGAAGTAAAAAAAAATGTTTTCCTCTTGTTTCCTTTCCTTCAGTTTGGCAAAATTGTTCATGAAGGATTCGTGGAGTTGGCCGAATCCCAAATAGTGGACTATGTGCATCCATACCTAAAACTGTATAAACTGTTTAAGGGATGTGTCTCACTGGAGGTTTTAGTTTTGGTGTCTGGCTCCTCTTTTTTTTTAGATGCATCTCACTACAGGGCATCGCCTGGGGGTACTGATGAGCAGCGTTCTCAGCATGACTTGATGCCATTTATAGATGAATCGCCTTCCTCCTCACCTCAGCTGAGTGCCAAGAGCCGTGGAAGTAGAGATACCCTCTCCTCTGGGTCTCTGGAGTCAAGTAAATCAGTGAGTAGAAATGCAGAATCAATCGTTAGTGTTTGTGTATGTTAACATGGGGGATTGCAGGACAGGTAGACGTTGGGGAAAGGGTATAGAACGAAAGTTACTAAATAGACAAAAACATCACTCATTTCTTCAATTAAATTTGTGGTCAAATATTCTATTCATGTTACTATACCTTCCTGAGAATTGCTCCCATCTCTAGGCACCTGTTTGTCTTTGTTTGGTCTGTACCAGATATGTCAGACTTTATGCCTTCCCACCTTTGGGTGTGTGTGTGTGGTATAATTCAGCCAAAGCAGGCAGACTTCCAGAGTAGGATTGTGTGCATCTGTACAGTAGAGAGATTAGCCATTACACTACACAGATATTTAGTTTTCATATATTAATGCATAATATGCAACTTTTATGCATTCATAGTTATTGGATGTGTCCACATAAGTATTTGTTGGCTGCAGCAAGATCACAATTAAAAATTAGATAAATGGAATCCTGCATATGAGCTTGCACTTTTTCTTTCCTCTCCATTGAAAGTGTGATGAGCTTGCATTTAACATGCCTGTATCTGCATTTTAAGCAATATTTTAGTTAGCATAACAGCATTCATTGATGACTATGACTCTGAGGTAACTGTGACCTGCAGGCCAACAGATTTAATCAGATTGTGACTTACAGCATTCTACTAGCAGCTGAAGGTCACAATACTAATATCATTGACTTGTTTGGTTTTTGCCGAGGTAAAAGGTGGCAAACCCTAGGATAGGCTCAGAGTTGCTCAGAGATCTTTTAGGCCAAAGGTTTATATATATATATATATATATATATATATATATATATATCCTTGATAAAGGCCCTAATGTGGGCCGAAATGTTGGAGCACAAGAGTGATGTTTGAATAAAAATTTTTTTGCAAGAGAAATTGGGAGTGCTGGTCCACTTTTGAAGCTTGTATGAACGAATTGACTGAGCATCCATCTTTGAACAAATACGGGAGAGAGTGCGGGTACCTATTGGACATTTATTCATATATATATATAAATATATAAGGGATGCACCGAATCCAGGATTCGGTTCTGGATTCGGCCAGGATTTGCACCGAATCCAGGATTCGGTTCGGGATTCGGCCAGGATTTGGCCTTTTTCAGCAGAATCCTTCTTCCCGGCTGAACCGAATCCAGGGAGAGAAATCGCATTACTTGCATAAGCAAATTAGGGTTCGGATTGGTTTGGTATGCGGCCGAATCTTTTGCAGAGGATTCTGGGGTTCGGCCGAATCCAAAATAGTGGATTTGGTGCATCCCTAATATATATATATATATATATATATATATATATATATAAAACGGGAAATAACGGGTCTCTTGAAAACAATCCACAAAAATGTCTGGGTGCTGTCCACAAAATTAATGTATAGCAGCGTAGAGATGAGGTCGCACTCACATGTCTTACGAAAAAATATTCAGTTTTATTAAGGCATATCTAACGTTTCGGTTGGTACTCCAGCTTTTTTCAAAGTGACCCGGAACTACAAACACCGGTTTAAACACACACAGTAGTGGGAAACAGATGAGAACAACAGAGTAGTGACGTATGTATACAACAGTGTACAAATTAGTGATAAACAATAGACCAAAAAAAACAAAAGAGTAAATAAAACAAGATAAGATGAAAAATTAGTAAAATATAGTCCAGAGTTCAACGTACAACACACAAAAAGACACATTATTATAACATGAGGCGTGATCTCTAACTGCCATTGATGCGTCCATACTTAGTTTGGGCAACTGCCCAATTCACAATATGTCAAAATCACATATAAACTGGGATATTAACATTGAAGTATCAATTAGAACTTCAAAAAGAAATAACAAAGAAACACATGTTTTGAAGTCGAAACATGAAATACATAGCAGGAAACAAAAAGCTGAAACAGTTACAAGCCTTAGGCTAAGGCCAGACGGGGAGATTCGGGGGAGATCTGTCGCCTGGCGACTTCTCACCGCGACGAATCGCCGCCGAATCTCCCCGAATAGCTAACTAGCGCTGCTCACCAGCTCTGCGTAAAGTCACCTGCGCTTGTTCACGCGCAGCGGCGCGATTTTAAAGGGGTGGTTCACCTTCAAGTTAACTTTTTTTCTTCTGTTTCTTTCAGCTTTCAAATGGGGGTCACTGACACCACCTAAAAACAAATGCTCTGTAAGGCTACAAATGTATTGTTATTGCCACATTTTATTACTTATCGTTCTATTCAGTCCAACTCCTATTCATATTCCAGTCTCTTATTCAAATCAATGCAGGGTTGCTAGGGTAATTTGTACCCTAGAAACAAAATTGCTGACACTGCAAACTATAGAGTTGCTGAATAAAAAAGCTAAATAACTATAAAACCACAAATAATAAAAAATTAAAACCAATTGCAAATTGTCTCAGAATATCACTCTCTACAGTATACTACAAGTTAACTCAAAGGTGAACAACCCCTTTAAAAGTCGCTCAAAGTTGCCTCGCCAGGCAATTTTGAGCGACTTTTAAAATCGCACCGCTGAGTGTGAACAAGCGCAGGTGACTTTACGCAGAGCGGGTGAGCAGCGCTAGTTAGCTATTCCGGGAGACTCGGGGGAGATTCGTTGCGGCGAGAAGTCGCCAGGCGACAGATCTCCCCCGAATCTCCCCGTCTGGCCTTGCCCTTAGTGTCAGATCGTGCCTGCTCCGTTGTTGAAATATCCATAAATAATGAGCTGTCAGAATGTGTCTGCTCCATTGTTAAATTATCTATAAATAATGATTTGTCAGTAGGAAGGTAAGCCGTAAAACTATATATCCCCGAAACCGAGAATAGGCACAGACAGAGAAATAAAGACAAGCACCAAGCTGTTTTTTGGTGTATTGTTTATCCCTATTTTGTACACTGTTGTATACATACGTCACTACTCATCTGTTTCCCTCCACTGTGTTTTTAAACAAGTGTTTGTAGTACCTGGTCACTTTGAAAAAGGCTGGAGTACCAGCCGAAACGTTAGATATGCCTTAATAAAACTGATTATTTTTTTGTAAAACCTGTGAGTGCAACCTCCTCTCTACGATATGTGTGTGTGTGTATTGTATTTTTTTACACATGCCCAACACATGCTAAGAGCAATTGTGAACCCTGAGACTGTAGTCAGCCATAGCTATTTTTCAGTCTCATAAACACAGGTAAAAAAAAGTTGTCTATCTGCTCACCTATGCTCCATGATTTTACTGCACCTACAGACATAGCGTATTGTTTGTGCAAAAATGCATTCTCATTCTGTACCAAAATCTGCAGTGTCTGCACTCCGGTTGACACTGTGCCTATAGGTGTAGTAATATCACTTAATGGAGGTGACTGTTGATTAGTTGTAAACTAAGCGCTGAATGCAGCCAATTCTGGCTTTAGCCTTGTGATACAAGTGCTCCATGTATTAGAAATTCCTGCCATAAAGTCAGGACATTTATTCCCAGAATGGTAATAGGGATGGCCAAATAATCTGCAATAAACAATTTATCACTACAACTACTAAACATAATATTACACAAGTATTTCAAGTGTTCATGCTGAGCCAATAACAATGATGATTCGTTGCTTTTCAAAATTATTTTTCACCTTTCAGTTAACTTTTACAAAGATATAGAGAGTCATATTCTGACACAATTTGGTTTAACTTTTTTATTATTTCTGAGTTATTTTGTGTTTTTATTCAGCAGCTGCCCCGTTTGCAGTTTCACCAATCTGTTTGCTAGGGTCCAATTTACCTTAGCAATCATGCACTATTTTGCACAAGAGACAGGAATATGAATAGGAGAGGGACAGAATAGAAAGATGAGTAATAAAAAGTGGCAATAACAATAAATCTGTTGTGGTGTATTCTGTTATGTTACACATCCAGTCTCTCCATCCTTTATACATTACATTTTTGGCTAGCTAACTATATTATAAACATTTTTTATTTTGCACAGCCTATCTATTTTACCCTGAACTGTTCCTTTAAAGAACTTAAAAAAAAAAAAGACCCAATTAAAAAGTTGCTTAGACCTGGTCATTCTATAACATACTAAAAGTTAATTCAAAGGTGAACAAACCACCACTTTAAGGGCAACATCTAAATGGAATGTTTTTTTTTTTTAGACTGAGCTGGACCTGGAGAAAGGCCTGGAAATGAGGAAGTGGGTGCTCTCTGCAATCCTGGCTGGCGAAGAGACCTATTTGAGCCACTTGGAGGCTCTTTTACTAGTACGTATTTGTGTATATGTGTATTTATAAGGGCAGTGTATTAGAGGGGTGATATTTGTGTACTCACCGATTCATAAATTCTCTGGCTGTGTTTTTTTTGTGGCTGAAGCCCTTATAAAAGAGGTAGAAGTAAAAAACAAGCTGAAAGTTAAAGTCAAGCAATGTTGGCCCAGAGCTATGAGCAAGCAGCCGTGACTAATTACACCCGCTCACTGCTTATAAAGTGTGCTGGTAAATTTCTTGGAAATGTTTAGTGACACTTTATTGCTACAAGGAGAAGGTGAATATGTACATATATAGTAATGTAGGTAGTGAATCTTGGGAAGAGTTGGCTGCAAATATAATCATCGTGCGGGCAGGGTGCTTGTACAAAAATATTGGTCACAATAATTTTTTGAAGATTTTGGATCTCGTTCATGTAACCATAAGTAGTGAATGAGCAGGGGCAATCTTATTCCAGTTTGTGTCCTGCAAAATTAAAGGAACAGTATCACCAAAAAATGAAAGTGTTAAAATAATGAAAATATAATTTACTGATTGGACTGCATTGGTACAACTGTCGTATTTGCTTCAGAAACTCTATTATAGTTTATATAACCAAGCTGATGTGTAGCCATGGGGGCAGCCATTCACAGCTTAAAGAGGAGGAAAGGCACAAGATATACAGCAGATGACACATAAGTTCTGCAGTATACACCTCAGAATTTCTCTGTTATCTACTCTATGTCCTGTGCTTGAATGGTCACCATGGCTACACAGCAGCTTGGTTTATAAACTATAGTAGCTTTTCTGAAGCAAGCACACCAGTTTTACCGCTACAGGGCAACATTATATTGTTATTCCTTCAAAACACTTTCATTTTTTGATGTTACCGTTCCTTTAAGCAATGTGATGAGGATTGGAGGGGATGCAGTGCTCCCCCCCCCCCCATGTGCTGCTCTGCCACCCCAGTCATGTGGGAGTAAAGGGGCCCTAATTAATACAGTGAGTAATTTATACAGGTATGGGACCTATTATCCAGAATGCTTGGGACCTGGGTTTTTCCAGATAAAGGATATTTCTGTAATTTCGATCTGCATACCTTAAGTACTAGAAAATCATGTAAATCTTAAATTAATCCATTTGGCTGGTTTTGCTTCAAATAAGGATTAATTATATCTTTGTTGGAGCAAGTACAACGTACTGTTTTATTATTACAGAGAAAAAGAAAAATTTGGTTTATTTAGATAAAATGGAGTCTATGGGAGATGGCTTTCTTGTAATTCGGAGTTTTCTGGATAACGGGCCCCATACCTGTACTCTTAAGGTGGCCATACACAGGCCAATAAAAGCTTCAGACAGACAGAGCCTGCAGTTTATTGGTCTGGGTATGGGGCCCGCTGACGGGCTTCCTTGATAGATATGTGGCCGAAGATTGGGCAGGGGTAAAAATCTCATCGAATAGCGGACCACTTCTGTTCACTGATGCAGTCCTGCGATCTGACCACCCACACACCTGTAGTTATGATCGATCATCGCCAAACGAGCAGATCTCTCTATATATGGCCACCTTTAGAGAGACCCTCTCCATATTAAATGTTTTAGTGGTCTCTCATGACTCCTATACTATATCCAAATATAGTGGTTTGAATGGAAGCCTAGAGACAATCAGAGCCCTGAATAGAAAGATACTTAAAAAAGAAAAATAATTACATGCAGAATATATCTGCTTTTTGATTTTGGGTTGCCACTTACCACAACAATCAGAGCAACTTATAGGTAGAACAATTGCAGATTCAGTGGTGGATTAACCTAGGGTATGACCCTGGCCGTTGCTCTAGCTCTCCCCATGCACTCCTACCCATTCTGTCCATACCCACTCAAGCCCCTTTCACCTGATGCAGGGCACACTTTTAATTTATGTAAATCTACCACCAGTCAGACTAGAAAGAAAAAAACACAAAATGCTCCTAATTGAAAATGTTAAATGCAACTGAAATGTCATTTTAACTTCAGTTATTTAATTTTACAGCAAATCCAACAAAAACATTTTAATAAGCAGTAATAATGTCATGTTCTGTGAGAAGTATATTTGGCTTTAAATATGGGCCTATGAATCAAAAATTATTATTATTATTATTATTATTAAAGGAAAACCATACCCCGAAAATGAATACTTGAGCAACAGCTAGTTTTTATCAAATTGACATATTAAAGAATCTTACCAACCTGGTATAATATAAATATTGCCCTTTTACATCTCTTGCCTTGAACAACCATTTTGTGATGGTCTGTGTGCTGCCTCAGAGATCACCTGACCAGAAATATTTAAACTCTAACTGTAACAGGAAGAAGTGTGGAAGCAAAAGACACAACGCTGTATGTTAATTGGCTCATGTGACCTAACTTTATAGTTTGTTTGGTATGTTTGTGTGCACCGTCAAATCATACGATCCCAGGAGGCTGTCCTTATTTTTTAAAATGGCTATTTTCTATTTATGATTACCCAATGGCACATGCTACTAAAAAAGTGTATTATTATGAAAATGGTTTATTTACATGAAGCAAGATTTTGCAAAAGGGTTGTTTTATGCAATATCATTTTATAGAGACCTACATTGTTTGGGGGGTATAGTTTTCCTTTAACATGTATTTATATAGCATCAACATATTGTAAGGCTGGGAGTACTTTACTGAACATGTAGAAGAAAAAAAACACGTTTTGCCTTCTACATGGGATTACATGATTGCCTGCTCAATTACTCTGCTGCTGAATTTGGACTGGCCAGGCTTGTCAAAATATGTTGATGCTGCAGTGTGTAGTATATTATTTATAAAAGCAATGATCTGCTGTGGGAAAGAACTGCTAACTGTGTGTTATTACAAACATGCAGGGACAAAAGCTTTACTTTAGACCCACTTTACTTGGTAGAAGCACATTGCTAAAGCATGCGGGTGCCTGGAATTCGTGCCTGAGGTCAATCCCTTCCCTCTTGTTTTCTTTACTCTTGGCATTCCAGTCAGTAAAATAACATCATAGAAATGTCAAACAATCCTTTTATTACTGACATATATTAGGCATGTGCATGGGAAACCATGATTATGGGCATATTGATTGTTGCTGTTCACTCTTAAGAGCACCATGACAGCCACAGTGCCATATGCATAACTAGCCAAAAACTGTACAAGATAACAGATATTACCACTAGAACGTCTATGCCTTAGTGCAAGGCATCCAATTTAGAAGCAACTGTATTATTTTACTATTTGTCCTCGTTACATTTTTTACTAAAAGTGCTCTGAATGTGTCTGGATTGGCTGGCTCCAAAATAAATATTGTAATTTTGCACAGGGACTTGTGGAAGCAGATTGGACATTAATTTGTATGGAATGTCCCAGCTCCACTGATACACCTAGAGCTACATGCCTGGAATATAGGGCATGAAATTATTTAAACAATGGAAGGCTGCAACATTTTTGACACATCGAAGCAGAACTAGTGTTATGTCCACAAATATAAACCAAACTGCCTTTAGTTATTTTTTGGAACTAGCGCCCTTTAATTCTGTTTTGGCAAATTATTTTATTTGCTAAAGAGTTGTAGCTATTTTTATTTTGTCACCTCATACTGCTTTCTACTGAAAACCGATGTGCTGTTTATGAAGGAATTCAAACATAACAGAGTCAGGCCAAAAGGGAAGGGTGTTGTCCATCATCCATAGTACCTAGATATCAGTTGGGATTCTTACGCCACCATAAACGTGATGTAAATTACACACTTTGTTTCATACAATTTTATTGATTTATGTGTGGTCCTGTAAACTGTGCTTGCCTGTTATCATCAGCCTCTGTCAGGGAGTTTCCATTGTTTTTTACTAGGAAGAAGTGACGAGCAATTAAATGGGTTTTGAATTACCAGGGTTGTCCTGAGACCATTGTGAAAGTCAATGCACCGTATGTGCCATAAACCTAAGGGTGTGGTGTTTTCGGCAGTTCTTTACAGTATGTGATCCGTGAATTGTGCTAGAAAAGTTTTGTACAAAAAAATCTACTTGACTATTTTTTTTATTAATAATTAAATATTTTATTATTTATGAAATAAAATGCAATGTACTCAATTCGTCAGCATTAATTAACATTTTGTATTGGTTCTTTAGTAATTCTAAATATCATTTTTGTGTGGAGATCCGCTGTAAAGGGATACTGTCATGGGAAAATATGTTTTTTTTTTCAAAACACATCAGTTAATAGTGCTACTCCAGTAGACTTCTACACTGATATCCATTTCTCAAAAGAGCAAACAGATTTTTTTATATTCACTTTTGAAATCTGACATGGGGGCTAGACATTTTGTCATGTCTGATTTCAAAATTAAATTAAAAAAAAAATCTGTTTTCTCTTTTGAGAAATGTATTTCAGTGAAAAATTCTGTTGTAGCATCTCTATTAACTGATGTGTTTTGAAGAAGAAAAAAAATCCCCATTACAGTATCCTTTTAAGCCAGGGGTGTCCAAGCTTTTGGCTTCCCTGGGCCACATTGGAAAAAGAAAAATTATCTGGGGCCACACATAAGAAACACAAACACTTTTGATTTGTAAAAGTAAAGAAAATACACATAAAAGAACTACAATACCAGTTGGATAACCAGTTGGAGCTATACACTGGAATATGGACACCTGAATATTACAGTAGTATTACAGTAGTACAGACTTATTATTATACTATTATGACATTTCCTTGGAATGGAGTGTTTCAAGCTGGACCACGTTAATATCTATCCTGGGCCGCAGTTTGGACACCCCTGCTTTAAGCCTATAGCACAAGAGGAGTTGTGATCTTTGCCACTGTTTGGCAGTGATCACATCACTCGTGTGCCCACTAAATGCAGCAGTAAGTGTAATGGCACATGGAGCATTTCTTTTGCACAATTTCTAGCATATGTGCTGGGGGCAAATGCTAGAAAGTACCACTGCATTGACAACAATGGTAATTGCCCATCCCTGATTATTTGTCATGCTGACCTTTTGCAAAAGGAGTAATTTGATTTATAAAAATACAAAAGTCTCAGACATTTAATGAATGAAATCCATGGAGCAAAAATGATGCGATATTCACCTGGCAATTCTGTGCCGTATACAGGTCAGAACGAGCCATGAAATCTTAGTACTGTGTGCAAAATGGCAGTCATCCAGCTGTTTGCGTGCAATGTTTCTGATCTCCAAGGAATTGGTCTGAAGAGCCAATAGCAGAATGGTTGCAAACAGTGTCAATTTAGCTGCTGTTCCAATAATATTTTTAGCCTCATTAAGTGGTGTTATTTTCTGTGACATTTTCCTCTGGGAAATTTACAGGAAAGATGTGAAAACATCTCTAGGAATAATGATTTGCTCTTCCCTCACCAACATTTGCTCCAGGGAGGTAACACAATGTTTTATTGTGCAACACTTTTTTAAATAAACCTATATCAATCAAGACATCATGTTGCAAAACAACCTCTCAAAAGAGCAATTATTTGTTGATCACTAGATTTTAAATGATTATTATTGTTGCTAGTGCTAGGTTATGTTATTGCTATGGCACTCAGGGCATTTTCTCTTTCTTTTGCATAAAACAGCAGAGGACAAACACCCCTGTCCACCTGACATTGCTTCTGATAGTTGTGAATGAAAAGCAGCATATTGGATGCAGCAGTGACAGGTAGATCTCAGCATGAGCACTGTGGCACCATTGTCCACATATCATTGCTCTGTATGAATTTAAAGGAGAACTAAACTCTAAAAATTAATATGGCTAAAACTGCCATGTTTTATATACCGAACTTATTGCAACAGCCTAAAGTTTAAGCTTGTCAATAGCAGCAATGATCCAGGACTTCAAACTTGTCACAGGTGGTCCCCATCTTGGAAAGTATCTGCGACACTCGCATGCTCAGTGGGCTCTGAGCAGCTGTTGAGAAGCTAAACTTAGGAGTCAACTCTATAGAAAATTTGGTTTGTCTGTGATATAAGCTGATGCAACAGGATTGATTATGAAATGTTGATGCCAGTTGCACTGGTTTCTGTGTCACCATGTAGTAATTGTCAATATTAATTACTAATCCACATTATACTGTGGCACTTCTATTTTATGTGTACTGTATATTTTGAGCAGGTCCTTAAGCTCAGCAAGTGACAGCATCACAGAGCATGTAAATCAGTGAATCAGCAGAAAAGAAGATGGGGAGCTACTGAGGCATTTTTGGAGACGGATCTTTACTGCTAAAGGATTGTAGTTGCCTTGAGCTGGTAAAGAAGCCCACAACATAATGTACAACATTTCTAGCTACTTCTTTAGTTCAACTTTCCTTGTCCTTTAAAGTAGACATATTGTGTAAAAAACAGGAACATGTCCATGCATTAAATTCCTCTTAATATAGAAAGAATGTATTTTTAAGAAGTTGTTTCATTCTGATTTATTGAAACATTTTCCAAAACACCCTATTATTCCTGCACATCTGTCCCACTTCCTGCTGCCTCCTTTCCCAGGTTGTGTAGGGGCACTCAGCAGTGTGTCTGTAGGATAAGAACCAGTCAGCAGCTTGCTAGACCTCATATGGAACTGAAGACTGGCTTTGCTTGTGTGACTGCAGGGCTGTGATTTGCTATCTCCTTCCTACTGTGCTTCTGGCAGTGATCGTTAGGAAACATCTACGGAAATAGGCACATAAAGACATAAATATATTTAGGGAAGTGGGAATGAAAAGGTATGGTTCGGTACAAACAGGTGTAGAGTAAGTAGGAAAAAGAGCACTGAGTACTTACGTCTGAGCCCAGATAAGAATAATGGTAGAACACATTCATACAACTAAACAAAACTAGTCTAAATGATCTTGCCTCATTACTGCCAACTATGACTTGATTAAACTTTTAAATTTAAAGGAAGGACCTGAAAGAGGGTGTTCCTAAATTATAGCAGCCCATCTGTCTGTTGCAGACCCCAAAACATAATGTGTAGCATTTCCTCCTACTTCTTTATTATGCTTTAGTCCTCCTTTGACAACTGCAAAACAGTGGAAGAATGGTAGCTTATTAGACAGTTACATCAAAACATGAAAGATTTCAGTAAGATTATTATGTGCACTGCACTCTTTAGAAAAACGTTTTTTCTCCACGTCACCGTGGGGGACACAGGGACAGTGGGGTATCACTATAGGAAGCAGGACACAACCATAAGAAAAAACTGACTCCTCCTCCCCTGGCTATCTCCCCGCTGGTTCTTGTGGATGAAATTATGGTTGGCCAACCTTTCCTCCAAGAAATCCTTAACGTCCATCCCCTTCAAGGGTAAGCCACTGGAGAATTAGTCCGTTTTTTCTCATGGTTGTGTCCTGCCTCCTAGTGATACCCCACTGTCCCTGTGTCCCCGAAGTGACTGAAGAGAAAGAGATTTAACCGTGAGTACACAAAATCTCCTTTTTTGTTGATGGATTGCCAAATGCTTTTACAGACTTAACTGAAATTTGTGCAAATGAGTGTGCCACCGTAAATGTGGCAGGTTGTTTGTATCGGGAAGACCCTACAACTATGGGAGATAAATAATAAATACTAATATAACCACCACCTCTGCTCTACAGATTATACATGAATTAAAAAGGCTGAAAGTTGTTTACCCATGTGGATGTGTAGAACTTATTTAGTGCCAAACTCATTTAATTTTTCCCTCCTTCAGCCCATGAAACCTCTAAAAGCAGCAGCGACCACATCACAACCAGTGCTGACTGTTCAACAGATTGAAACAATCTTCTTCAAGGTCCCTGAGCTGTATGAGATTCACAAGGAATTCTATGACTCTCTCTTCCCTCGGGTGCAGAAATGGAGCCACCAGCAGCGTGTAGGAGACCTGTTTCAGAAGCTAGTGAGTGGGGCTTTTTTGGCTTTATAGGGTATTTGCACATCTTCAGCCCCATGGACCAGCACAGCTCCATGCCAAGTTCCATATGGTACTGGCCACCCTGGATGAGTTTGAAGAAGTGACTGGGGGGTGGGGTGAGCTCAAGTATGGTGAGAATTGATGAGAATCTGTCCTTTTTGATACAAGCCGTACAAGACCAGTTAGGGTGGGATTTATAGTTTTTGGTATTCTTTGAACTATGGCTAATATCTATACCCATGTCATGGGCTAAGGGTGCCCTGACTAAAGTCTGGGTCTTTAAATTCATCTCAAACTGAAAAAATTGAAAACCACTAATCCCGAATGTATGGTTACATGTATAGTTAGCTGCTTGGCTACATGGTTCCAAATAAATTAGCACTGACCCATGCAGCCCTGCTGCTCTGTATAAATAATGAAATGGTATTGGTAATATCTTTTGTCTGTGATTTCTCTCCTTCAGTGACTTACCCTTTATACTTCGAATTCACACTTACATTTCCAACCCAGCCATCTTTTCTTCTCTTCTAGGCTAGTCAGCTCGGGGTGTATCGCGCCTTTGTTGACAACTATGAGGTTGCCATGGAAACAGCGGAGAAATGCTGCCAAGCCAATGCACAGTTTGCTGAAATTTCAGAGGTGAAAATGACATTCATCACACTTCTGGGTGAATGGTAAAAATGCTTAAAAAAACAACTGGAAGTCAAAGATATCTGCAGCTGAGAGAAATGCAGGGATATTTTTATTATTCTTTAGTTTTTGTTCATGAAAACTTTACTAGTTGGTGTATACCAATTGCTACGGAGGAACTTACAAGTGGTAACAATTCTCTGCACTCCTTATGTATCCTTGGGAAAATGGGACAGGGACCATCCTTGTCTTATTGCTAAATACTTGATTAAATGACAGTAAATATTTTTTGTCCTTTTGGCACGTCAGCCCCTAAAGCACTGACCTTAATCTATGGTAGAAGGATGTGTGTGCCAGAGCAATAGAAATTGATTTTTATCAGAGACAATTTTTAGGAGAAATGTCTGTCAATGTTAATACCATCTATCAATACACTAATAGATTTCAGTAAAAAAATCCACATATTTAAATATGGAATCTGCCTGCTGAACCCTATGAACATATCAGTTAGGCGAGTTTGACCCTTTCTGCTCAACCTTCTGTGCCTATATAGGCACCTCAGTGGTGCAGTTTACATCACATTGAGTTAATCGGTCACACTGCTTCTGGTATCGTAAGAGCAGGCAATCGGATATATACCAGAGGAAGCCACCTTAAGAAGAAGAGGGATTCGGAGTAAATGGGTCATCTTGGAGATGCTTCATCACTGTGGGGGTGCATGCTGTATGTACCCTTTTTAGGTTAACAGAGTATGGGGTAAGAATGTTACTGTTCTATTTGAATGCAGAGTTGTATGAAGAAAGCACTGTCTTCAGATGTTTTGAACTTGTTGCCAAGAAGAGAAACCTTAAAGTGGACCTGTCACCCCAAAAAAATATTCAAAATCCTATTTTATCACATTAGTCAAGCAAAAATTAACATTAATTACACTATATAAATTGTTTTAATCTTGTTTTCTTCAGTCTGGGAATTCATAATTCTAACAAGCAGGCAGGAGCCATTTTGTGGACACTGTTATTAAGACAAGCCTTGTATCATTTCAAAATATTGTTTGTGCACCAGAATGGGGGACCCGATGTCTATCCCTATGTCCTGGCTACACAATTAAATGGTTAAGAGAACTGGGGGAATGTGTGGGGAGCAGTGGTATCTAGGAAGTGCTGAATGGAAAGTGAAAGTAATTATCTGCCCCGCCTCTATGCCTAAGGCATAGAGGAGGGGCAGATGATATTTGATTGACAGCTAAGTATCCATTATCTTACATTTATTTTTAGAACCTAAAGGCCAGGAATACACGAGAATCCAAAGATCATTCATCGAAAACCACTCTGGAGGGTAAGTGGGGCACATGAAGACAACTTTTTTTTTATTATTCTAATAAATTGTATTTAAATATGCCAAGAAGTACTCTAGCAATTAAATAAAGTGTTTTCCCTTTGCGGTTATCTGCCCTTAGCACTGCTGTATAAGCCTGTGGATCGTGTGACTCGCAGTACTCTGGTCCTACATGTGAGTGATGTTCCCATTAGACTTTTTTTCAATATTGGCAATTCAGTGTCCCATGTCATGCTTTCTGATTTTATAGGACCTGTTAAAGCATACTCCCGTTGGGCACCCAGACCATCCTCTCCTGCAGGATGCTCTCCGGATATCCCAGAACTTTTTATCGAGCATCAATGAGGAGATAACGCCTCGCCGACAGTCAATGACTGTACGGAAAGGAGAAGTGAGTCACAGCAGTAGGAAATATGGTATTATTAGTATTGTTTTTCTTTGTAGTTAGTACAATTAAATATAACGTCTGAACTAAGGAAATCTCCCCTTTAAGTTTCTTTTTTGCCACTTGAATAAAACTGAATCTTTTGTGCTTTTTAAAAATGGTGTGTTGAGCGGTGGGCCCAGATAAGCACTAAATCATTTTGCCATTCTCTGTGCACACTAAAGTTTATTGTGTTTGTTGGCCTCAAACCCTGAGTGTGCATGCACATGCCCACAGCTTAGTGGGAACATTGCATTGAACCACAAGTGCCAGCTGAAAGTTGATATATTTCTGCAGTGAAAAATATGTCTCCAGGTTTTATAACAACCACTAAGTAGGTAGCATTTCTGTATTTTAAAATTAAATATCTAATTGGTGGTTATGGATTATTAGACCCATTGTAACATTTACCAAAATCTTGTGATTGTAACTTCTATATTGTAGCTCAATATTGTTGTGACAACTTTTCCCGTTTATTTTTTTCTTGCAGCACCGGCAGCTTTTGAAGGACAGTTTTATGGTAGAACTAGTAGAAGGTGCTCGAAAGCTGCGTCATGTCTTCCTGTTCACAGACTTGCTTCTCTGTGCCAAACTGAAAAAACAGATTGGAGGGTAAAAGGGGTATTTCATCAGCCTGGGGTGCAAAGGGTTCTTTAATATGTTGAATGATAAATGATCTTTTGTTGGTCTTTCTAGGAAAAGTCAGCAATATGACTGCAAGTGGTACATTCCTCTTGCTGACCTTAACTTCCAGACGGTTGATGAATCAGAAACCACTTCCAACATTCCTATGATTCCAGATGATGAGATAGAAACCATCAAAGTAAAGATATCCCAACTAAAGAGTGATATCCAGAGAGAGAAGGTACATACTGTTTACTATATTTGTAAAATTCACATTGTATACTCTGTTATCCTTTTCCAAGAAATCCCACTTCAACCGGATATAACATTGCTCATTCTCCTGTATTTCTTCTTCCCAGCGCAGTCCTTCATGACCTCGTTGCATCTTATTGCTGTCCTTCATTTTCTAAATGTTGTTTTGAATTTATGCTTGTGTTGGGCACAGTGTATAGATGTGCTTGGTGTGATATATTTGCTGTGTTGTCTCAGCTGCATACTTTTGCATAAATGTATGTATTAAAGCTGTGCTCGTATGTATTTTCACATCCATGTTCATATCCAGTTGTAGAATTTCACTAGATCCTGTTTTTAATAAGTTTCCATTTTACAGAAAGCTCATAAAGGTGGTAAGGGACTTGAACGTCTGCGCAAGAAGTTGTTAGAGCAGGAGTCTGTGTTACTCTTGGTATCACCAAGTATGGCTTTCCGCATCCAGAACCGCAATGGCAAGGTAACTTTCTCAAGTAACCACTTTCTTTTTCTAGCAAAACTTCCAACCCTAATAGGGCTTTTCAGGGAATTTTGACCAAAGGTATATACACTACCTTTTAGGCAGCAACCAGTACATCCAGAGCCACAGCAACTATACAGAATATGCGCATCTGCTCTGGGTATGCTGTGAACATGATACAGCAGTTGAAGAGCAGATGAGACTTAAGAAACTTTTTTGTACACTTATTTGAATAAATGTCACAGCATTACTAGAGATTAGACAATTATATTTCATGGGTAAACTACATATTGCAATTCTATTTTCAGTAAGCTGGGTTCACCACTTGCATGACATTCTTTCTGGAAAAGTCATATTGCATTGCCTAGGTAATGTGAAGCGTGCTACATAAAAACTTTCTCTCCTGCTGCTTATCTGCAGAGTTACATGTTGCTCACTTGGTCCGACTATGAACGAGCAGAGTGGGGAGAGCATATCCGAGAGCAGCAGAAAAAGTGTGAGTGTTCTTGGGTTGTGCTATTAAGGAATGCTGTATTCCATGGTTTATTTTAGTGCATGTCACTATCGCATTTTTTCCCTACAGGTTTTAAAAGTTTCTCTCTGTCCTCGCTGGAAATCCAGATGCTGACAAATTCTTGTGTTAAACTGCAGACTGTACATAGGGTTCCACTGACACTCAGCAAGGAGGGTGAGTGATGGGAGATATATATATATATATATATATATATATATATATATATATATATATACACACACACACACAATATAAATCATTCCTACAAATGTATTTTTTTTTCCTTCTACAGATGATGAGTCTTCTGGACTTTATGGCTTTCTAAATGTTATTGTTCACTCAGCCACTGGATTCCAGCAGAGCTCAAGTAAGCACTTAAAGGGGAACTTTCGCAAAAATGAAAATGGAATATAAGCTCCGTCATACATGAAATTAGAAACTTTTTAAATAGAATCAATTAAATATTCTTCTCCGTTTCTGAAATAATCAAGTTTATCTTCAATATCCCTCTTTCAGCATCTCTTTCTCTTCTTTTTGTCTTCATGCAGCTGTTTTGTGTCAGATATTAATTGACGTTAGATCTAATATATCTTATAAATGGCTCCTTTTGCCTAGAAGCTCACTCAAAGAACTGATTCCAGTACAAACAAAATCTAACAAAATAACTGCCTTTTGCACAAATTCTGAATATAGAGAGACTGGATTTCTGGTAGTTTTAATAGAGTCAATAGAAACAAATTCTGAGAGAGGGATAGTGAAGATAAACTTGACTATTTCTGAAACTGTATAGAACTTTAAAGGGCAAGGAAAGTCTAAAATATAATAAGGCTAGAAATTTTGTATACTAGACATAAACATGAACTTACTGTACCACAAGCCTAATCAAACAAATTATTTTTGCTTTCATACATCTTTTAAATCTTTGCAAGACTAGACTACATACACATGCTCAGTGTGGTTTGGGCTTCTTAGGGATCGTCATAAATGATAAAAAAACTAAGCTGCTTGAGTTCTGTTCATAAAAGTATGATTGTTCCCTTCCAGAAGTTAGGGACCGTCTGACAATTCCTATCCACAGCACTAAATGAAGGGAGAATTTCACTGCATACAGTCGGGTTTCTTATAAAAATGGTACACATTTTTTTAATTAAAGTATATTGGAGATAGATTTCTTTTTCATTAAAGAAAGTAAAAATGGGATTTTATTTATTTGCCTTTCCTTGCTCTTTAGTTGATTGTATTTAGAAAGTTTCTTATTTCAGTATGATGAAGCTTATATTACATTTGTATTTTCACAATAGTTCCCCTTTGATTTGTATTGTGCATTCTCGGTTCTGGGAACTGTAGGCATGAACACTAAGTGCTTAGGGCACAGCATGCTTTACATTCATATCTTCTCTTTTAGATCCCTTCTGCACACTCGAGGTGGATTCTTTTGGTTATTTTGTTAACAAGGCAAAAACACGTGTATATCGCAACACCACAGAGCCCAACTGGAATGAGGTCAGGAGGACTGGATGATCTATGATCTCGCTCATGCCCTTCCCCTTAGATCATTGTTTTTGCTAATCAATACAAAACCCAGAAAACACACATTGAAATTCCATTATTTTACAGCCCAGCATATTACATAGCATGCTAGCTGACAGAACTAATTCTAGAATTCAAATTCCTAATCTTTTTACATGATATAATGTTGTGTAGAGCAAAAAATGCAATGTTTCTTCTTTATTGCTTCATTTGAATATACTGAAAAACAGACAAATAGTTGGTGGATAAAATTAAATATGTAGCTAGTTTGGCTGATAATAAAGTTATTTGCTATTTTAATGTGTGTTTTAATTCATAGTGGAACAAAACACCCCTGCTCGCCTGCACGCTGATATGCAGGGGGTGGAGTAACAGAAACAGAAGAGACTTACTAGGGTCCTAGGACCCTCTACTATTGCACTTTGAGCAAGTGTCTCTTCTGTGTACCCCCGCTTCCGGCCCTGGGTTTTATCCAAAGTTATTGTTTAGATCTGATATTTCATCCAGAACCAAGTAGAAAGTTTTTAGACATGTCCGGATTCCCATTATGGATAGATGTAAATTGTTGGCCTTCCTAAGGATAAATGTAAATGGATTTCCATACAATTTTGAACCAGAAGTTCTTTTTACCTGCTATGATAAGCTGACTAGCTTCTCTACCATTATTCTTATACTCCCCACCACCACCACAGGATGGTCTATCATCTACCATAGCTTCAGGTTTAATCTTTTAATTTTTCTTGATAATATCCAAAGTTTCCATCTGATTCCTCTCGTTCAGATGTTGCTCACTTTCCATTTTCCACATATAGGAGTTTGAGATTGAGCTTGAGGGATCACAGACCCTGCGCATCCTGTGTTACGAAAAGAGCTGCAACCGGAACAGGCCTATGAAGGAGGACGGAGGTGACACCACTGAGCGCATGGTAGCTAAGGGGCAAGTGCAGGTACGTCAGACAGGAGGGGTACACAGGCATTCAACAGTGTACAAGACAAAGACTACATAAGATAGAATGAGATGTGAATGGGCAAGAAGTAAAATGCATGGTAATGTGTACATACAGCTGTCTGCCATATATGCTTATTTCTCTCTGCACTTCTGGTTCTAGCTTGAATCTCAGCTGGCTCTTGGGAAGGACTGGCATCGTTCTGTTGTCTCTATGAATGGGGTAAGCGTATCCACCATATTCCCAAAACATCCCTAATGGACCATATCATTTTGTTTGCCCCAAACAATTATACAATATGAGGCATCCTCTGTCTTCTCAATCCTTTCCCTGAAAGTTTAGTCCCTTTATTTTTGTCTGCAGATTGAAGTAAAATTGTCAATGAAGTTTACCAGCCGTGAGTTCAGTCTAAAGCGTCTGCCTTCACGCAAACAGACTGGAGTCTTTGGTGTTAAAATTGCCATAGTTACCAAGTAAGTGCTTTATAAGCAGAGATTCATGCTCTGATTCCTATTAATGTATGCACATATTTGTTTTTCAGTGGTAATGGTGGTCCACTCACTCTCCTTTTCTGGCATGTTTTCTGTAGAAGAGAACGCTCCAAGGTGCCATACATCGTACGCCAGTGTGTGGAAGAAATTGAAAGACGCGGATTGGAAGAAGTTGGCATTTACCGGGTATCGGGAGTGGCTACAGATATCCAAGCATTGAAGAATGCCTTTGATGCAAGTAAGTGCAAGGGAAAGCTGATGAACAGTAGACTGAGGAACTGACTGGAAAAGTACATCGTTCACATCTTGTCACTTATCAAATCATTATCTCCATATCACTCTATCAGATAACAAGGATGTCTCTGTCATGATGAGTGACATGGATGTTAACGCCATTGCTGGGACACTGAAACTGTATTTTAGGGAGCTTCCTGCTCCACTTTTCACTGATGAGTTGTACCCCAACTTTGCAGAGGGTATTGGTAAGTAATATTTAACATAGTTCTCAAAAAGACACAAACTAAAGGGACTTTTATTTATTTTTAATGATGTAATTATTTTTATTCCTCAGCCCTGTCAGATCCTGTGGCCAAGGAGAGCTGCATGCTGAACCTGCTGCTTTCTCTGCCGGAACCCAACCTGCTCACATTTCTCTTCTTGCTTGATCACCTCAAGAGGTATTGTGGGAAATTCTTGCATCATAAGGTTGGGCTGTGATCTCAGAATGCTAATGAGAAACATGGCAAACAGTTATTTCTAAGCAGGGTCATTTCTGAGCAAAGCATAATTATAAAATGCACCTTAAAAATAAACCAACTCAGAGACTGCAGTTTAATAGAGGGAATGAACAAAAGAAACATAATTCTGATAATGAAGAAAGCGATCTTGTTTACAAACCAAATAGACTTAGCAGCACAGTATAGAAAAGACCTAATGCTACATAATGAAATAATAGAGATTTGTATTTGTTTTGGAGTACCTATGTTAACGTGCAACTCTCAAAGCCAGTTCTCTTCCCATGTTCTGGGAGTTGCATATTTTCCATGCCCACACCCAGCACCAAGCAAATATTGCTTTCCTGTTTCCATCCCTTACCCACATTACTATTTCAAGTTCTGTTAGTCACTGTACACAGACAAGATGATCTTAAAAAGTGATGGCTGACTGCTTTACAGTATCTTTACTGTGAGGAAACTATATGCTGGGCGAGTGTCTGTCCATTTCCTGCATTTCTAACCTATACTGTGCTTAAACTAATCTATATGAATGTGAATTTTTCCATAGCCTGGCAGGTATGCACTAAATGCATTATTTGTGGATTCAGCAAAATATTAAAACTTCTTTAAGAGATTCTAGCAAATATGTCTGAACCCTAATGTTCATAATCAAGTTAATGTAAACATTGTTCATGTGTATTCTGTAAACAATACTTCGTGATTTTTTTTTAGTCACATGACATTGTTTCCAGTTCTGTTCAGCTGAACACTTAAAAAGATACTGATACCTGAAATTAAATAATTTTTTAACATCTAGCCTAATATTGCCTTTGAAAGCTACTTATAACTTTGCCATAAAGTATTTGAACAATGTTTTTACATTATCTGATGTCCCATGTTCCTGTATGAGAGGGCTGCCATATTTGTGCAGCAGGAGTCTGTTAGTATTAGAAACTTTAACTGACAGGCTTAGATAGGACAGTCAGGTTGGCAAAACAGTCAGGTTAAGAAACTGCAACAAACAATTATTTGAAATATACCTCTCACCAAAAAACGATCAACATGACCTATAGGTAACTTTCAATGTACATTCACATTTTAAAAAGTAGTTCATTAGTGTCGGTATCACTTTAATATGTGACCATCCCCAAAATGAATACTTGATTATTATTATAATTGCCATTAAAAAAAGACCAGAAAACCGCTACAAATCACAATACGAGTGGGTATCCACATATTCATACTTTTGTTTGAAATGCAGATCTAAGAGTATGAGTTGACATATCTGTACTGTAGTAATAGTTTCAGACTTTCATTACAGGGTAATGTAATGATGTATATTTGTACTGCATATTATTCATTATCTGTATATATTCAGAGATGAGTCAGTTAAGAGCTCACCAGCTCCAGTCTGGTCAGTCTAATATACCACACCTAGGGGGAAATTCACTAAAGCGCAAAGCGTATAACGCTAGAGCTAATTCGCCAGCGTGACGTCAATTCGTAACTTCCCAAATTCACTAACACCGACTCTGGCGAATTTTCGCTAGCGAAGTAGATAGACTAGCACAACTTCGCACCCTTACGCCAGGCAAAGTTGCACACTGACGAATGATCGTAATTACGCAAATTCACTAAGATGCCCATTTTACTGAACGTTACCACTTACGCTACCTTGTGAAAGACCTGGTGAAGTTCAATACAATAGATAGGAGTTTAAAAAAAAATTTGGAAATTTTTTCTAAGTCCGAAAAAAAGGCTGGCGTGTTTTACCTTTTTAGGTTTATAGTCTGAAAAAGAGCTAAATTTTTTGGGGGGGTTAACCTCCTTCCCCCCTACATTTCCTAACATATGGCAACTCAACTATACAGGGGGCACATGTTAAGAGCAATAGGACAAATTATTTTTTTTATTAAAGGTTTCCTGGGCTTGTGTAGTGGAATGTAGTGGCTGTAACATATACTTCTATTGTACTTTGAAATACGCGCCGTATGCAAATTAGGCATCGCTAGCGTAAATGAGATTTGCCTGGCGAAGTAACACTAGCGCAACTACGCTACCGTTCGCCGACCTTAGCGTAACTTCGCACTTTAGTGAATTAGTGTACCGCTTGCGAAAATTCGACTGGCGAAGTGCGGCGAATGTTAGCGAAGGCAACATTAGCCAATTTTCGCCACTTCGTGAATTTCCCACCTAATGTTTATCCTTCTTTCTTCTGTTAGGATTGCAGAGAAGGAGAGTCAGAACAAGATGTCCCTACACAACCTTGCCACTGTTTTTGGGCCCACTTTGCTGCGGCCATCTGAAAAAGACAGCAAAATCCCAGTGAATCCAACACAGCCAATAAGCATGGCTGATAGCTGGAGTCTAGAAGTAATGTCACAGGTAAGATGAAAAGCCTGATTTAACCCTTTTATATTTTTGCATCATACCAAATTATTTTTTATGAGTAAACACGTGAAAAGTGCCGTTAAAGGACCAGTAACATCGTAAAATGAAATTGTTTTAAAGTAATAAAAATATAATTCATTGTTGCCCTGCACTTGTAAAACTGCAGTGTTTGCTTCAGAAGCACTACTATTGTTTATATAAATCAGCTGTTGTGTAGCCATGGGGGCAGCCATTCAAAGGAGAAAAGGCTCAAGTTACACAGCAGATAGCAGATAAGCTGTGTAGAACATAATGTTATGTTATCCATTACTTATCCTGTGCCATATAGCCGTTTTTCAATTTCCGCCATTGCTACTCAGCAGCTTGTTTATATGAACTATAATAGTGTTTCTGAAGCAAACACATCAGTTTTAACAGCACAGGCCAACACTACATGATATTTTCTTTACTTTAAATCACTTTCATTTTTTGGTGTTACTGTTGCTTTAAGGAGCTGCAGTGCTGTATAGTGCTACATACAAGTATACACAGGGAAGACAAATCACATAATAAATATACACAGAATTCATATCAGGAAAAAGATCTTAAAGGAAAACTATACCCCCAAATTGGATACTTGAGCAACAGATCAAATTAAGTGGCATATTAAAGAATCTCACCAAACTGGAATATATATATTTAAGTAATTATTGCTCTTTTACATCTCTTGCCTTGAACCACCATTTGGTGATGGTCTGTGTGCTGCCTCAGAGATCACCTGACCAGAAATATTTCAATTCTAACTGTAACAGGAAGAAGTGTGGAAGCAAAAGACACAACTCTGTCTGTTAATTGGCTCATGTGACCTAACTTTATAGTTTGTTTGGTATGTTTGTGTGCACTGTTGAATCCTAGCATCCCAGGAGGCTGTCCTTATTTTCTGTTTAGGATTAACCAATGGCACATGCTACTGAACAAGTATATTATTATGAAAATGGTTTATTTACATGAAGCAGGGTTTTACATATGAGTTGTTTTATGCAATATCTTTTTATAGAGACCTACATTGTTCAGGGGGTATAGTTTTCCTTTAAAGGATAATAATTAATATTTTTTTTTTTTTTAAAAACCCTCTACTCTGCATAGAACCCCCACCCGTTATCTCGGGCAAATGCCCCTAATGCTTTATTTACCCTTCGTGTTCAGATTTAGCCTACCGAATTGCTGTTAAACCCTATGGGAGGCTCCCATAGGGTTTTTCGATCGAATGGTTAAAATCATTCGAATGGTTCGATTCGACCGATTTAATCGTTCCATCATATTTTTTTTGTTTGATTAGTCGAATTGCGCTAAAATCCTTTGAATTCGATATTCGAAAGATTGCAATTCGACCCTCTAATTCAACCCTTGATCTGCCCCTAAATGTACATTCATATTTTAAAAATTAGTTTTAAGTGTTAGTATCACTTTTACTGATGTGTTTTGAAAAAGACATGTTTTCCCATGACAGTATCCCTTTAACTTGTGCGTTTTCTCCTTATTCCAGCTTGAATGGCTTGCCTCATGGCCACTTCAGCTTGTGCATAAGGGGGATAAATGGTTGTAACCAATATGTGCAAGGGATTAACGTACTGACCTTAGTGGTACAAACTATATATGCATATAGTGTATACATAAGTGAAGAGGACCGCCTGAGAAGTAGAAAAAGTGAGATAGAGCCATAATAGATAATGAAGTTTGAAAGCATGATTAGGTGTAGATTATTTATAATAAGGGAAGTTCAATTGGGCTTTAATGATCCTAAGAAGAGTACTGAATTTTATGACCAGGAGATGAATACCCACGGGCTAATTTTTAGACCCTTTTTCTCAATTTGTAACATACAGTATATGTAACACAGGTAACTGAGTTTCCTTGTAACAAGTGATTCTGCACATAATAGAAACAATGTTGCCATAGAGATAACATTACATAGTGTCTTGTTTCTATTATTACTTGCTACTATGATACAGGAATTAATCCTTTAAAATGCTCATATGGGTAAGTTTTAATTCTTTGTGGATTGCATACTGCTACATCCGTGTGATGCTTTAATGATAGTCGCTTCGTTTATGACGATACATGTACATAATAATTGTTGTTTTCCTGCCAATATGTTGATTTAAGCAACCTTCACTGTTTGTACGGTACTTTGAGAAAGGCACTGGAAGGGCCGAAACATCAGTCCACAGTTCCTTAAAGGGGTGGTTCACCTTCAAATTAACTTTTAATATATTGTAGCAGGGCCAATTCTAAGAAACTTTTCAATTGGTCTTCATTATTTATTTTGCATAGTTTTTTTAATGATTTGCAATTTTATTCTGTTTCTTTGTGGTTTTATAGTTATTTAGATTTTTATTCAGCAGCTCTCTAGTTTGCAGTGTCAGCAATTTGGTTTCTAGGGTACAAATTACCCTAGTAACCCTGCATTGATTTGAATAAGAGACTGGAATATGAATAGGAGAGGGACTGAATAGAATGATAAGTAATAAAAAGTAGCAATAACAATACATGTGTAGCCTTACAGACCATTTGTTTTTAGATGGTGTCAGTGACCCCCATTTGAAAGCTGCAAAGAAACAGAAGAAAATTGCAAATCATTAAAAAACTATGAAAAATAAATAATGAAGACCAATTGAAAAGTTTCTTAGAATTGGCCCTTCTGCAATATACTAAAAGTTAACTTTCAGGTGAACCACCCCTTTAATAAATTATCATTTGATTTTTATAAGTCCTGTGAGTGCTGATCCTCTTCTTTGATTTGTATAATTCATATCCTGGTCGTGCACCCAGGCATCCATATGACTTTTTCGAGAGTGCTGGCATGCCTTGGAGTTTATATTTTTATATATATATATATATATATATATATATATATCCTAAATATTTATAGAAAATAGGTATTAACAAGCAGCAAAGCTGTTTCAAACACAGTTGCATGCTTTTAAGAGGGCCTTAGTATCTGTGTTCCTTAGCTTTGATGGGTATGTGTTGCTGTGCCTTGCTTGATGATGCTGTGCCATTCTTGTTCTACCATGTGTGATTCTGTTTTACAGGTACAGGTTCTTCTGTATTTTCTGCAGTTAGACACTATCCCTACCCCAGATAGCAAGCGGCAGAGTATACTCTTCTCTACTGAAGTGTGATTTCTGCTCTCTCCTGCCAACTGCTACTGAAGTCATCCCAAGGGAACCTGTGATATCTTCAGAAAGAAGGAGAACTGACATACTATCACTGTTACAGGGCACCATCCTGCCTGTCCCTTTGCAACAGGCACACACTGTGATGGAAGGGACCTGCAGTCTGTTCCCTCCCACACTCTGCACACACTGAGTATTCAGAAGGAGATGTGCAACGGGGAATTGTAAGCACTAAAGAGAGAAGCTTTTTTTTATTTATTTATTTATTAGTCTTTAGTCAGAGATCGGCAATCTTTGGCTCTTTAGCTGTTGCAGAACTGCTAATTCTAGAATGTTAAGTTTACAACTGGGAGCCATGGACTGACTGAGCTTGCTAGGACATGTAGTTTAACAGTAGGGAGTTATTAGATGGCTTTCTATGCCAGTTTAAATAATATGTAGAGCAGCTGATAGTTCTTCCCTTTGCTCCTGTATCTAGACCAGTATCCTATATGGTCGTAGCAATAGTTATTTCTATCCTGTCTTGGACCAAAACACTATATTTTATACAGACTGGGCTATGGGTGGGTGCCACAGCCCATCATATTCCTGGGGCTTTATCATAGTGGTCATTCTAGTAAAAAGGCATACTTATCAATAGGAAAGCCTGTTCTTTGTGTATATATTGGTTTTTCCATTCAAACATGTCAAATGACACAAATATTCGGGTATTGTCCCTGGCTGTTTTTTAAGATGTTTACCTTTTCTCTAGTAAGGGCTAAATTTCCAATGCTGTTTTAATGGGATTTTGCCTCCTGCTTTGTCACTGTCAGCCACAAGGTGTCAGTATAATACAATTATACATCACGTTTGTAAATGGAAAGGTTCTGGAGCTTTGTGAAGGGGCATATTTATAAAGCTGTGAAAACGATATAAGTATATAAAAAAAGGTGTAAAATAAATGGTGTATTTTAAATATCTGTTGCCCTTATGCATGAATTAACAACATGCACCTAGAAGTCATTATTAG
The DNA here is from genome assembly GCA_024363595.1 of Xenopus borealis. Classification (NCBI taxonomy): domain Eukaryota; kingdom Metazoa; phylum Chordata; class Amphibia; order Anura; family Pipidae; genus Xenopus; species Xenopus borealis. The sequence continues at coordinate 165,863,765 of CM044431.1, forward strand.
TCATTATTAAAGCGATACTGTTACAGGAAAAACTGGGTTTTTTTTCCAAAACGCATCAGTTAATAGTGCTGCTCCAGCAGAATTCTGCACAGAAATCAATTTCTCAAAAGAGCAAATAGATTGTTATATTTAATTTGAAATATGAAATTAAATCTGACATGGGGCTAGACATATTGTCTGTTCCCCAGCTCCCCGAATCATGTGACTCGGGGAGCTGGGGAACAAAACTTCATTCACTCTTTACTGCTGTACTGCAAGTTGGAGTGATAAAACCCCCTTCCTTTCCCCCCAGCAGCCTAACAAAAGAACAATGGATAACAGCTCCCTGGTAGATCAGCACTCAATAGTAAAAGCCAAGTCCCACTGTGTCACATTCAGTTACACTGAGTAGGAGAAACAACAGCCTGCCAGAAAGCAGTTCCATCCTAAAGTGCTAGTTCTTTCTGAAAGCACATGTCCAGGCAAAATGACCTGAGATGGCTGCCTACACACCAATATTACAACTTAAAAAAAAAATACACTTGCTGGTTCAGGGATAAAATGTTATATTGTAGAGTGAATTATTTGCAGTGTAAACAGTGTAATTTAGAAATAAAATATACATAAAAAAAATACTAAAACTCGCTAATAATGGAGGGTTTCATTCACCCAAGACATGGAATACACGTTCTAATAGTGAGAAGTCCAAAGCAACTGAACTTGCTTATCAGTACTGACAACATTTCATCACTCATCTGAGCAACATCTCAAGATTTATCAGCAAGCCCAGTTGCTTTGGATTTATTGCTTATGGATACTTATATTTATATGTCTGGGGATTATTTTGCAACACATAAAACATGAAATGTTGCATTGAAGTCAATGGGGCAAAAAAAGGCAAAAGATTCTGGTGAAAAAAAATAGACAACCATAATTTATTAAAAATAAACAGAACTGACTTTTTTTTTTTACACATGTACCTAAAATTGTTATACAGCTTTATAAATACATCCAATTTTACACTGTGTCCTGAGACATTAATGTGGCAGTCTAGTGTATTTCCAAGTCATTTTAATATGGGTAAATAAGCCTCCTAATATTTCATTACCAATGGGAGGCACTGTGCCTGTGGCTGACTTTGCCGAGTATTTCAGGTGTTTGTGTAATAGTCTTTAGGACAGTTTTTTAGATTGCAGTGTTTGCAGCATGTTTTAAAGATTTTCTTCTACAGCTGAATTTAAATATTGGCGTTTTACCAAAAACGTCAGGAAAATGTTTTATTTTTAAAAAATAGAAAAGTTAAAAAAAAAGATTACTTCAATTTTCCATGAATAATACAAAGTGCAAGGTTATATTATGAAAATAATTTTACAAAGATAAAGGTGCCTGTATCCCCACCCCAAGCCCTTCCCCAAGTTCCTTCTATATTTCTGCCTTCACATTTCTGTGTAATTATGCAAAATACTTCATGCTTGGAGCAGTCAGGATTCAGGGCTAAGCTTGAATCCTCCAGATGAGGGGGTGAGTAGCAGCTTCAAATAACCCGGATCATGATCATATCACGGGGACCGGAAGCCATAAAGTTATTGACTAATTAATAAGCTGTTCAGCTACTCCAGCATTACTTTTCCTTGCCAACAAGGAAACTAACCATTTTCTGAATGCAGAGCTGGTCTCTGTGTTCAATTGTTTTGTAAGTCAAGTCAGACCACAGAAATGCACTGCCAAAGTCACTGACCTGTTCTATTGACATTCCTCCTGTTACAGACATTTTTTGTGTATGATCTGTGCACTGGGTCAGCCATCAAGTGCTATGATGCAGTTGTGCCCTGATTTCTGGGGGTATTGGTTCACTGCTGAGCACACTTAAGTCTGTAATGCAGCTTCATTTGCGACCATAGATTTCTGGGTTAGCTGTGTAGGGAGTTTGAAAATCACTTATTTGTGTGTTTGAATACAGATATTTGTCATCAGAATGTCTGTATTATCACAAAAATGCAGCATTCCTATATAAGAGTTTAGCCAAACTGTCATAGCTTCAGAGTATGATGGTATCGGTAATCAGCCTGCAACAGTGGGATATATATATACACACACACACACACACATGTATATCTCCGTGAAGACACAGGAGTTGCACTGCTGAAGTCAGACTCACTGACATAACATTCTTTGATGCCATGCAATTGTCTTGTGACTGGATCCATGCAGTTTATATCAGTGCTTTATTTATTATAGGGGAGGATTCAGGGACTCTAGAGTTATAGCAGTTACTGCAGTGTAAGCATGGTAGGTACTGTCCTACACCTCTGTCCTAGAGGCAAGAAGTGCAGTATATGTCTGAAACATTGAGGGTTTTTGTTTTTTCTAATGTGGAAAAATATTTAAAAAGGGAATATATTGTATTTGTTAAAATATTCAGAACTGTTTGTAGCCTCTGTTTGTACACACAAGCTATTCAATAAAATATCTGAAGACAACACGTGTGAATTGGTGATTAATATCCCAGGAAAATGGTGATCTTATGGGCACATTGCAGATGCCAGGTATGAAAACGATCCATATGTGCAATGCCTTCACTTTCCTTCTTTCTGTCAGTTCTGTACCTGGGAAGGTGAACACAAAAGGTTGCAAAGGAACTAGCTGTTTGGCTAAACCGGTGCCATACTATGGACAACACTACACAACACACAGGTGCTTTTGTAACAGCTTTGATCAACAAACTGAAATACGCTGTACAGCTATGATCGGTAGTTCTGAGTATATGGGGATTGTCATATTCACAGGACTGTGTTATGGCCTGTATGTGCTGGAAGACATTGTATCAAGTGTCCAGACGTGTGCTTCAGCAGGCGCAGACTTGGGTTAATATGCATGTTGTAAAGCTTTCACAGAAGCAGGAATGGTTAGATTTGTGTTGCTTGCAATACGTTTAAATGTAAACCTGTGATTCCAGAATAAAGCAGCCAAAGCAGCACGCAGTTCAGACTTTCAAAGGGGTTTAGTACAGTGTTTGAATGCTGCATTATATGTTTGGTATGTTTGTGCGCACTGTTGAATCATACGATCCCAGGAGGCTGTACTTATTTTTTAAAATGGCCATTTTCTATTTATGATTGCCCAATGGCACATGCTAATAAAAAAGTATATTATTCTGAAAATTATGTTTTTACATGAAGCAGGGTTTTACTTATGAGTTGTTTTATACAGTATCTTTTTATAGAGACCTACATTGTTCGAGGGGTATAGTTTTCCTTTAACTCAGATGGTATCATAAGGATAGTAGTACTGTTGATAAGCCTGGCATCTCTCAAAGGGGCATGTTCATTAAAAAAGTAATAAAAACTTATTTTTTATTATCTATTATTTAAAAACAGTGGGTGCTTTATTTTCATTCTTAAATAAATATGCTCTAAAATTTAGTTGGAAAAGAGAGAAAAGCATCTCTCACAACACTTGGCTCATATTTTAGAAAAACTGTAGCTAGTACCAGCTGTAAGTTCTCAGTAGCCAATAAATATACAACTACAAGCAGTATTACAGTACCTGCACTGTGGTGTGAGGTGTTCAAGATGCTCTGCAATTATGAGTATAAAGCAAGACAGCCCTCATCTGACTTTTCATTTAGTATAGCAAGAACTATAGATGGATGAGGCTGCTTCTGTTTGCTTTCAAACAGAGAATTCTACTTGCTGCTTTGGGATCTTTTTCCAGTGTCGATATGGCTGTAATGCTTAGACTGAATGTTAATGATTTTCCAAAAAATAAGCTTTTGCACTGGTGAAATGGTTTAAGAATTTGCACATCAGCCAAAGTAAATGTATATCTTGTATATCAGTAAGTAATAAAAGAAATGTTCTGCTTTGCTTAATTGTAGTATACAAGAAAACAATGGTGAAGATTAAGGGAACAGAGCTTAACTGTGAAGCTTTGGTGACCATGCTCAAACTTTGCACATATGAATATTACTCCATCATCATTTAATAATGCTCACACTCCATGCTGAACTCTAATTCAAATTAAGATATGCGACACAAAACCAGCTGAAACATGTCTAAAAGTAGCCCTTGCAGCATTTCCATTGAATCTGGTCATCTCCAGTTTGTATTCCAGTCTCTCATTCGACCCACTGACTGGTTGCAAGAGAAATTAGACCCTTACAAATAGTTTAATGCAATTTTTGAAGTAAGCTGCCTCTATAATTGTAACATCATTTATATATTCACTCCCTGTATACATACTGTGATCGCATCACAGAAAGGGTGCAAAGTGCGACTGACAGATGGTTTATTAAATGAATACAGCATTTCTTAATCTATCAGTTTAAAGCTGGCCATAGACACAAATATCTTATTGTGCTGCCCCAGACAGGGATCGTATGAAAGTTGTGTCCGACAAAACCTAGTGACAGTCTCCCACTGAAAATCGTCAATACATGCAGAGATATTATCGGCAGCCGATCAAATGACTGATCTCCACCGGACGAAAATTGTCAGGTCTCCCCTCACACTGTCCGAAAATCATACAAATCCTTGATTCGTACGATGGGATCGTTGCGTCTATGGCTAGCTTTGGTCTGTGGCTGAAGTGATTTGTAGGGAATTAGTCTAAAGACAAGTCATCTACAGACTGGGAGAGATCAGAGGTGAGGAAATCTAAGAGTGAATTAGTGACAGTTTAGTTTAGCTTCAATGAACATGTAGAGTTGAGAGAATGTTTCTAGGCCTGGAGGCTTGGGGATAGAATGACTAAATAAAGTAAAGAATGCCAGAGTGGAGGAATGCTTCAAGAAGTGGCAAAAGGCTACATCATAATTATAAAAAGCATGTTTGTATTTGCTCAGCCTGTGATCTGGAAACATTTATTTTTTACAACTGTAATGTAATATGAAGGGTGCAGTGTGTGGAAGAGTGGTGTGATGGCATAGAGTCTTTATTAATTACATGGGGCAGAAGGGTGTGTTATATAAACTGGTTTGTGGTTTGTGGCAGGCTTATCTGGATGCAGGACAATTTGAATGCATGTGAAGAAATTAAAGGGGAAGTTAAACTTAAAACTGGCTTCTAGTATGATGTGGGAAGTGGTATTCTAAGAAGTTTTAAAGCTGCTTATTATATACTCTGGATTTTGTTTTATTTAACTTTTCTGCCCTTTTCCAGGTAGGAATATAAGTGATACAATAACTATGGGAGCATACTCAGGAACTTTTGGACCAGAGAATTGTGACACAAAATTCTCTCTAAGACAAGTCTGTGGCAAATGCATACAAAGACAGTTCTCTGAAGTTGCTAAATAAAAGTCTGTTCCTGGCAGAGAATTCTCACATATATCTTTAGAAAACCCCATGCTAAACACAAAATCACGAGGCTGAAGGCTGTGTTTTTTTTTATTATAATACACAAGTTTCAGTGAGTCATTTGACCGAAATGACATCACTAAGCTAACTAATAACTAATGTTATGATATCACTAAGTTTAAAAGGATATCATTCACAGTATATTCATGGCCCTTGTGTATTATATGACAGTAACCTTAAAGGGAAGTTGAATCAAAGAATCAATTTAGTCATTTTGGCATGATAAATACAGAATATACAGTATAAACGCTTCTCTTACTGCATATAAGTGTAACTGGCTTGCGTTCTGGAGTGTGGTACCAATAACAATTTTAGCACCAGGCTTACTAGCTGCAGTTTTGCTACATCTACAAGCACAACTCACAAAGTTAAAACCTATTTTTACTTTCTGGTTAATGCTCCCTGCAATTCCTTAATTCTCTTGTGTACCAGCACAGTTGTGGGCAATTCATCAAAAAGCTGGGAGGGGAGGGGCACATAACAGCAGACACCACACGTTGCAATGTGCAGGTGGACTCATAGTGCATTTTATGCATGCATGGGGCACGATTGCCTCACACCTGCCTTCTTAAAGTGGACCCACCACCCCAAAAAAATATTCACAATCATATTTTATCACATTAATCAAGCAAAATGAACATTAATTACACTATATAAATTATTTTAATCTTGTTTTCTTCAGTCTGGGAATTCATAATTATAGCAAGCAGGCAGGAACCATTTTGTGGACACTGTTATTAAGGCAAGCCTTGCATCATCTCAGAATCTTGTTTGTGCACCAGAATGGGGGATCCGATGTCTATCCCCATGTCCTGGCTACACAATTAAATGGTTAAGAGAACTGGGGGAATGTGTGGGGAGCAGTGGCATCTAGGAAGTGCTGAATGGAAAGTCAAAGTAATTATCTGCCCCGCCTCTATGCCTAAGAGAAACCCTGAAAATTATTCCGTGCCAGACACAGGCCCTTGGGGGGCTTATATATAATTATGGCCCTGGTTGGGTTTTTTTAACATTTGGGTTGAATTCTCCTTTAGGGCAAGGCCAGACGGGGAGATTCGGGGGAGATCTGTCGCCTGGCGACTTCTCGCCGCAACGAATCTCCCCGAATAGCTAGTCAGCGTTGTGGACTCGCTAGGTGTAAAGTCGCCTGCGTTTGTTCACACGCAGTGGCGCGATTTTAAAAGTCGCTCAAAATTGCCTCGCTAGGGTGCGGTATCAAACGCTACTGCATCCCTTCTGATAATATTAGCATCATGCAGCAGCAACAGCCCAGCTGGCAGCACTAGTCAGTGTAAAGGGGTATGTATTTAATTCTGTTTGTCACTATGTGTGTGTTATTTGCCTTAGCACTCAGGGGAATTAATAAGGGTACAGTGCCAAATGCAACTGGGCAACATGAGAACATTTCTTGTATCATTTGTATATGGAGGGTGCACGTGCATAGACCAGTGTTAACACTGCATTGCCAGTTTTGTGATGTTATGGATACCAAGAAGCTCACAGCCTAACACTGTCTGACACAGAGGAAGATATGATACACACATTTATATTTTATTAATAACTTTCCTGCAGCCTCTTTTCCTTTTAATCCTGTAAGATAATATATATCCACAGACAATAATGCTCTAAAAGAGGCGCCTAACAGCGTAATTGGACTGGAAATGAGAGTCTGTGGGAAACCAGGCGCTAGCTTGTGAGAAACGATCACAGGGTTGTATGTAATGACTGTCTCATGACAGCCTGGAATCTAAGCATTCTTGCTCTAGGAATGCATTTTACTGGCGTTCCACAGTGTAAACAAAAGAGGCCACGCCTGCACATTGCACAGCTGGTCCCACTCGCAGTGGGAGGCCAGTAATGTACACAGACGAAATGGTTTGCTTTGCAAGCGGGCTTCTGTGGCGCATGCGCAGAGAACAGTGTGGCGCTGGGTCTTGTCAGGATCCATGCGATTCCGGATCCGGAAGTGGCCTGAGGAGGCTCAGAACCTAGAAAACCAGAGCGGCTGCTCGAGTCGAACGGATTAACATGACTTGCACCACGTAAACTGCTCGTATATGGAGTAGCTGTATTTGGCTGCGCACAACCCTCCCGTAACATGGCTATTGACATTGCATGACAGATTTTTGCGTGAGATACATATGACTGATTCTTAGTGATATGTAAGTAATGTGACTGATGTTGGCACTTGCAAGATTTCTCATTGCTTTATGTGTGTATTGTGTTTCATGTCCACGGATGTGTATCTATTCCTGCATTTAAGATATAAATGATTTTATATCTTATGATATATTTATGATTTTAAGACATAAGTTAATGTAATACGTGCAGTGATGTAGTCTGGCATCTTTATTACAAGGCTGCTTAGTATTGTGTTACTGGTGCATCATCCCATTAATACCTTTCTGATTGAGAGATGTCAAAGGACAAATGAGAATCAGATATATGAGTGCTGTACTGGCTCCTCACTTCTGCCTTCTGCATTATTTATCATTCTGCCTCTCTGTCAGCACATATTCTACTGTGCATTTATTTGCTTTCAAAGACTGTTTTATAAAATTATAAATTTTATATGCCCCTTTCCCACATTGTATGCAACTGGATTCGTTTTAACTCAACCGGGTGTGCCTTGTTTCTTTCTTAGAGTTCTGTGCATTGACTTAATAATTTTAATGACCATGCATGCCACTTCTCCATCTTATATAGTGAATAAAGTACCCTATTGTGAAATATAAGGGTATTATAAGATACTGAGGAGTTCCATGACTTTTACCTGCAAAAACCTACGGGTTGTTTTTATTTAGTTTTCATAACAATATAAAATAACGAACATAAAGGAGTTTGGAGGTACATAGAAATCAGTTCCATTGTCCATACATTTTTAGCATTTACCAAAGATAATCCAGGTAGTGGTTTTATCAGTTCTGTTGCTAATTAAATAGGAGTTATTGCAACAGTAGTTCACACAATCATATTTTAAGAATACTTAACAGTTTGTGAGTAGTATCTGAATGATTTCATGACTTCTGGGGGGTGATCGAGGATTTTGGTCCCATTATTGGTGAAGATTTTGGCTATATTGATCTGTTTCTTGTATAATGCTGTTGCTAGATAGTAATTCAGTGTCGCACCATGCTGTGAGTCTAAATGCATATATAGTCCAATGTCTAATAAGTGTGGGAAGTAAAGCTATGTCATTTATCCCAGGTGAGAAAAATTTCTCTGTGTGTTGTTCCTTATTTGTCATAGATTCCAACCCATCCTTATGGAAAATATGATGACATTTTTGTTTAACCAATGAGAGTGGAGGAGAAGATGGGGAGAGCCATTGATGGAGGAAGGTTTTCCTAGCTGCTGCCATTAATCTTTCTGCTAAGTGCATTTCTGAACGTGTGAGTTTAAATTTTTTAATTGTGAAGGAGGTGTTGATTGCCCATGTTAAAGTGAGAGAGCCTGTCTGTTGTGTTAGAGATATCCAATATTTCTGAAATTCTCTACAAAGTTGTTGGATACTAGGACAGAGCCAAAGATAGTGTATGAGGTCTGCCCTGGGCTGATGTCATCTCTGACATTTATCCAAATTTATGGTACCCATATGATGTCTCCTAAATGGCGTGAGGTATGAATAGTGTGGTATATGTAAGATCATTTCTTGATATTTACTGGCTGTTAAGGTTTTCATAGATTTTGCGTGGTATTAGAGTATTTTTGAGGCATCTGCTTGTGGTATTGCAGAGGTCCATTTAGTTAGAAATGCATCTGGTGCTTCAGTTGATAATGAGGTCCTGATTACACGGTAAATTTGAGATTTATGTAAAAGACAGGAGGCATAGAGATCACCACATGCTGGAGAAAACCCATGTGTACCATTAGCTTTCTGTGATTTTTTTTCTGTTATGATGGTGAATGTGGAAGAGATGAGTACTCTGGTGACACACAACAACCCCATCCATTATTTTTGTTTATAATGTATAACCCCTGTTATATTTCACATTATTCAGATTTCAGGTGGCATGTCATGTGTATGTGTCTTGCCTGAAATAAACCCCCATTCTCGTATATACTTAATATAAAAATCCTGGTTTGACAATTACAGCCTTAAAACGTGTTTTGGATTATAAACTGTGGAAGGTGGAAGGATGATATTTTGGGCATAATTTACCCAAATGCACCTGGCAAAATACTTGACCTGTATCTCTTGTGCAATTGGCCTAGTATTAAGTGTGTTGATCTTAAAAAAAATAAGTCCTTTTGTGATAACTGTATCCCCATAGTCTGTCTGCTGTTACAGGTATGGGATCCATTATCTGGAAAGTCTGTTATTCAGAAAGCTCCGAATTAGGGAAAGACCGTCTCGTATATGCCATTTTATATAATAAACCAAATTTTAAAAAATGATTTCCTTTCTCTGTACAGGTATTGGACCTGTTATCCAGAATGCTTGAGACCTGGGGGTTTCTGGATAGCGGATCTATCCGTAATTTGGATCTTCATACCTTAAGTCTACTAGAAAATAATGTAAACACCCAATAAGAATTCATTATATATTATTTATATTTTAGTTTGGATCAAGTACAAGATACTGTTTTATCACAAAGAAAATCTGGATTCTTTGATTATAATGACGTCTTATGGGAAATAAACTTTCCATAATTGGGAGCTTTCTGGATAACTGGTTTCTGGATAACAGCTCCCGTAATAACAAAACAGTACCTTGTACTTGATCCCAACTAAGATATAATTACTCCTTATCAGAAGCAGACCCAACCTCTTGGGTTTATTTAATGTGTATATGGTTTTCTAGTATTTTCCTAATGTATGAATATCCCTTATCTGGAAAGCCCCAGGTCCCAAGCATTCTGGATAACAGGTCCCATACCTGTCTTTGCTTGCAAACTGCTGTTCAATTTGTTTAATACATGTGATGGGAAGGGGTGCTTTTTTATTTATTTATTTATTTATTTTTAAACTGGATTAAGTTCAAATTGATCCAAAGGAAGGTGACCCTTTATATTACCTTTATACTAATAGTGTTAATTTTTTTTCCACAAGTTATATAGGTATCCCTTTCTTTAAAGTATCTAATTTACCTTCCGGTAGAAAAATATGTCTTCATGAACAGCATCTTATGATAAGGGCTGTTCAGTATGGAAGTAAAGAATAGAAAATGACTCATTTGTGCTGGGTAATTGTTTGTCTAGTTGCAGCAAGAAGAGACATGATAGACTGCAGTGACCTCCTTTGCTGTTAGCATTAGCATTATTATTTACAAAATTTGTCAAAGAACCATTATAACTTTTATTTTTTTCTGTAAGACTTGTTTGTTTCATTTTTGTACGTTGTGGTGCTATATATATAATCTATGATGATGATGACAACATGCCTTTTAAAGAGGACTACTGATGCTCCATTTTGCCACAGCCTCGTCTAAAGCTGGCCATAGACGTAAAGATTTTTGAAAGATCCAATAGTTATCATGAGACCACGATTATCTCAAAACGATCGTATAAATGCCTGATGTGTCCCATCAACTAAAAAGACCATTTCAGGCGATATTGCCAGCAAAACTGAAGGATCGCAGCCTGCTTGGCTCTGCAAACATAGGTAGATTGCATGGGGACCGATAAAGATTTTCTAACCTGGCCGATCAATCATCAGACCAATGTCGGACGAAAAATCGTAAGATGTACGATCGTTTGTATCCCACTAACCGCACGATAATTTGACAGATTGGTCGGACTTCCCTACGATCAGTCGTTCTGCGGGGAAAGATCGTTGCGTCTATGGGGAGCTTTAGATAACTGTCTCCCATAAGTGCTAAACATCCAAATTGTGATCCTTACGCCTGTTCGGTAAATTATTATTGATTGTAAGATGTTTTAGCTTGTGGGAATGCTCCCAACACTACTTGCTGATATTAAGGAATGATAAAGGCAGGTTGAAGCCTATTGGTTCATAAGAGGTATTTACATGAATTTATTAATTGTAACCAATTGCATTAGTCTTTCCAGAAAGGGTTAGTTCTTTGCCAGACTCTGCTGTTTTCCTGATTGACAGAAGAATGACCAGAGTGTTCTATTCGCTAACTAAATTGGCTTTTCACATGGCCCTTTTTGATTTCATTCTATTCTGTTATTCCTTCCAGTTACACAATATTGTTGCTTACCTTCTAATGTCAGCATTTCTAGGTTAAGTTTATCCTGTTTTGCTTCCTGTTAGGGTCTCTTCCATTATTAATGTGCGGGTTGGAAATTTTTGAGATAGCATCAGAAGGGTAGGAAACCCACTGGTTGCTTAGGTTTCAGGCCTGCCTGGTGCCCACACATCACTATATTAGAGTGCATGTGGAGCACTGGTTCTATTTTGAAAGCGCAAAACAAAAGCCAGTTACCAAGAGATCAGAATCAGCTAGGAATCCTGAATTTTCATGTTAAACTGTTTACATAAATTGCTTGTACGCTGTGATATATTTTTCACTTTCTCAGACTTTACTGTTGGTGATTAAAATGTGTTTGAAATGTGCATTATTTATAAAGGATCCATATGCTTTTCAAAGTCCTTTCTGCTGGAATGCTGTGGTTTTAGGGTACTTCTACAGCACATACCAAACTGGATAATTAGCAGATGTTTTGTTTCTTAGTTATTGTGAGAAGTATAGACATGTTGGGTTTGTAATGCTAATAAATGTAGCCTGGGAAGGATTAAAGGTGAGGGGAAGCATGAAGAGTTTGCTTTATACCCAGGAACAATATCTAAAAATAAATAAAAGTAAATGAGAGGCCAACAAAGAGATCAAGTAAATATAAGACTTTGCATGGGAACTCCTTGAAATATTTTTCGTTTTCATTGTATCATTTGCAAGAACTGTTCCTTGAATAGAGAAAAAGGCACGTGAGAATAAAAGATAATATTAAGGCTTTGAGTTCTTGGCTAGAAATGTAGTAAAATATACATAGCTCAGGCACTAACCAACCCAGCCATTGTCAGTATTCAAAAGTGTCCTAATTAAATATGTCTGGATATCCTCTAGTAATATACATTTGTGATAAAGTAATATGTCTGTTAATGTCAGCTTCTACCTAGTTGTGCCATGCTACTTATTATTACACAGAAAAAATCTGATTGAATTGATGTAAATCATGTACAGTAGAATCCCTATTTTACATCCCCTGATTTTAAGTTTTCCCTCATTTTACATTGCTGTTTTGTGGTCCCACCTATATATTTTGCATAATACATTTCCCTGATTTTATTTTTCCTGGATTTCACATCATTTTTTTCTGGTCCCCTGACAAACCTAAAATGGGGGTGTTACTGTATAATGTCTGTAAAGTGCTGTGTTAGCTTTGCTTTCATGTTACGTGTAGTCAAGACCAACTCTGAAGAGACAGATACTGTTAGAAGAAATTGCATTAACAAATAATAAAGTAATAATTAGGAATGCAACTAATATACTATTTTGGACCCCTGAATCCTTTGCGAAAGGATTCAGCTGAATACCAAATCCGAATTTGCATATGCAGCTTAGGGGTGGGCGGGGAAAACATTTTATTATTTCCTTGTTTTGTGACAAAAAGTCCCGCAATTTCTCTACCTGCCTCTGATTTGCATATGCAAATTCGTTTCGGGCCAAACAGAAGTATTCAACTGAATCCTGCTGAAAAAAAGGCCAAATCCCAAACCGAATCCTGGATTCGGTGCATCCCTAGTAATAATAAAGTCCCTTTGCTTTGTCGAGAATTTGTGTGCCGTTCACTATGGAAAGCAGAGGGAATTCAAATGCCAGAATCTCGCTTCACGGTTTAATAAGGTGATAGAGGGATTTAATGAATCCGAGAAGTACGAAGAAATTCAGATGTGTGTTGATGCTTCTTTTTTTTCTTTTTTTTTTAACATATGCCCGATTGAAGAAGCTCATGTTAAAATCAGGTATTTTTTTTATTTACAGGAGAATGCACAGGTGCATAACTGAACAAATGCATTGAACACTTGTGTCTAGATAAAAGTACTTTCTTCATTCTAGTGAAGATTCAGATCGTCGTGGCTGCAAGCTGTGCTTTATTTCCCAGGACAGTCTGTTTTTTGAAACAACTGTTCCTTCACTTCACCCGGTGGCTTTTGCCGTTGTATAGGCTTCTTCCGTGCTGCATTTATCCAGTAATAATAGGGCCACACAGGCTGAAAAACACAACCCGAAATCCGCTGGCTGCTTTGTGACCTACCACGGGCAGTAGTCTCCTCTCACTCTTCTGCCTTCTTCTGCATCTGCCGTAGTCTGTTTTACACAAACTGATTGCTGAAGAATGTGGAAGAGAGAGGAGGCTACTGCCGCTGTAGGGCAGAAATTAGCCAGCGGATTTCAGCGAGCGGTTTTGGCCCTTGTGTGGTCCTAGCCTAAGACCATCAATCCTGGTGTGGAAGGGTGCAACAAAGCCAAAAGGTTACTGTGATAGATCCACTAATCAGCATTTGATGGGGAAGGCACTAGGCCACCTAACTTTAAAAGGGAGCTATTGTAAAAAATATTTTTTAGATGCTTTGTCAATTAGTCAGTTTTAACGGTCTTTATAATAATCTGTATATAACCTCTTTGGTAACAACTCCACATATTTTATTTTCTTCTGCTTCTTTGGTGGTGTCAACAGGTTCCAATGTGTCTTGTTTTTATGAGACACACTTTCTTAAGCAAATACAGCCACTCTGATGAGCCACAGCGTAGTTCCACCTTTGAGTAGTGATGACAAATGCACAGGATGCCATTCTCACTGTATACACATTCAAGCAACTTCAGTAGCTTGTAATGAAGTGCAGTTCCTTCGGGATATGTACACAGCTGGGGCCAAGCTACTTCCATTGAAATTAGAATGGGAAGAGGTTGTTTTCATGAGCACAGAACTTGTGTACTGTATGCAGCAGTAAAGGCAACATTTTGATCACTTGGAAATTCAGGAACACCTCAAAAAATGCATTTTGCAGGGCTGCATTGCTGTGATGTGTCCAAATAATATTAAGTGAGCTGGTAAACCTATTCTGCTGCTGTGGAGGTGGCGTTCGAAGGAGAAAAGGCTGCAGATAGCAGATAAGATCTGTAGAACATACAGTGGTGTGAAAAACTATTTGCCCCCTTCCTGATTTCTTATTCTTTTG
>CM044431.1:165880667-165955050 GCA_024363595.1 Xenopus borealis
ACTTTTTTTTTTTTTTTTTGGTGTTCCTTTAATGCCTGTGTGTAAGGTCACTAAAGATAAAGCTTTTTGTTTGGACTTTTATTTAATGTACATGAGCCCTTACAGGCAGGTACCATTTGATTTGCCATCTGCTAGTTAGCAATAAATCCTATCCGGTATTAAAGAATCTGTATACCTTCAGTTTTTTTACTATAAAAAATGAGGGTTACTATTGTGTTTGGTAGCCGAGGATGAGGAGAGTATAACAGTGCTTTATTATTAGCAGGTTCTTGCATCCATTACACAACAGCAGTAACTCTTACTTTCACTTTCAAGCTCTACAGAAAGTCCTGTGTATACACAGTGACACCCGCAGGCCATTTGTATAAACACCACATATTCCCCCTATAGTAGGAAAGCATTTGGGCAAATCTAATAAACAGTAACAATTAAACAGTATGTTCCTTAAAGCAATATATACATTCTTCACATGACATAGTCCTTGGTCCCTGCAGGTAGTTTTCTGATTCTCTCGGTCAATGTCATTTATCAAGGCTGGGCAAATTTGCCCATGGGCAGTAACCAACAGCAACCAATCAAATTACTACATTTATAGTTCTACTAGCAGCTGACTTTAAAAAGCTAATCACTGATTGGTTTCTATAGGTAACTGCCCATGGGCAAATTTGCCCGATGTTAATAAATGAGCCCTAGTATGCCTTATAGGTTCACTTTCTTCAGGCCTATTGCGGTTGGCATCATGAGTAGGAAAATGTCCTTCATCAAATGCAGCTTCTCCAAAGTCATATCTAGCAGGAGCAAGACGACTTGCATTCCATATGCGTCCATCAGACAGTTCATATGTGTATGGCCCTCGCTGGCGTCTCGCTTCAAGTGGTGTAGTAAATTTAGATTGTCCTTGTTTCAGTATTCCTGGTTTCTTAATTCTGACTAAAGATCCAGGCTGAAAGCGCACTTCTCTTGCACCACGTTTTCTTTCTGTCTATCTGTAGTGCTTCTTTCAGACTTCTGTTGAATCGCTCGATTTCTCCATTTGCTTGCGGGTAATACACTGAAGATTTCCTATGCACAATATTCCTCTCTCTCAGAAAGGATTCAAACTCATATGAGACAAACTGTGGTCCATTGTCTGATATTAAAGGGGTTGTTCACCTTCCAAACACATTTTTCTGTTCAGTTGTTTTCAAATTGTTCCCCAGAAATAAAAACTTTTTTCAATTCCTTTCCATTATTTATATTTACTGTTTTTCCAAAATCTAAGTTTAAAGTTGAATGTTGGTGTCTCTGGTGTTTGAGTCCGACAGCTCAGTAATTCAGGTGCAGACTCTAAACTGTTACAATTTTGCAAAATTTAATTGATACATTTCACAGCATCTATGGAGTATTAGCAACTATTGTATCAATTCTAACAGCTGCCTTTAATGAAACCCAGAGATTCTGCTCAGCAGGGACAAAGATAAGAAATGTATCCATTAAATGTATCTGTTTAGAACAGTTGGGGGGGTCGGCGACCCCCTTCCCAGAGCTGCTTTATAAGGTGAAAAATGACACTTTTACACTTCAATATTAGAAAAACGGTTACAAATAGAAAATAGACAGTAATTGGAAAAAGTTATTTCTGGTGATCTGTCTGAAAACAACGAGTTGTTTGAAGGTGAACAACCCCTTTAACTCCTTTGGATTACCTTCTCTGCTGAAGACTGTAGACAGAAATGTTACCATAGCTGATGTTACAGAAAACAATGCAATTTCTGGCCATTTACTGTAACAGTCTATAGGGGGAATATGTGGTGTTTATACAAATGGCCTGCGGGTGTCACTGTGCATACACAGGACTTTCTGTACAGATTGAAAGTGAAAGTAAGAGTTACTGCTGTTATATAATGGCTGCATGATCCTGCTAATAAAGCACTGTTATACTCTCCTCATCCTCAGCTACCAAACACAACAAATACTGAATTGAATCTGCCCACATCACAGTTACCTTTTAATGTTTTCAACCAGGGTCACCATCATCAAAATCATTTAATGGAAAAAATGTGTGGTTTTCCAGCATTAATGCTTTTCCTCTTAAACAGATTATTTTGTATATGAAGAAATGGCATCCATTTGATATAATGTATACTGTTTTATCAAATTGCCAGTGGTGAGAAGTCTGAGAGGAGATTTGTTTTAACCGTGCTGCACTGGAACATTTCTCTTTGCACCTCACATTTCACTTCTCCAGATGTGCAGGGAATATGGCTGACAGACCCGGGGGAGAGGCTAAAGACCCTTTCCAAGCCTGTTGTCTTTAAGGAATGCGAAGCATTAAAAACCGTTTAATGTCTGTCAGGATACTTGTAGAGCAAGGATATATTCCAAATAAGGAATTCAGGACCCCCTTCTTGGCTGACATAGGCTTGTAACATCATCCTTTTAACTCTCTCACAGCTGTGCGACTTTTGCTACAGTTACTTATGAGGTGACGTGTGATACACAGAGTGGCCAATTATCTTTAGGATTTTTCTAGTGTGAGAAGGCAGGGAGCAGCTTGCTTTCAATATCTTTTTTTGTATGTGAGAGACAAGCAGAGGCAAGAACAGTGTTTTAATGTTTTCTGACGCCAGTGACCCAGTTCACAGCAGGTACCTGACCCTCGTCTTTACATTCTGACTAGCAAAATGCACGCAATTGTTGAATTCTGTGGAACATATATATTTTTAAGTTACGAGAGAGCTTCTACGCATGCATGTGGGAAAAATGTAAGACCCTGGTGGTTGGGATTAGCAAGAGGAATCATGAACAAGCTTGTGAGGAGGGATATTTGATTTAAGATGGAGAGCCTTCCTGGTGCTAGTACAGCTGTATGTTAGAGGCTTTTCCCTTATGTGTTGTTTTTTTTTTTTTTGTAACTCTTTATTTCGTTATTTTGTATATTTTCATAGTCATAATCAAATCATAGAGGGATACAGAAAAGAAATGGGGAAGGAATACATTAAAAACAAAACAGACAATATTATGGAAGTGTTTTGTCCAATTACAGTGAAATTTAGCATTAGTTTAAAATGTCTACAATACAATATAATAGTTTCTTTTTTCAACGTGGAATGGGGGGAACACAAGGTGGCTTTACCCGTTATCAATAATAATTTTGTATGTTTAAGGTTGCTATGATTTAGTGTAGGCGTGTGTGGCCTTTGGCCAGGGGGTATGTAGGGTATTCTTCTATTCGTATTTCTACATGGGATAAAAGTTGGAGTTTTGTATCTTTCACAGGGTTGCAGGAGTGTTAGGGAAATGGTAGATCCAGTTCATCCATGTCTTATCATAAGCCGGCATATTGTTGTTGTGTATAGCTGACATGTATGCCTTTCTTTGTACTTCCTCTACTTTGTCTTGGACTTCACTCATCGTGGGGGCTATTCTTTGTTTCCACTTTGAACATTTAAGTCTCCTGGCTGCTGTGAGAATTTGGTTCATCAACCTTTGTTCTGCTTTGGTATTGCAAGGGAGAGGTTTGCCTAGAATGTATACCCAGGGGTCTAGAGGTATATCTCGAAAGAATACTTTACTCTAGAGTGCTGAAATGTTCTCCCAATAGGGGACAATTGTCGGGCAGTACCA
Organism: Xenopus borealis; assembly: GCA_024363595.1. Lineage (NCBI taxonomy): Eukaryota > Metazoa > Chordata > Amphibia > Anura > Pipidae > Xenopus > Xenopus borealis. Next base: position 165,884,274 of record CM044431.1, read on the forward strand.
CATCAAGTGGGCCAGTGTGCCTAGTTGTTTACAGTTTCTCCAAAAAAGATCTGTTGTCTTTGGGAATATGGCGTGTAGGAGGAAGACTTTTTGGCGTTCTCCCATATTTCTTCCCATTCTTCGTATGACAAGGTTGTCTCTCCCAATAGTGCATGTGTGGGTGCTTTGGGAAGGGGTCTGTGTGGGTAAGGTGACTAATATTTGATATATGTTGGTGATCAGTTTCCTTTGTATGGGTCCCTCTTTGGCAACTTTTTCAAAGGGTTGGAGTGTTGCATTAGTTTGCCCTTTGGTTACTTTCCTGACATAGTCCGAAACTTGTATATATTGGTAATATGGTATTGTTTTGGACTCTATCTTCTCCTGTAGTTGTGACAATGTTTTAATTTTTCCTGTACCAGGGGTTATGATGTCCCAAATGTGGAAGCTTTCTGGGTTATGCCAGGTCCGTTGAAGGGACATAGATTGTCCTGGTGGAAATTGTGGGTTACCCGTGATGGACTGTAATAGGTGCAATCCAGGTAGGAGGAGGTTTTGTTTGGTCGCTCTTTTCCAAAGCGTTAGGGTAAACTTAATTGAATTTAGGGGGCATCTGTTTTGTAGTGGTGGGTCCCCAGATCACATTATTCAGGTGGATTGGGTGTATTACTAGGCTTTCAAGCAGTGCCCATTTGCTATATGGCTTACAGGTGGTGCAATAGGTTATATGTCTAAGATGGGCTGCTAGGTAGTATTTCTTGACATCTGGTCCGGAAAAGCCCCCCTGCATCAGTTTTCTTGTAAGTATCCCTTTTGCCACTCGTGGTTTTTTATTTGCCCAGATGAATTGGATTATTTTAGATTGGAGAGAAGTGAGAATTGCTTATGTGTTGTTTTATTAATAATATTTAAAAAGGTTCAGTATGTTGCGGGAGGTCATGCTGTAGACTTGTTTAGCAGCCTGAAATTTTATACTTTGCATTAGTAAAGCTGTTATCTATGGTAATGGAGAGCTGTGGAGATTTAACAGACACTGCCATTAAGTAGAGTCACTTCATGTAATGCAGAACTTGTTTTTTATTTGTACTCTACAGATTCAGCTGTAAATGCATCACAAACAGACCACCCAGGATGAGGAAAGCAAGCAGGAGTGTAGGCACTGCCCCAAAAGTACCTGCTAATAATAAATCACAGGGTACAGAGCGGTCAAAGTCAGAGAGCAGCGCACCCACCACTTCCAAGGTTTCCCGACCTGGATCTTCCTTATCAAAGGTGAGAAGGTTTTTAACATTCTTGTATGGTATTCAAAATTGTCTAACACATCTTAGTATGAGATTGTAGGCTTAGGCTAACTCTTTCTATGTGGGGTTTTATAGTTGCCAGTAAATTTCATTTCTGTGAATTAGACAGTTTATATTTTTAAGCCATGTTTAAGGTAATTTATTCATTTTTTGATCGCAAAATTGAGCTGGCAGTCTAGACCAGGGGTCCCCAACCTTTTTTTACCCGTGAGCCACATTCAAATGTAAAAAGAGTTGGGGAGCAACACAAGCATGAAAAAGTCCCTGGGGTTGCCAAATAAGGGCTGTGATTGGCTTTTTGGTAGCCCATTTGTGGACTGGCAGCATACAGAAGGCTCTGCTTGTCACTATACTTAGTTTTAATGCAATTAAAACTTTCTTCCAAGCCTGGAATTCAAAAATAAGCACCTGCTATGAGGACAATGAGAGCAACATCCAAGGGGTTGGAGAGCAACATGTTGCTTGCGAGCTACTGGTTGGGGATCACTGGTCTAGACTTAATATGTAGGTGGTTCTTCAGTAAGGAACCACTGTGCGTATACATTACTATGGTGCCCTAACCCATAGAATTCAGGGGCTGTGCGTTCCTCTAGTCCAGCACAGCTGTCTGCATTTTGCTTAGGGGTTTATTTAGCAAATCAATGAATACCCAGTATTTATACTTTAGCAAAAAAGCTGTTTCCAGTAGTAAGTGAATAAAGCATTGGGGTCATGAGAATTATGCTGGGTGGCAAGAAATTGATTCTGTCCCTGTGTCCTGCAGTGTTTAGTGGAAAAATCCTCCTGCATGTTAAATTAACCCTAGGTCTGCCAACACAATTGTACTCAAGGGGAACTTCTACACTGGCCCCAAGAATTAGCTGCAAAAAGCCATATACCTAAACAGTTGATCAAGATACATTTCAGAAGAGCGCTTGCCAAATGATTGATGTGTTTGTTTATTTATAAGGGTGAAGGATAGATAACTAAGCAAATTTTTTATTCTTTTTCCAGGCTAAAAGCAATGATGATCTTTCAACTGGCATGGCTGGTGGCCTTCCTGCAAACAATATTGTGAAGGTAAAGAAAAACAGCACTACTTCTCACCCCAATTCTGGCACAGCAATGAGTGTACAGGAGGGCAGAACAAGAAGTAGTGCAGGTAAGAGGCTAGAACCGCTAAATGAACACAGTTCAGGTGCAGCAGCCCAAATGCACCGCACCCCTCTCACCCCTTGGTAAGGTTCTCAACTTGCTTCATGCCTAAAATGGCACTAGCTAAGGTTAATGCTAATGTACTGCACAAAATATTTGTATTGTTACACATTAAATGCACTTGATTACACTATGATTACTTTTAGTCAGTAATTTAACCATTTTGTGTCATGATTTGTATACTGCAACATGATTTGTACACTGTTTACACTGCAACCATATAAAATTGAATTCCTGAACCTATAAGTGTATTTTATTTAGTTGTAATATTGGTGTGTGGACAGCCATCTCAGCTCATTCTGCCTGGTCAGGTGCATTCAGAAAGAGCTTTCTGACAGGCTATTGTTTCTCCTGTCGCAGTGGGATTATGATTTTTACTATTGAGTGCTGTTCTTAGATCTACCAGGGATCTGTTATCTTGTGTTAGGTTACCTTCCCATTGTTCAGTTGTTAGGCACCTGCTGGGGGGAGGGGTGATATCACTCAAATTTGCAATGCAGCAGTAAAGAGTGGCTGACGTTTATCAGAGCACAAGGCACATGACTGGGAGCTCATGGGAAACTGACAATATACCTAGCCCCATGTCAGATTTCAAAATTAAATATATAAAAATCTATTTGCTCTGTTGAAAAAGACGGATTTTAAACATTTAAAATTTTCTAAAACATTTCTTGCAGGAAGTAGTTCAAACACCAAGCGTAGTGGTTCATCGAGTGCTAAGGAAGTTGGATCTTCACGAGAAAGGTTACGAGAACGGTCTCGTTTGACAGCCAGCAAGAAGCCGCAAGGATCAGGAGTTGGCACAGGAGAAGTGTCAGCTCCTAGCAAAAGATCACGTGGACGAACAGATTCTGATATTCGAATGAGCAAATCCAAATCTGACAATCAGATAAGTGACCGTGCAGCTCTGGAGGCCAAAGTCAAAGAATTGATGAACCTAGCTAAGAATAAAGACTCTGAGATTCTTCTTCTTCGTACAGAGCTAAGGGACACCCGGTCACAACTGGGACAAGATGTTTCTGACAAGAATCCTGATGAGCTCCCTTTAATACATTTACAGGAGCAGAATACAACAGTACGCGAGGAGTTGCAACAACTAAAAAGTGAAAATCGAATGTTGAAGGATCGATTGAATGCCCTGGGCTTTTCACTAGGGCAACAGCCAGATGATCCAGATAAGCTGTATGGCTTTCAGTCGTTGGGCATCAATTCAGGGAGCCACAGTGACTGTGGGGGAGGTACTCTAACCTCTTCTGTAGAGGGTTCAGCACCTGGATCAATGGAGGATCTCCTTAGTCAAGATGAAAGTACCCTTACTGGTGAAAGGAGGAGCAGCTCTATGGATAACCTAGATAGTGAGTGCAGTGAGGTTTACCAACCACTTACCTCTAGTGATGATGCTCTAGATGCACCCTCCTCATCCTCCGAATCAGAAGGCCTTCCTAGTACTGAGCGATCTTGCAAAGGAAGCAGTGGGAATGTCAGTGAAGTTTCTGTTGCGTGCCTCACTGAGCGCATCCACCAAATGGAAGAAAACCAACATAGCACATCAGAAGAACTACAGGCCACCTTGCAGGAACTGGCTGACCTTCAGCAGATAACACAGGAGTTAAACAGTGAAAATGAGAGACTAGGGGAGGAGAAGGTTATATTAATGGACTCTCTCTGCCAGCAAAGTGACAAACTTGAGTTATTTAGCCATCAGCTACAATACACACAAGCTTTGCTAGATGAACATCATATATCCTACTCTCTTGATGAGGATCTGAAGAGTAGCCGATACCTAGATCTAGAACAGCGCTACATGGAACTGGCTGAAAATGGGCGTTTTGAGAGGGAGCAGCTTTTGGGGGTACAGCAGCATTTAAGTAATTCACTAAAGATGGCTGAACAGGATAACAAGGATGCCCAAGATGTTATCCGGGCTCTTAAGGAGCGAAATCACCACATGGAACGCATTGCTGAGGCAGAGCAGCTAAGTAAACAAGCTTTAGCTGCAACATTGGAGGAGTATAAGGCTACCTTAAATTCAGAGCAGGCTGAATGTGCTCGACTGAAGGCACACCTGGAGCAGGAAAAACAAAGGGTAGCTGAGCTGTATTCCATACATAGCTCTGGGGATGCATCCCACATACAGAACCTTCTTGAAAGTGTGCGTAGTGACAAAGAAAATGCAGAGAGCCTAGCCAGCAGTCTACAGGAAGAGGTGTTGCATGCACGCAGTGATGTCAACCGCATGCAGGATGCCTTTGGCAAGGTGAGGTTGAAACAGGGCAAAAAATGTTTTTCTAAAGATAATTTCATGGCTTACTCCTCTTCTTTCATAACTAGCACTTATGGTGTTCTTAATGGAACAGTCCAGCAAAAAAATCCAATGGCACACAGGATCTGTGCAAGCAAGTGCTTTGCGTGTTTATTGCTGATGCAACGTTTCGGGGTCACGCTTGAGAAAGGGGCGTGACCCCGAAACGTTGCATCAGCAATAAACACGCAAAGCACTTGCTTGCACGGATCCTGTGTGCCATTGGATTTTTTTGCTGGACTTTGTGTGGGGTGGCCGAGCCTCTGCCTTTTGAGCACCAGGTACTATTTGTATTATTTGAAGGAGAGTGTGCGGGAGCCCGTATTGATCCACTTAATGGAACAGTAACACACAAAACAAGTGTTTTCAAGTAAATATAAAATAATGTACTGTTGCTAATCATTAGTAAAAGTTACGTGTTTGCTTTACGGTGTAACCATTCAAGCTAAGGAGAAAATACACATGCTCTGTAATAGAATATAAAGGGATTCTACAGAGTGCATCTGTTATCTGCTATGTAACCTGTTTTGAATGGCTGCCCCATGGCTACACAACAACTTGTCTATATAAACAGTAGTAGTGATCATAAACCTATCACACCAGTTGTACCAGTGCAAGGAAAAAGTAAATTATATTTTAATTACTTTTTTGGTGTTCTTGTTCATTTAAATTAGAGCAAAATTCTGAATTACAGAGAGGTGCACACTCTAAATTTGCAAAATGGCCCATAGCCAGTTTATTAGCAATGAATATGACAAGTATTGTGACAACGCGTGTGATGTCCATGGCTAATAAACTAGCCATGGGCTATTTTGCAATTTAAATGTGTACACCTTCCTTTCATTGTGACTTTTGTGTGCACAGACTCTCTGCCATGGTTTAAGCACCAAAAAACGTTTTTCAATTCAGATTTGCAGTGCAAAGGTAGCAAAGGCATTCTTTTCTTAAATTGTAGCCTCATGCAAACTCCAAAACAAAACACTTTGCTTTGACATAGTCAACACTTTCTCTGTGTTGTTATACATGCATCACAGTTTTTTGTTTTTTATCCTTAATAGCTGGAGGATGAGTATAGAGCCTTCAGGGAAGAGGCCCAAAAGCAGGTGTCTGAATTGACTTTGGCACTAGAGAAGTTGCGACATGAACTGGAAGAGAAAGAAACAGAACTCAGCGACATGAAGGAGACAATATTTGAGCTGGAGGATGAAGTTGAACAGCATAGAGCTGTAAAGCTTCACGATAACTTGATAATTTCAGACCTTGAAAGTAAGTTTCATACAATACTGGGCCAGCAGAGGGCATTGTGACACTGAATGTCAGTGGTTTACTTCATAAGCTGCACCTCATCGTTGGAAAGAAGAGAATCAATTCAAAGATGCAGTATTATTGCATGATTGCCAATTTTAATGTCAAGGTTGCAACATTTGTTTCCTTAGACAAAGTGACATATTTGAAAGGGAGAGCTTGCTGCAGTTCACCTGAGGTATATTTCACAGCTCTACTCGCGTCTCAAGGTTTTTCTGGGAGTTGTATCAAAAGATGAATAATAGAGCTATTTTTAGACAACTGTGCTTCAAAATTGCTTATAGGATAGCTGTTTTCAGTTCTTGTAGTTGGTAATTTACCTATTTGTATGTGTGTTTTACTTATGGCTATTTTGCATATATGTTCTGATTCCCATTGAACATTGTTTACTCCCACAATATACATCATGACACCATCTTCTGATATTGCTGACCTTCTTATGCTGAATTTAGCAACGTTCATTTTAGTAGATGCAATTATTTCCAACTCTGTGGAAAAAGTAGGAAATGTAATTTCACACATTTCCCCCAGCTAAAGCATTATATGTAATTATATGGTTTCCTAACTACAGAGCAGTCAAGTAATTTAGTGACACTGCCTAGAGGTGGTATCCTGTGCTGTACGTGCTGGACTCCTTCATCCTTCTGTGTTTTTCTGTTTTCCTGACTAAAACAATGAAGCTGCATTTCTAGCACTTCTGACCTTGACAGCAATAAATCTTCCCTGGAGGTGGAGTTGAGGCAGAGCGTTTTAATGGGCACGTCTCACATGGAGTATGGTTGAGAATCTGTCTTTTTTTTTTATTGTATAGTTTCTAAGGTTTTATCAGAAAATCTGAAATATTATAAAGTTACAATTTCTAGAAATCATAAAGTAAATTTTTATGTATTCTATATTTTTAAAATGTTTTCAAAATCTATTTGAAGTCCAGTGCTTTTCTTTCTGACTGTTTAATCTTTTTTAATCAGATGCAGTTAAGAAGCTTCAGGACCAAAAACACGACATGGAGCGCGAGATCAAAATACTAAACCGGAAACTGAGGGTAAGAACACAGAAATAGGTCTAAATGAGAGATGTCTGGTGCTCGAAGGTAAAGGCTCGGCCACCTCAAAAAATCCAATGGCACACAGACCTCTGCAAGCAAGGAAACGCTTTGCACATTTAATGTGGAGAATTTGAACAAGTGGATCTAATCAGATTGTATTATTTGTCTGGATAGACCTACTGTTATCTGATAGGACTGCAGGACAGTCTCTCCAGACTTCCTCCTAAGGGTTCTTCTGCAAAAGGCCAGGCAACAAAGTTGCACCAAAACACATTGATGTATAATCGGCTTAAGTAATGTATTATATCACTGTAAAATCCTTCACAGGTGTGTTTGTGAAAAATATTTTTTTTCCCGCTGTTATTCATAACAGGAGGAGTCTGCAGAATGGCGCCAGTTCCAGTCTGACTTGCAGACGGCTGTTGTGATTGCCAATGATATCAAATCTGAAGCACAGGAGGAGATTGGAGAACTGAAGAGGCAACTACTGGAGACAATAGATAAGAATGAGAAGCTTGCAAAAGAGATGGAAAATGCAGCATCACGCAAGTATGTACTGCGCTGGGTTAAAAAAAGGCAGTCTACTACACTGAGAAGAGTTTATTTTGTGTGCATTTATTTCTTCTGCCTTTAAAGACAGGAAGAGGAACGTGGCCGTGTCTTTAACTACATGAATGCTGTGGAAAGGGACTTAGCAGCACTAAGACAGGGAATGGGTTTGAACCGTAGATCATCTACATCATCAGAGCCAACGCCCACTGTGAAAACCCTGATTAAATCCTTTGATAATGCATCCTCCCAGGGTAAATATATGTAGACATAAAGGTTTTGATAGCCTATTTAGCAGCCGCTCAATTAAGCTAAGTTTGGGGTTTTATGTTAATTCTTTACTTTTCATGTCAGTTTCAAGTCCTGCTGCTGCAGTGGCAGTAGCAGCTGCAGCTGCAGCAACGCCTATTTCCAGGACACCTCTCAGCCCAAGTCCAATGAAGACACCTCCAGCTGCTGCTGTTTCTCCAATGCAGGTACCAACCGATTTCCAACGTTACTGAAATGAACACTTAAAAGTCTGTTTGGTAGAGCATGTATGTTTGTGCTGTCATATTGCTCTCAGTTTTATTTAGCAACTTTTGGTTTAATTATATCATCTTTCTGCAGAGACATTCTATAAGTGGACCTATATCTGCCACAAAATCCTTGCCAGGCTTATCAGAGAAGAGACCAAGCTATGCAGAGATTCCAGTTCAGGGTAGGTATATAAAATTGGAGGATTCTGTAAATCTTGATAAGTTAATGGTTTTCTGTGAAGTCATAATTCTTTAATTGGATATAAAGCCTGACAATAAATAAGGCTATAAATGGTCTACCTTGTGTTTACACATACTGTACTGGCCCTTACATACAGTACCACAGAGCAAATGTGTGTCCCCCAACATGTCACAGTCAGGGCTGCCATCAGGGGGGCACTGGGGCTTACCAAAATACTGGGCCCGGGCCTGAAGGGGGCCCCCGGTTGTGCTGCACTTTTCAAAATATCCGGGCCTCCCTTGACAGCGCAGAAGCCATGTCGCCTCTCCTGAAGTCCATAAAGAGCCAAACAGCCAAAGTCCCTAAGATGCAAAAAGACCTGAGCCGAAGTTGAAGTCCCGAAGTAGTGAGAAGACCTATAACAAGTTGAAGTTAAAGCCCTGAAGCAGCAAAAAAGACCCAAAGTCATGAAGGGAGCTGAAATTGAAGTCCTGAAGCAGTTAAAAGACCCAAAGTCACATAAGGACATGAAATTGAAGTCCTGAAGCCACAAGTTTAGTTCCACTGAACACCGTGTGTGTTTTTTTTTTTTTTTTTTAAAAACCCTGACCACCAATGTATTATTTTAATACTCTATAGGCCCCTGCCACCAATATTTTTTTATAAAATATTCGCTGGGCCCCAATTTTTCTTTTAACTTGTAAGGGAGGCCCTGGTGCCAATTTTTTTTTTTTACTTATAATAGAAACCTGGAAACCAATTGTAGAAAAACTAAAAGGGGCCCTGACCATCAATAGCTTTTTATAACTTGTATGGGGAGGGTTACCATTTTTACCGCTGATGTCTTTGTGGTCTTTTAACTGTGGTGTGGAGTTGGCGGGATCTGGGGTGGCTGGGGGTTGTAAAGGGGTTGTACACCCTTAAGTATATTATGATGTAGAGTGTGATATTCTGAGACCATTTGCAATTGTTTTTCATTATTTATTATTTCTGGTTTTTGAGTCATTCCGCTCTATAGTTTGCAATTTCAGAAATTTGGTTGCTAGAGTCCAAATTTTAATAAGTTGCTTTGAATTGACCATTCTATAACATACTAAACGTTATCTTATAGGTGAGGTAAAGGTGAAAAGGTTTTACACTTGAATATTATAAAAAGCAGTCACACATAGAAAATAGAGTGTGGTTGGAAAAAAGTTTTTATTTCTGGTGAACTATCTGACACTGAACTGAAAAAAAGTGGAAGGTGAACAACCACTTTAAGGGGACAATAAGGGATATGTGGGATATTTATTCATACATTTACATTTCAAAATGTATGATTAAACATCCCTTATTGTCCCAGTAAATAAGCTCCAGTCAGGTGTAGTTGGTGATCATGAGTGTAACTGAGGCCTTGGGTTAGCCTTATTAGTTATTTTTTTAATTTAACTATTTATGAATTAGAGGGGTGTAGTTAGTTACTCGTTTTTTAATATTCATGCATTTTTGGCTGATGAATAAGGCCGTTGGTTACTTCCATGAACAGTTAATTTATGGATCCAGAATAAATTCTGCAACAGAAACCAGTGCAACTAGCATCAGAATTTAATAATCAGCCCTGTAGCATCAGCTTATATTACAGACAAACCTCATTTCTGCTTGATACAATGTGGCAACCCCTAAGCTTAGCTTCTCAGCAGCTGCTCAGAGCCCACTGAGCATGTGAGTTTCACTGACACTTTCCAAGATGGTGACCTGATTAGTAATTAATATGGATAATTACTACATGACAGCACAGAAACCAGCGCAACTAGCATCAGAATTTAATAATCGGCTATGTAGCATCAGCTTGTATGACAGGCCAACCTCATTTTCTGCTGGATAATTTGTAACAACCCCTAAGCTTAGCTTCTCAACAGCTGCTCAGAGCCCACTGAGCATGTGAGTGTTGCAGATACTTTCCAAGATGGTGACCCCCCTGTGATAAGTTTGAAGTCCTGGATCATTGCTGCTATTGACAAGCTGCAACTTTAGGCTGGTGCAATACGTTTACTAAATAAAACATGGCATTTAGTCCTATTCATTTTTAGGGTTTCCTTGTCCTTTAATACTTGCCATTTCCATTAAAATGTGGTGCTTATTCAGAGATGATAAAAACTTTTCTGCCTAATTTCTGAGCTGTTGCTTATAATTTTGCAGAACATTTGCTGAGAAGTTCATCCAGCAGCAGAAGTGCAGCCTCATTGCCCCGTGTCCCAGCAATAGATAATGCCAAATCTATTTCAGGTAAGTACCACAGCTTTCACGAGCAACAACTATTGAAGTTGTTAAGTTTTGTTTTTCTTAACATTTTAATGTTTATCTTTGAATCAAAAAGGTTTGCTTCCTTAACTCAATATAGACACAGTTCTTTTTCGGAGAGGAATTGTCTAAACTGAAACTTCCACACAGCGCTTGGAGACAAATATTTAAGAGGCTGTTCCTTTCACACAAAAACCTATCTATACATGATGCTATGTTGTGCTTTTATTAGTAGACGTTGTTTTTGCTTCCTCTTAGTATCACGGCGTAGTAGTGAGGAGCTGAAACGTGACATCACAGTGTCAGATGGAGGCTCTGCCCCTTCATTGATGGTGATGACTTCACCCTCTCCCCAGCTTTCTCTGTCTTCCTCCTCCCCCACTGCATCTGTAACACCCACTGCCCGTAGCCGCATCAGGTACAGGAAACTATGCAGATACGTCATCTATGTACAAGCCAACATTTGCATTCTTTTCACAAGACCTGTGCATTGAAAGGAATAGGGCTTAGAAGACACATCTTAAAAATTCTGTCCTTAACCCCACTACCAAAATGAGATATTGATCAGCAAAATAATGTTTAGCCAGATTCCTCTGACTGATAACTAATTGGTAACTCTCCACAGGCTTCCTATTTGTAAATATATAAAAATACATTATATTATACATATACATTCACTTACCTACTAATGCTCACAGGAGCATCCAGATAAATATTTATGAATTAGTCATTTTTATGCCCATAGACATTCTATGGCATACAATTACCAAGTGCAGACCATTTAAGTAATATGAAAGTTGTTTTTTTAGCCTAGTGTAAATGTGATAATATCCAAACTTGGATGAGTGCATATATAAAGATGCTATACATTATATCCTGCAGGGAGGAAAGGAAGGACCCTTTGGCTGCCTTGGCCCGTGAATATGGGGGCTCCAAACGCAATGCTTTGCTGAAATGGTGTCAGAAGAAAACCGAAGGATATCCGGTGAGCATTTGGGACATGCCGTGTGAAGAATGAGAGAGACAATTGTGGAAAGCTACCCTGTGTGGGTTGGTCTTTAACATGTGCTTTTGGCACTTAAGGAGTTATTGTTTGAATGTTGCTTTGTACCTTGTCAGGAGTATGCTGATAGTCTAGCTGGTTAATTAGGACCTGGGTTATTAAGCAGCACTTTTCTCTTCTGGGAGCGGATGGATGACTGTTACTGGGATACCTGGATCACCATCTGTCCATCTCTGAAAAAGAATTAGCAGATACTAATTTTAATAAACTCTCTGTGTGTGTATGAATGCTGGTACACACAGAACACCTTCCATTAAACCTTATCTTTATTAAATCACATTACATCATATATGTATATATTATTTATAGTTTATATTAAATGACATTAAAAACCAGCCCACAGGATCTTACATCTTTAATTACTGTATACTATTTTCAAAAATCAATCCAGCAAACACAGGTCTTTTGTAAAAAAATATTTGTTTATTCAACTACGTCAGTCACCCCTGGTCTGGACAGTTCTACGCTCACTTTATCTGATTCACTATTAATTCTACTACTGAAACAAAGCCTGGGTGGTTTGAGCAGACAGTGCTTGGATTTCTTTGGTGTAGTACACTTTTAAATACCTACAAACAACTGAATCTAAATGGGGGAAATTTGTGTCTGCAGTCTCAGATCCTGAACTGGATCAGGACATAAGATATGATTTGAAACTGAGGTCCATTATATGAGTTCCTGTGTGTTCAGCTTCTTGCCAGAAGTGTGTTCAGAGCCAGCATTTACAATGTCCATATTTTTTGGGCTTTGCTGTCATCAGGGCAGGAGTGACAATAGCTTCAATGTAAAGGGACCTATTTTTCCCTTAAAGCATAATTGTCACGATTTAAGTGTTTGTATACAGAATACATGTCAACATTGTGCTTAAAAAGTATTATTCTAAAACTTTAGTAGACCATTACACTTAACCCACTCTACTCCTGAACCTCTCCTGGTATTACATAAAAAAATGCCCTTAATAAGAGCTCTATTTATAGGCAACCCTGGACCCATTAATAGGTAGTTGGCTTTAGGGGGTGGTACATCTTGCTCTGATAGTCAGGATATGTGCAGTACACAAACTGTTCTGTGGGTGTGTTGGTTGCCAAAGTTGGGGTGAGGTGCGATCTAGTTAGGTACCTAGAGCTGTACACAGATTTTAAGTGCTGGTACACTATATTGGCAAGAGTGTTTGGAAACTTTGTGGCCAAAAACATACAGCCACTTCATCAAAAACAGAATGTCATCATCAGCATGTGAATTGTTATGTGTAAGCTGATCCACAGAAGCGTAATCTCTCACAAACGTCTGCTGTTATGACTCCTGAGCAATTGAAAAGCTTTCTTTTGTTAATTGATCACATTTTTAGATGAATGATTCTGGGTTTAGCAGACAGGTGCCAGAAGAATTCTACTGGTCTGAATGTGTAAAGCCAACTGTAAACTTTCTGTGGAACGGCCTAGTTCTGTTGAAACCAAACAGTAAAGGTGCAATATACATTCTTGTTTAACATAAGTTCGATTCCTAGCTTCAGTGCCCAGACCTACCAACTGTCTTGTGGTTGAATGAAAGTCATGATCCAAAATGTACTGGAAAGCCTTACCAAAAGGTTAGAGGCTGCCACAGGACTAACTTCATATTAATACCCTTGGTTTAGGAATGAGACGTTGGATAGGCAGGTATCTGGATATATTTGGCCATATCATGTGTCTAACGTTTTGTAAAAGCTTCTAGACCCTCACCCAGAGTTCTCTGTTCTTTTGAGCCTTACAGGATCTGTTGGGACCCCAGAACATCCAGTAATAATGTTGGGGCTTCAAATCCCATAATCTGAATATAGACCTTTCTTTTACCCCATCTCAACATTTATCCTGTTTATTCATAGCAAAGCTTTTACCTGGACTTCAATGTTAAGTACAATAAAATTATTAGAATTATGCTTTGATATAAAATGAGATGTATTTATTCATATTGGAGACAGACCTCACTGGTGATGTTGCCCATAGCAACCATTCAGATGGTGGCTTTTGTTTTCTAATATGTAGTTGGATATGTAGTCTAACTGCTGATGTGTAAATGTATATAGCATTTTATGGTTCAAATATGCCATCACTTATATAATTTTCTAGGGATGCACCGAATTCAGGATGTGGCCTTTTTCAGCAGGGTTTTGATTAGGCTGAATCCTTCTTCCCAGCCGAACCGAATCCTAATTTACATATGCAAATTAGGGGTGGGGATGGAAATCACATGACTTTTTGTTACAAAACAAGGAAGTAAAAAAAATGTTCCCCTTCCCACACCTAAATTAGGATTTGGTTCGGTATTCAGCCGAATCTTTTGCAAAGAATTCCAGGGTTCAGCCGAATCCAAAACCGTGGATTTGGTGCATCCTTCTGTGGCCTTTATTGTCTTTCTAAAAAGATGACTGGTTTGGTTCATTTGATCAAAGCTAAAATCTCACTTTTACCTACTTAATAAAAAATGCCTTAAAGGTTTATGCCACATGGGCAACTTTCTGGTGGCCATTAAATTATGACAGAAACAAATTAAAATAATCTCTCTAATTGTTGGATTGTGGCCCCACAGGGCTGATTTGTTCAGGTTTTTCAGTTTCCCTGGAACATGTTCTAATGAGCTTTTGTTTTTGTAGAAGTGAATGTTGGAATGCATTTATAAAGTGGCTAAAATAATATGCCATAGAAATGCCAGTTTTAACTACATGACCTTTGAACAGTCATGTTTATAATAAACTAGCAGTAACTTAATGGCCCATGTGACCTGCAGCAATAAAGGTCTGAATAGTTTTATGAGAACATTCTATAAACCTTAAAATCAGGTTATAAAGGAGAACAAATGCAAAAGAAAAGAATGTGGCTATATGTGATGTATTTTAATGTGCATTATACCCACAATTATCTGTGTTGCATAGGCCATTCACAGAGCAGCTTCAGTTTTCCCTCCTTGCACTGTATATCTCTAGGAAAAAACAAAAATAGATTTTTCACGATTAAAACAGAAAGTATGTTTAGCGCAAGTTCTTTGCTGTGGAACAGCTGTTTACTCGTATATGGGAGAATGTATTGTGTAAACTCCTGCTCTCAAAGTAGTTGGAGGTTCAATTTTTATTTAGTTTTATTTTTATAATCCGAACTGTTAAAGGAACAGTTCAGTGTAAACATAAAAACGGGATAAATACGCTGTGCAAAATAAAAAATGTTTCTAATATAGTTAGTTAGCCAAAAATGTAATGTATAAAGGCTGTAGTGTCTAGATGTCTAATAAAATAGCCAGAATCCAACTTTGAGTTAGTCAGCAACTTGAAGGGGGGCCACATGGGACATTACTGTTCAGTGAGTTTGCAATTGATCCTCTACATTCAGCTCAGCAGCGATTAAAGGGGTCACCAGATAGATCACCAGAAATAATGACTTTTTCCAAATACTGTCTATTGTAACCGTTTTTCTTATATTGAAGTGTAAAGTGTCATTTTTCACCTTCTAAAGCAGCTCTGGGAGGGGGGTCGCCGACCCCCCTCAACTGTTCTAAACTGATACATTTAATGGATACATTTCTTGTCTTTGTCCCTGCTGAGCAGAATCTCTGGGTTTCATTACAGGCAGCTGTTAGAATTGATACAATAGTTGCTAATACTCCAGAGATGTTGCTGCGAAATGTATCAATTAAATGTTGCAAAATTGTATCAGTTTAGAGTCTGTACCGGAATTACTGAACTGCCACCAACATTCAACTTTAAACTTAGATGTTGGAACAACAGTAAAAGATAAATAATGGAAAGTAATTGAAAAAAGTCTATATTTATGGAGAACAATCATGGCCCGTGTGGCCCCCCTCAAGTCACTGATTGGTTACTGACTGGTCACCAGGGTAACCAGTTAGTGGAAAACAAGAGATCTGAAAAGCAGGAAGTAGTGTTCTGGCTATTATATTAGACTTCCAGTCACTCCTGCCTTTATACATTACATTTTTGGATAACTAACTATATTAGAAACATTTTTATATCTATTTACCCAGTTTTTATCTTTATACCAAACAATTCCTTTAAAGAGATTCTGACTTGGTTCTTGAACCAACAAATGTTTTAGCTGTAATATTGGTGTGGAGGCAAACATCTCTGCGCATTGTGCCTGATTCTGAGCTTTGAGAAAGAGCCAGCACTTCAGGGTGGAATTGCTTTGAGATAGCTATTGTTTCCACAATTCCCATTGCATTTGACCAGACCTAGGTTGTGGTGCTATTCTCATGTCTACCACTAGGGCTAGGGAGCACTTTTAGCAGTGCAAACAAATCCTTCAACAGTGGTGTCAGGTAGCTGCTGACTGGTTAGCTGCCCATTGTTCTGTTGATAGGCTGCTGATGGGCTTCTGGGAGGGTGTGATATCAATCCAACTTGCAGTGCAGCAGTAAAAAGGGACTGAAGTTTATCAGAGCACAAGTCACATAACCTAAGGGTACCTGGGAAACTGACAATATGTCTAGCCCCAAATTTCAAAATTAAATATAAAAAAAAAATCTGTTTTCTCTTTTAAAAGGCAGATTTCAGTTCAGAATTCTGCTGGAACAGCACTATTAACTGATTTTGAAATAAACATGTTCTCCAGTGACCGTATCCCTTTACATTTCTTTTGGCTGACCGTGAATATGGGAGTTGTAGCTGGAGGCTGAACAGTCCTGAAATTAATCTGTTGGTCACAAATGGAGATTCTTTACATTCCCTCTGCTACTCATCAGTGGGACTTTTGGTTATCGCCTCTGCTTGGACCCCCCCATAAAGAGAGCTCTAGAGACATAAATTCTCTGTGACTAATGAAAGTTGCGGGAAATTGGTGACAGGTGCGACTCCCACCATTGCAGTCACAAGTGTTGGTGGTGTTTCGCACAGAACAGTGTTGTCTTCTCTGCAAAGCCCTGAAACTGAGAAGTGAGACAGAAACCATCACCTACAAAGGGCTGAAACTGTTACTTTCAGTATAAAACAAGTTTTCGCTTGCAATTAACCTTTGTAGTGGCAGGATCCAGTACGGTTAATGCAGTGAAGAGAGGTCCTCGGGTTTAAAGTTTTATATATAACTCCATATGTATTTACTGATGGCTGGGGCAATGACAAGCTGAGGATTTTCTTGCTTTTTATGTGCCAGCTTTTGTTTTTCTGCAGCAGGAGCACCTTTTTATAGAATGTGCTCACTTCATCCCGAGTTATGGGTTTTTGGTTGTGAGCCCCTAACCGGGGGAGAACCTTTCTGTATGTGCATATGTGTGTGTGTCTGCACGTACAAGTGGCAGGAAATGAATTCTTTATTATTATTGGTATTATTTTAGTTTCTTCCCAGAAATGAATTTGACCCATGGGTGGAGGGGAGGTTGGAGAGAGAGCGGACAGGGACAGTGGGAGGGCATTTCCTGTTTCACATTCAGGCATATTTGTTTCTGATTGTCATGTATAGGCATTTTTACAGACATTAGAGATGGTCTTCACCTTTTCCATATACTGGTTAAATGTTAAAATGTACATTCCTGTATTATTGGTAACAAATCACATCTGAAAGCAAAATATACACAGACGTCTATTTTACACACTATTGTTTGCATAGTAGCAAACATAGTCAATTCTTCCTTAGTGTGACTCATGAATGTTGCTGGGTTTTTATTAGTATTGTAGACAAATGTTCCTGTTACTTCTGTAACTGCTGAAAAAGGTGAAAATTATACCACACCATACACTAAAAAATATTTCGAATTTTTCCTCATAAGACACCTCCTCAACTACCAATAAATTAGCATGGAATCTGAGCACTGTTTATTTTACACAACTTGAGATAAACGGCGATTTAGAATATTGTACCTTTTCTCTCATATTTAATCATTTAACTCTATTTTTATCTTTATTAGAATATTGACGTTACAAATTTCAGCAGCAGTTGGAATGATGGTCTTGCATTTTGCGCTCTGCTGCATACCTACCTGCCAGCACACATTCCTTACCAAGAGCTGAGCAACCAGGACAAGGTAACGACACAGTGAGCACATTGCTTCCTTTCCACTGACACACACTTAGCTACGGTTGTCAGTGGTAATTGCCTATGTGGTCTCACTGCTTTTCCTTTGTTTTTACATAGTTTGTGCATGGAAGACAAAGTGTTTATGCACACAAAGCAACCATGTCTACCTACAAAATAATTAACTGGTAAAATAAAATACTACCTGTGGTTACTTCTGAATTCTGTTTTCTGGGCTGCAGGTCAGAATATTGCCCATTTAAAGTGCTATACAGGAAGTCCTCAAGTTGCATACACTCGACTTACATACAACTTACACTAATAGACGGGGCTATAACCGTAAAATACTATGGTTTGCTTGACTTTTTTTAGCATTTGTCTTTAATAAACCACCAGCCACAATCCCCTCTGGCGTGGGTTGTCTACTACAAAGAACAGAAATGTAAAAATAAATATTATGTTAAGACAGACATCTGTCGTGTTGCATTTAATAAGTATATGTATGTTTCAACTTCCATCCAAATTCAACAAAAGGAAAACTATAACCCCAAAATTAATAATTGTGCAACAGACCGTTTATATCAAATTAAGTGATATATTGAAGAATCTTATCAGACTGGAATATATATTTTAAAGTTTTTATTTTTGCTTTTTAACATAACAAAGAAGGAAAGAAGACATATACAAACAATACTTTTTGCCAGTGGAGCCAAATAATACATTTTACATTCTGGAATATATATTTAAGTAAATATTGACCTTTTACATCTCTTGCCTTGAACCACCGTTTGGTGATGGTCTGTGTGCTGCCTCAGAGATCACCTGACCAGAAATGTTTCAACTCTAACTGTAACAGGAAAATGTGTGGAAGCAAAAGACACAACTCTGTCTGTTAATTGGCTCATGTGACCTAACTTTATAGTTTGTTTGTGGGCTCTGGCATTCCAGAGGGGCTGCTATAATGTGCGATAGAAAGCCAGTATTTAGTGGACTGGTGGGGGCTTATTGGGCTTCTGTGTAGGCTTATTGGGCCTCTGTGTAGGCTGATTGGGCCTCTGTATGGGGTGATTGGGCCTCTGTGTACCTGAAATGCCACAACCTATTTTAATTCTCAGTCCGACCTGAGAACAAGCCTACAGACCCTATCTCGCACGTAACCTGGGGACTGCCTGTAAAGCATGCTTTAGGGACCCAGCCTGTTTACAATCAGTAGTGTAACTACAGGAGGATACAAGGGGTGCGGTCACTGCACCTGGGCTTTTCCCTGGCTAGTTATGTCACTGGATTTTTATGGCCAGTTTCAACCTCACCATCTGGGCCAGTATGATTAACTTAGAGGCATATTACAAAAACTGTCCTTCAGTTCCATCTCATTGCACTTGTTCTGTGTTAAAGGAATTGTTCAGTATAAAAACTGGGTAAATGGATAGGCTATGCAAAATAGAAAATGTGTCTAATATAGTTAGTTAGCCAAAAATGTAATGTATAAAGTCTGGAGTGACTGGATGTCTAACATAATACCCAGAATACTACTTCCTCTTTGCAGCTCT
Source organism: Xenopus borealis (assembly GCA_024363595.1). Lineage (NCBI taxonomy): Eukaryota > Metazoa > Chordata > Amphibia > Anura > Pipidae > Xenopus > Xenopus borealis. Next base: position 165,903,537 of record CM044431.1, read on the forward strand.
CTTGCTTTCCACTGACTGGTGACCAGGCATTAACCAATCAGTGATTTGAAGGATAGGGCCGCATGGGCCATAAAGGGCTTGTTCACCTTCCAAATACTTTTTTCTGTTCAGTGGTTTTCAGATTGTTCTCCATAAATAAAGACTTTTTCCAATTATTTTCCATTATTTATCTTTTACTGTTGTTCCAACATCTAAGTTTAAAGTTGAATGTTGGTGTCTGTGGCAGCTCAGTATTTCAGGTGCAGACTCTAAACTGATACAATTTTGCAACATTTAATTGATACATTTCACAGCAACATCTCTGGAGTATTAGCAACTATTGTATCAATTCTAACAGCTGCCTGTAATGAAACCCAGAGATTCTGCTGAGCAGGGACAAAGATAAGAAATGTATCCATTAAATGTATCAGTTTAGAACAGTTGAGGGGGGTCGGCGACCCCCCTCCCAGAGCTGCTTTAGAAGGTGAAAAATGACACACTACACTTCAGTATTTGAAAAACAGTTACAATAGACAGTAATTGGAAAAAGTCATTATTTCTGGTGATCTATCTGAAAACAACTAGTTTTTTGAAGGTTAATAACCCCTTTAATTGCTGCTTTTGAATCTGAGCTGAATGCTGAGGATCAATTGCAAACTCCCTGAATAGTCATGTCCCATGTGGCCTCCCTTCAAGTCGCTGACTAACTCAAAGTTAGGGAGCTGAAAAGCAGGAAATTTGATACTGGATATTATATTAGACATCCAATCACTCCAGCCTTTCTAGATTTTTGTCTAATTAACTATATTAGTTATTTATTATTATAGTTTTATTTATTTTGCACAGCCTATCTATTTAGCTATTTACACTGAACTGTTCCTTTAGGGTAGGGACAGACAGGGAGATTCGGGGAGATTCTGTCGCCTGGCGTTTTTAGCAGGCGACAATCTCCCCGAATTTCCTTCTCCCTGTCTGCCGCTAGTATAAGTCATAAAGCGACAGCGCCTGTGCACACACTGCGCGGCGATTTCCGGAATCGCCCGAAGTTTCCTCACGAAGTATCTTCGGGCGATTCCGGAAATCGCCGCGCAGCGTGTGCACAGGCGCTGGCGTTTTATGACTTATACTAGCGGCAGACAGGGAGAAGGAAATTCGGGGAGATTGTCGCCTGCTAAAAACGCCAGGCGACAGAATCTCCCCGAATCTCCCTGTCTGTCCCTACCCTTAAGCTTCATCTTGCTTACATTTTGCTTTCATTTGGACAGATAAGAAGCAAGTGGGCTTGTTTATGACCTGCCAAATGCCTCATTAACACTACAGACATTACATCTAGGTCAGTTGTGGGTCAGAGCAGAGAAATCCATAGTCTATTTGTAAAGTCTGCTATGCGTTCAGCTAGTTGGACTGAGTCTGCTATGGATCTGATCACGTCACAGGTTTTTGTACTGAACAAGTTGCCACTTTATTGATTTAAAGTAATACTGAGAATTTGAACAACACATTTGTATATGCTCTAACTGGCAACTCTTACTTTTGCAGAGAAGAAATTTCACCTTGGCTTTCCAAGCAGCCGAGAGTGTTGGAATCAAGTCTACACTGGTGAGTTTGGGGCGTTATCAGACAAAAGCGGTAAAGCGATGTTGATTTTTATAATTTTCCTGACTAAACTTAATTGTATTCTTTCAGGACATTAATGAAATGGTTCGTACTGAACGTCCAGATTGGCAGTGTCTTATGATGTACGTCACATCCATCTACAAGTACTTTGAGACCTGAGGACTTTTTGGTATTGTTATCTTTCTCCCTGCATGATATTGCCCGCCCAACTGCAGACTTAATAGAAGACACCCAATGCTTCTTCGTGCCTGCTGTTTCAGGGCTACAGTGTGAGGGGATGACATCCACTTCCAACATTATTTATAGATCTATGTATACTCCTGAGATTTACCGGTCTCACCCTGTTGTGCCTGCCTGTCTACAGTAAGTTGGTTCCCTCTGCATGACGGGTATAGGTTTTGCGAGCTTGCCTATCACAGGATACAGCTATATGTAAAGCCAGATAGAAGGTCAACATAAAGACAATATCCAGAGCAGTAGTGCTGTGACTGTGTATTAAATATTGATGTGATGCCAGTGCCTTAGCAAAGTCATCGCCTTTTACAGCTGCTTCCCCGCCCGTTTTTCCAAGCAGGAATGTACAAGTGTTCTTTGGATGTATAATGACAAGAAATCACTTGCCAACAAAATGAGGACCATGTAGTTTTGCACAACTTGTGCCAACTGCTCCACTGCTGCCTTGTGACTCTTGATTGTCTCCTGCTTTTTGTGCCTATAACACTAAATTCCATTTTTTGCTTTTTTTTTTTTTTCCTGGCATTTGGCACACGTGAACTAATGGCCACGATGGCTTTTTAAACTGAGGAACAGAAACATTCTCAGTTAATGACTATTCTTAAATGACCAGATGTATTCTTTTAATGCTAGCAAATTGTTACTGTGTTAGATTTTTCCTAGAGAACCATTCCATCAACAAGCCTATCCTCACAGCTGTACAAGCCAAGCTTGTGACAAAGCAGACAGATGAGAATAGGTTTGGGATCTGTTATCCAGAATGCTTGGGACCTGGGGTTTTCTGGATAAGGGATCTTGCGTAATGTGGAGCACCATGCCTTAAGGCTACTAAGAAACATTTAAAAACAATTGAATAGGACTGTTGCTATCAACATGGATTTATGCTATTTTAGTTATCATCAAGTACAAGGTACCATCTTATTACTACAGAGAGAGATGAAAAACTGTTTGTTTAAATAACACACAATAGGAAATTACGTTCTAATGGAACTTTCTATGCAAGGAGTTTCTGAATAACGAATTCCATTCCTGTAGTACTTTCCACTGATAGTATGTAAGCTGCTCGGAATGACAGAATTTGAAAGATCAGCACAAACTGCTTTTTATGATCTGAAGGGTGAATGAGGGGAAGAGTTGTTACCTGCAATAAGCTTTGTTGACTAAAGCTGTACATAACCTTTCGCTGCCCAAAAGAGTTATAGACCACCTATTCTCTGGAAGGTATTTTAATTTGTTTGCTTAACCACTACTAACCAAGAACAGCACAAAACCTTAAGGATGAATGAGAATGATATGGGCACTTGTGCCGTGGTGCAGGTCAACTGTAAGCTATGTTTTTTTTTTTTGTTTTTAACAATCTACAACGCATCCATTATCTTACACTGCCGAAGTGCCCTGAGCAGGTGGTATCCATTGTAACAGCCACACAAACACTAAAAGATAACGTAGTGTAATGATACCTGTGGGACCTTTTTGGGTAGTCCATGCTATGCTTTGTCATAATGGAACCTCAATCCTTCCGTCATATTCCAAAAAATCTCCCCCTTAGTAATGAGTAATGACTATTAGTAGGAGTTATGGAAAATGTTGCCTGTAACAAGTTAACACTAGACGATCTATTTATTTCTTTTGTTTTTAGCTACTGGAAACAGTGAGAAGTATATTTATTGTTGTAAATATACAACTATACACACTATTTTCTTTTATTATGGGAAATGTAATTGTTTGAGTTTGTAGCTGAAGTAACCGGCTAGTAACACCAGCAAATGAAAGGGCTTCATATCCTTTGCAGGAATTGAATATAGTGACTACACTTATATAGTTTATAATAACGATTGTATTGCTATACAAGCAGTCCCAGTTTTGTTGCACTACAATTCCCAGCATTCTTTAACAAAGAAGGGGTTTATTGGAGAATTGTAGTCCAACCATAATTGGGACCCCAGGTTAAGAAAAAGGTCAATACATGTAGAGATACTTTTTATTACTCATCTTTTTATTCAGACCCTCTCTTATTCATATTCCAGTCTCATATGTAATCCGGTGCAAGGTTGCTTTGGTAATTTTGGCCCTAGCAACCAGATTGTTCAAGTTGAAAACTGGAGAGCTGCTGAATAAAAAGCTAAACAACTCCTAAACCACAAATAATAAAACATGAAAACCAACTGCAGATTGTCTCCGTACATCACTCTCTATATCAAAGGTGAACAATAAATTTAAGAGCAAGAGCAGTTACTGACAAATATTTTATTTGTAGTTGTTGAAGAATGAGTTATAATCTATAAATGAATATTAAGTATTATGAGATTTTGGTGTTACTGGCCCTTTACAGATATTTGTGTTTCAGCTTTTCAGATTGCCCATGTATTTTATAATGATTTAATCTTCTTACAACCTCTCACCATCCTTTGGTGAATGCAATAAAAAGGGCCGCCATCCAGCAGCTCAGAAGGCCTGATGTCACTTTCGTGTGTCCTAAAACATTCCCTGCAACAAAGCACAATTCAGCAGAACAATTTTAAGGTACTGTATCCCTTTGAAGCAAGTGTGACCCCTTTTCCAGATTAATGGGCTGGGGGGGGGGGGAGCACAGGGAAGAATAGTTTTTCTCTGGAGTCCAGACCAAATCAAAGAAAATGTTATTCTAGCAACATTCATTAAATCTTTTCAGTTACTTTAGAGTTTATCAGAAGTGTTCTTCAGTCCCATGCTATTCTTTGTATTGCTAGTCATACATGTACCTTTAAGTAGTCCACTGTCTTTCGGCCAAGGCTCCAGTTGCCACAGTGATGTACAGGTTTTGTGATATTAAAGGAAAACTGTACCCCCCGAACAACGTACTGTAGGTCCCTATAAAAAGCTATTGCAAAACACAGCTCATATGTAAAACCCTGCTTCATGTAAATAAAACTTTTTCATAATGTTTAGTAGTGTGTACCATTGGGTAATCCTAAATAGAAAATTGCCATTTTAAAAAAAATAAGGGCCGCCCCCCATGGATCGTAGGATTCATGGTGCACACAAACAAACCGTACATGTTTAGTCACATGAGCCAATTAAAAGACAGAGTATTGGCTTCCACACGTCTTCCTGTTACAGTTAGAGTTGAAATATTTCTGGTCAGGTGATCTCTGAGGCAGCACACAGACCATCACGAAATGGTGGTTCAAGGCAAGAGATGTATAAGGGCAATATTTACTTAATATAAATATATATATATATATATATATATACCAGTTTGGTAAATTTGTCAGTTAATATGATATAAACTGTTGCTTAAATATTCATTGTGGGGGTAAAGTTTTCCTTTAAAGGAGAAGGAATACCTTTTTACACTTGGGCTGCCAAAAGTTAGTGATTACTTACCTGATACTTATCTGACACTCCAGGCCGATGCTCAGGAGAAAACTGCACCGGCCCAGGGTTCTCCTGGGGAGCTCCATAGAGCGAGCCTCTTCTTGCGGCTGCGCATTCGCAGTAGAGCAAAAATCTGAACTTTAAAGAAAAGGCTGGCTACTTTCCCTGTGTCTGCCCGGGAAATTTTAAAATCAAAGAAGCAGGAAGAGGATAGGAGCACCGGCCTGGGTTGTCAGGTAAGTATATACAATCGCTTGGGGTTGCTTAACTTTAGGCACCCCAAGTGTAAAATGGTATTCCTTCTCCTTTAAAGAGGAGGAATAATAGAACATGTAAGGGAGTAAAGAGTTTTGGCTGGATGAAACTGGCTACTGCTACTTGTTTCCGTGGTACATGTAATTGGAACCAGCAGTGCAGGGATGGGACAACTATACACTATATTTTCTTTTATTATGGGAAATTTAATTGTTTGAGTTTGAAGCGGAAGTTATCTTTTTAATCGTTATTTCCCTATAACGTTGTATATTCTTTCATTCCAAATGCCATGAAGAAATCATGAGACACTTGTGCCAATTTTTCTACCTTTTAGGCCATAGTCCCTGGTATAATTGGTATTATCCCTTGCAATCCCCTTGTAACTATAAAGATAAATCACAAACCACTGTGCTTTTCTTATGTCCATGAAGGGATATAAAAATGGTTATTTAATAAATAAACCGATGTATTTCCTATGTATAACATCCAGTTTCATTTGGGAAATGTGAAGGCAATCATTGCCCAACAAACCTTGCTGAAACGTTTGTGTTATAGTAACAAAGAACCCTTTCACCCACTTTGATTTCTCTTTTCTACCCATGCTTTCCTAAACACCGACGTTACCTCTAACATAGTCATCCTTAAATATTTGAATTTTTTTATTAATGTTCCCAGGTTGTTGTTTTCTTCTCTGAAAGGTAAAGTTACATTGTTTGTGTCTGATATTAATCATGGGCAGCAAAGGGTACAACGTGACATTCTAAGTGTATGTAAAACATTTCAAATGATTATACGTGAAGTCATACATGTGCTGTATGCTTTCTAAACAAATGTTTCCCACTGATATTTATGAGGCTTTGACCATGGATCCAAAAGCTGTGCAGTGAATATAGAATTATGCACGATGAGCCTTCTGATAACAAGTGGTTAATAGCTGCCTTTTATTATTTTATTACTATATAAATATAAATATATATATGTACACATGGATTTACTTTGCAGTGCAAAAGGGCATTTTTTAAATAAAATAAGCTTCCGTTATGTGTAGTGTGGGTTATGTCAACTTCTTTATTGAGAGACTCGATTTGTTTTACAGCAGGAACTGGTACAAGTTTAGTGTGCCTTTAATAAAGCTTCCTTCTCATGTTTGTATGGGCATCCAGACCCTCTCAGCCAATAAAACGATAATTAGATACTTTTAGGTCAGAGAAGCCCAATAAGATACATCACTATACAAGAACACTGACCGATTTCAACCTGTTACCGTGGTAGCACTTTTTGTATTTCTGTTTAATTACCAGTGTGTACTCCCTGTCCTTGTTAATACTGGTATTAATCCAGCTGGAGAGCACTGTCAATGCAGAATTACCTCCTTGTGAATATATAAGCAAAGCGCTTGAATACTACATACAGTTAGGTCCATGAATATTTGGACAGGCTTTTTTTTTCTAATTTTGGGTCTGTACATTACCACAATGAATTTTAAATGAAACAACTCAGATACTTTAATTCAGTGGGTTGACCAAAAAGATTGCATAAAAATGTGAGGAACTAAAGCCTTTTTTTAAAAAAAAAAAATTTTAACAATCACTTTATTTCAGGGGCTCAAAAGTAATTGGACAATTGACTCAAAGGCTATTTCATGGGCAGGTTTGGGCAATTCCTTCATTATGTCATTATCAATGAAGCAGATAAAAGCCCTGGAGTTAATTCTAGAGGGGTGCTTGTATGTGGAAGATTTTGCTGTAAACAGACAACATGCGGTCAAAGGAGCTCTCCATGCAGGTGAAACAAGCCATCCTTAAGCTGTAAAAAGCCATCCGAGAAATTGCTACAATATCAGGAGTGGCAAAATCTACAGTTTGGTACATCCTGAGAAAGAAAGAAAACACTGGTGAACTCAGCAAAGCAAAAAGACCTGGATGTCCAAAGAAGACAACATGGTTGATGATCACAGATTTATTTCCATGGTGAAGAGAAACCCCTTCGCAACAGCCAAACAAGTGAAGATACTCTCCATGCTAAAAAAAAATCTAAAAAAGCCAGCACAGTTCTGGAAAAACATTCTTTGGTCAGATGAAACCAAGATCAACCTCTACCAGAATGATGGCAAGGAAAAAGTATGGAGAAGGCGCGGAACAGCTCATGATCCAAAGCATACCACATCATGTGTAAAACATTTGGGAGGCAGTGTGATGGCTTGCGTGTGCATGGCTGCCAGTGACACTGGGACACTAGTGTTTATCCATGATGTGACACAGGACAGAAGCAGCTGAATGAATTCTGAGATGTTCAGAGACGTACAGTCTGCTCAAATCCAGCTAAATGCAGTCAAACTGATTGGGAGGTGTTTCATAATACAGATGGACAATAACCCAAAACATACAGCCAAAGCATATAAAAAACATATTAAAGCAAAAAGGGAAATATTATTGAAATGCCAAGTCAATCGCCTTATCTGAGCCCAATTGAGCATGTATTTCACTTGCTGAAGACTAAACTTTGGACTGAAATGCCCACAAACAAACAGAAACTGAAAGCCTCTGCAGTAAAGGCCTGGCAGAGCATTAAAAAGGAGAATCTGGTGAGGTCCATGAGTTCAAGACTTCAGGCTGTCATTGCCAGGAAAGGGTATTCAAACAAGTATTAGAAATTAACATTTTATTTTCAGGTTTTTATTCTGTCCAGTTACTTTTGAGCCCCTGAAATGAAGTGATTGTGTTAAAAAAGGCTTTAGTTCCTCACATTTTTATGCAATCTTTTTGTTCAACCCACTGAATTAAAGCTGAAAGTCTGCAGTTCAACTGCATCTGAGTGGTTTCACATTCAATGTGGTAATATACAGCACCAAAATTTGAAAAACAAAGTTGTCTGTCCAAATATTTATGGACCTAACTGTATATCCTTGAGGAGAAGGGAAGGTTCAAATGAAGTGAGCTTCTTCAGAAAGGTCTATAGCAATATACCAGTAAAACCTCAAAGTAATGGTAATCTGTCAAGGGAAACACTGCATTTATTTCCTTTTATAGTTGTACACATGGGCTTCTGTATCAGACTTCCTTCTTTCAGCTTAACCTCCAGGGCTTGGGCTTGAGCATGCAAAGTTTGCTCCCTTCCCTGCTCCCTTCCTGCTGTAATCTGAGCCCAGAGCTATGAGTAAGCAAGGGGGAGTCTCGGACAGGAAGTGATGTCACTGAGCTAATATGGCTGCTGTTATCCTAAACAAACTGAGAGCTTCTTGAGCAGTTTACTCCGGTATGGAAAACCATTCTACACAATAGATGTAGCATTCTAGCTTGCACTGTTGTGCCTTAAGTGTTGGCAATAAAATGCCTTGCTACCTTTCCTTCTCTTTAAAACTGGCCATACACAGGCCAATATGGCTGATAACTCGAGAACTTTATAGGGCCAAATGTTTGGCCATCCCAACCAATGGGGTCAAATACTGGCCAGGATGGTGGGAACAAAATATCATGTTAGAGGGATTGCATCATTCCATGGAAAGGGTCCACTCCTAACAGTGGGTGGATCAGTAAAGCATTTAGTCTGAACCAGGTGCTGAATGTGAGGATTAGCCTAGTTTGTTCCACATCATGGATGGCCAACAATTGTTTTGCCAAACAAGTAAATCTGCAGATGTACAGTCCGCATCGGTTTTTACTGGGATCACCCAGCATCCCCTCTTGCTGGAGACTCCCAAAATGATTAAGGTGATGCTCTGGTTAAAGTATAACCATTAAAGTATAACCAAGATCTTTACTGTTAAATGGTTGCAGTTGCCTTGGGCTGGAACATAACCCAAAACATGATGTACATCAATTCTTGACTACTTTTTTAGTTAGGCTTTAGTTTGCCTTTAAAGCATTTAAACTAAGATCCTGTGAAAGAGGCACCTTGAGACCACTGTTTTACTATTTTTTTTTTGCCCATTGTCTCATGGGAATGTGAGTGCTGCTTTCTAAACTGATTAATCTGCTACAATCTGCCTATAATCTTTATATGTACATTGACATATAAGGCAGTTTGTAGGAGGTTCCTGTAACTTCTCACACATGAGGCCTGAGACTGTTACTGTCCATCCTGGATCCTTGCCAGGAAATTGTCAGAAAGGCTTGAGGGAATAAAGGTTTAGCTTGGATTATCAAACTACATTTCCTTATCCATGCTGGTGTCACTGGACAATTTGCTCATTGTATACTTCCCATCCCCCTGACATATATATATATTTAAAGTATATATGTTTCTAAGGGACATGGACATTCCACATTTTGTCCAAGCTGAAAAGCATACCAAGCTGTTGCCTGCCACCTGTTGTTTTTTTTAAATAGGCACTATCATCAAAATCCAAATTGTATTAGTTCTTGAAGGCAGTGTGCAATGTTTAGCCAAGACAAAGACATTGCTGAAGGGACTGTAACCACATCCAGGACCCATGTGTCTCTAACAGCACCACTGCTGAGCACACTCCAGTACTTTAATCAAGAGCAGTAGATATAATAGGTTCCAAGAAATATACAAAACCATGCTAACACAACTGGATTATCTGTAAGGAGGTGCAATTAAAATGCAGTGGACAGTACTTTGTTCAGGTACCTGGAGTAGGAAGGCTACTTGTCCTGCTGTGCAGCAAAACTTCATATTCCATGAAGAATGTCATATTCATATTGAGGGGTCAGCAATAGAATTGGCACTGCTTTATACTGACTAGTGGTGCACTAGAGGATGCACATAATATTATAAAATGGTACAGGTATGGGATTATCCAAAATGCTTAGAGGAACAGTTGTAGAAATAAAAACTGTGTAAATTCATAATCTAGTTAGTCAGCCACAAATGTAATCTAAAAAGGCTGGAGTGACAAGATGTCTAATATAACTTCCTGCTTTTCAGCTTTCTAACTCTGAGTTAGTCAGTGACTTTAAGGGGGGGGGGCACATGGGACATAACTGTTCAGTGAGTTTGCAATTGATCCTCAGCATTCAGCTCAGATTCAAAAGCAACAGTTATGACCCATGCGGCCTCCCCCCCCCCCCTCGTGTCACTGATTGGTTACTGCTTAATAGACATCCAGTCACTCCAGCCTTTATACATTACAGTTTTGACTAGCTATATATTGAAAATATATTTTATTATGCACAGCCTATTTATTATGCTATTATTTTTATACTGAACAATTCCTTTTAAGGGTTTTTAATTTGGATCTCCATGCCTTAAAGGAGAAGGAAAGGCAAAAAGCATGCACTACCTCCCTCTGAAGTACTCACATAGATGGCCTTAGTCACTATATTTTCTGCTCACCAAGCTGAATCCAAAAGTATAAAATCAAACTTGAAGTTTTACTCTGCTTCGGTGCAATGCGGCGGCCATCTTGGTAAAGGATTTGAAGCTTCCTTTACTCCTCAATCCATATTGTGCATGCACACACAAAAAAAACTTGGGAAGAAAGCTGAGCCTCTGAAACATGCACAATAGGATAGAACTTGGCCCAACGCAACTCAAAGCTGCCTCAGGCAGCAGGGAGGAAGCTGCCTGCAAATTCAGTGATGTCACTGGAGTCCCACGCTCCATTCTAATCAGAGCGCAGTTCCTGCTGTTAGACATCAGGGAGACAGCATTTACTACGTTCTGTAAGTAAGCAGTAGATGGGAATTGTCATAGAAATTCACTTAAGCTTTCCCTGTCCTTTAAGGCTATCAAATATTAAAGCTATTTAAACATTTTCATGCAGCTTAGTCACCATTAAAGACAAGGTGCTGTTTTATTACAGACCAAAAGGTAATCATTTTTGATAAATATTTGCTTTTATCAGACTCATGAGAGATGACATTCCAGTAATTCGAAGTTTTCTGGATATTGAGTTTCCAGATATCGAAATGTTTATATTCCTGCTTTACCAAGGCTGTGAAAGACTTTCCTCTTCGCAAGGATTACATAGAACGGATTGGCTGAAATAAAAACATATTTAGTGGTATTTATTTTCTCTGGGGAAAAACACAATAAACCAACATTAAATGTAATTACAATCTGAGGTTGCATAAGAGATTTTGGAAGATGCTTGCCAAGAAACTGAACAATTTTTCCTCACAAATGCCATTTGGAGAGGTGCAAGGGACACAACACAGCATTCTCTCATGATGGCCAAAGCAGTTGTGCACAGAAGAGAAAGCTACAGATTTGTGAATAGCCACTCGAAAGACTGATATTGAATTATAGGAACTGTTTGGCTGCAATTATTGCTGCCAAAGGGGGTTCAGTTTATGGGACTGTACATGTATGTTTACTTGTATTCCCTTTGTCTAATATTACATTTTGTTTTAAGGAACCACTCGGTGTGACAAACAGAGAGATCAGGAAGGGGACACACTCATTTATACATAATGCCTTCATATATTATAATACTGAGGGTTACTCACTCACTGAATGTGCCTATTAAAGGGAGTTGTGCTGGTAATGACAACATCTGACCTGTCTGCGTTGGTTTTCCAGCACTGTATGTCCAAAAGCATCCAGACAACATCACTCCATCTAATGGAAAGCCTTCTAATCTTCTAAGAATGCTTCCCACCTTGTGAGGTTGGGCACTGATATTGGATCAAGCCTTGCTCTCTGTCAGTTTCAATACATACTATAGGTGTTTGTTTGGGTTTAGGCCAGGGCTCTGAGCAGGCCAGTTAGCTTCATGTGCTAAAATAGGAAAGAACCTTCCTCAATTCTACAAAATCTGAATCACAGAATTGTCCAGAATATTATTGTACACTGTAGTCTTAGATTTGCTTTCAACAGAATCAGGGAACCTAGCCCAAACAGCCCCAGATGATTATAGCTCCTCTATCAACTTTACCAAAGGCATCATGCATTCAGGCTGCTAGTGCTTTTTTGGCAAGTGCCAAAACTTATGGCTAAAAATGTGTCTGGATACTTTTGGTCATATAGTGTCAAATCTCAACATATTCATTTCAACTTGGTTACTGCTCCTCAGTTTTCTAACTATTAAAATATGAACATTTCTTGCATTTTTTCTTAATCATTAAGCCATGTTTCTGACAAAATCTTAAATTAGCATCACAACTGGAACTAGAGGAAGGCAAAAGAGGCAAGTCCCCTGGGCACAACAGTGGGGTGGGAGTTAGGCTTGTACCTATTCTAGTTTGATTTTGCTAAATTATTTCCTAACACCCCTCCCCAGCCACCACCCTACCCCCGGGGTGGTACCTCCGATGCTTTGGTTTTGTCCGGCACTGGTCAGAAGAAAAACTATTGGGGGTTAGTAAATGGCTATTAAAGCAAAGGACATTTCAACATGTGAAAACATTTGTCAGAATATTTGTCCTAAATATAATAGTAAAGAGTTAAAGGGATTCTGTTATGATTTTTATGATGTTTTTATTTCTAAATCACACTGAAGATAATTCACTCTACAATATAAAATGTAATTCCTGAACCAGCAAGTTAATTTTTTAAGTTGTAATATTGATGTGTAGGCAGCCATCTCAGGTCATTTTGCCTGGTCATGTGCTTTCAGAAAGAGCCAGCACTTTAGGATAGAACTGCTTTCTGGCAGGCTGTTGTTTCTCCTACTCATTGTAACTGAATGTGTCTCAGTGGGACTTGGCTTTTTACTATTGAGTGCTGTTCTTAGATCTACCAGGCAGCTGTTATCTTGTGTTAGGGAGCTGCTATCTGGTTACCTTCTCATTGTTCTGTTGTTAAGTTGCTGAAAGGGGATATCACTCCAACTTGCAGTAAAGAGTGACTGATGTTTATCAGAGCACAAGTCACATGACTGGGGCAGCTGGGAAATTGACTATATGTCTAGCCCCATATCAGATTTCAAAATTAAACTTAAAAAAATCTGTTCTTTTGAGAAATGGATTTCAGTCTGCTGGAACAGCACTATTAAAGGACGTCAACCCAAAAAATGGCTTTTTACCTAATAAAAGAAAAACACAGTGATAAGCAACTTTCCAAAATGAATGTATTAAAAATTGTCGGTGCTTTAAAAGTAAATGTAATTACTATTGAAAGCAGCATTTGCATAATTCCTGGTTGTGACATTTTAAACAATGTTGCTAAAGCCAATCTTCTCCAGCAAGACAGGTCTGTTAATCGGTTGGCTTATGTTACATTGTTTCAAAAGCCAGAGGGACTATTAGTAGCCAGGGAACTTCTGAGTTACTAATTGTCAGTGGAGTATAGAATAAACTATTGGCCACTGAGGAGGAAATGAAGAAAACATTTCGGAAAGGTACAAATTCTTTATAGTGATCTGCAGCCTCACAATTTAAATTTTGCTCTGGAAATAACGCACTATGCAGCTGCATCATATTTCCACTAGTGAGGCTTTCTGTATACCCCCTGGTGCTTGCTATGCAATTTTCAACTGCGCTATTGCTCTAATCTCTTGCATATTGTAAGATGGGGTATTCATTTAAAGGGAACTAGTTGGAAATGCACAAGTCCCACCTACTGATATTTAAAATAATGCTACATATTTCAGAAACAATATATACATTGTAGTGCTAAATCCTGCAGAACTAGCACGATCTTATTATGTATTTGTTGGGGGTTAAAAGTACAACAGGGCCATGATAAGAGTATGTAGTGGATGTGAATATATATATATATATTTATTTATATTTATATATATATATATATATATATATATTCCTATCCAGATCAAAACGGAAAACATGCATTGGATGTCAGCTTGTCTTCAGCTGAGATCTACCCAGTGTCATTTAAGGCAAGCCTGAATTAAAAATTAAATTGTCTTAAACTAAAATGTAAATTAATGGGATAATAACTTCTTCTTAATTACATCAACTCCCTTCCTGTAACTGGCTTGCTATTAGAAAAAATATATATAATTGGAAAAATGACAATGGCAATCAATAAAGAGGTGGGGCAAAGGAAAGGCAGAATTCCCACAAAGAGCAAGAAATGGCAGATATATAAATCTTCTTCTCAGTTGTCTGCATTTAATCTTTCTTGTCAGTGAAAAGTAATTGAATCCATGACTTGTGGTCAGCATCTCCATGTGGCTATGGGAAAAAAGCTTTTCTTTTATTTTATAAGGACTTGTTTCTGTTGAATGACGTTGCATTTTAATTATCATGGAACCAAGAGACCATTTAGACAAAGGCAATAAAATAAGGGGGTAAAAAACAAAAGATGTTTTTCATAAAAAAAGCAGCCAATCTTTTCAGAAACAAGTGTATGGACCAAAAAAGAGGTGTCCGTATAGTTCTTGTCTATACATTTATCCAATGGGTCTTAGTAAGCTAGTAAGGTCTCTCCCACATCACTTTAATAGGAAAAAAATATAAATATATAGGAAAGCCGGTATTTTTTTCAGGAAAAGGTGGCAACCCTAGTGGGGTCCTCATACTGAGTGCAGTATCACTTGCTAACTGATCCCTCCAAAATATGGGAGTCATGCACTCGACAGCTTGCCTCTAGCCCCTTAACCAATGTCCTTAACCAAGGACAGCCCTGGTGACTGAGCAGTTAAAGAAGTATTCTTGTTTTATAAGATTTGATACTGGACACCAGAAATATAAAACTGGATGTTAAGATAATGACTTAAAGTGGACCCGTCACCCCAAAAAAAATATTTGGATCTTGTTTCCTTCAGTCTGGGAATTCATAATTATAGCAAACAGGCAGGAGCCATTTTGTGGACACTGTTATTAAGGCAAGCCTTGTATCATCTCAGAATCTTGTTTGTGCACCAGAATGGGAGACCCGATGTCTATCCCCATGCCCTGGCTACACAATTAAATGGTTAAGAGAACTGGGGGAATGTGTGGAGAGCAGTGACATCTAGGAAGTGCTGAATGGAAAGTGAAAGTAATTCTCTGCCCCGTCTCTATGCCTAAGGCATAGAGGAGTGGCAGACAATATTTGATTGACAGCTGAGATTTTTAAATGAGCTTAAAACAGCTATGAATGCTTTAATAAAAATTTGAAATTGGAATTCATGTTTAATTTGAAAAGGACTTTTACCATACAATTTTTTTGTGTCTGGGTGACGGGTCCACTTTAAAGGGGTTGTTATGATGTAGAGATTGATATTCAGAGCCAATTTGCAATTGGTTTTCATTTTTTATTATTTATGTTTTTTTGTTATTAAGCTTCTTACTCAGTAGCTCTCCAATTTACAATTTCGGCATTCTGCTTGATAGGGTCCTAATGACCAACCTTGTATTGATTTGAATAAGAGAATGAGAATTAAATATGAGAAGCCTGAATAGAAAGATGAGCAATAAAAAGCAGCAATAACAATAGATTTTTAGCCTTACAGAGCATTTGTTTTTTGATGGGGTCCCATTTGAAAGCTGGGAAGGGTCAGAAGAAGAAGGCAAATAATTCAAACACTATGAAAAAGAAAAATGAAGGGCAATTGAAAGTTTGCTTAGAATTAGCAATTCTATAACATGCTAAAAGTTAACATATGGGTGAACCACCACATTTTACAGATGTAAAATGCAATTTTAGAGGTTTTAAAGGGGTTGTTCACCTTTGATTTAACGTTTAGTATAACGTAGAGAGTGATATTCTGAGACAATTTGCAATTGGTTTTCATTTTTTATTGTTTGTAGTTTTATAGATATTTAGCTTTTTATTCAGCAGCTCTCTAGTTTGTAGTGTCAGCAATTTGGTTTCTAGGGTACAAATTACCCTAGCAACCCTGCATTGATTTGAATAAGAGACTGGAATATGAATAGGTGAGGGACTGAATAGAATGATAAGTAATAAAAAGTGACAATAACAATACATTTGTAGCCTTACAGAGCATTTGTTTTTAGATGGTGTCAGTGACCCCCATTTGAAAGCTGCAAAGAAACAGAAGAAAATTGCAAATCATTAAAAAACTATGAAAAATAAATAATGAAGACAAATTGAAAAGTTTCTTAGAATTGGCCCTTCTACACTATACCAAAAGTTAACTTGAAGGTGAAACACCCCTTCTTAGAGGCATTTACTATTTAGAACTGGAAATAAAACATATTTAGGAAATTATGTTTTTTTTATCAATATGTCACGCAAACTGCTGCCTTGTTACTAGATTAAAAAGTATCCTAGAAACCAGATTGTGGGTGGAAGGCCAAACTAGAGAGCTGCTAGGAAAAAAGTTAAATTATTTAAAAAAAAAAAAAAAAAAATACAAAATTAAGATCAACTGTGAATTGTCACGGTCTACGTCATGCTAAAAGTTCATTTTAGTGCAAGCATATGCAGAGTTGTGGTCATTTTGTTGCCAAGGCTTCACATGCTTATTAACACAAGGCCTCACCCATTTTAAACACAACCATCACATTTCGACTTACAGGTTTGTACAGACAATACTGTTATTTATAATAGCTGCCAGGAAGCACCAAGGAGCTGTAGAGTCTAGCCCTAGGGGTGTTTCTAGGTAAGGTATGCCTTTATGGAAACTTTATTCCAGGTTAGCCATTATATTTGGGGGGTTTTTTCAGAAATGTTTTTGTTTTTTATAAAAGTAATTTTACCATATCTGCATTGTGTAACCCTTGGGTGCTCATAAATATATACCCCGTTGAATGTTCATGCTCATAATCACCCGTAAAATATGAGCACTTTATCAGATGTAACCTCATCTTTTGATGATTTCAAATGACTAGTGAGCTTGTGTTCCCAACAACAACCCAGAGCACACGGAGCATGTGCAGTGTCACAGAGATGACGCAACAATATCAGAAAATGGGGGGCTGCTATAGGCAACTCCTGAGGCATGGATTATTACAGTTAGAAAGGCTATTAAGTTCATTAAATAAAGTGCAGCATTTCTGGAATGTTGTTTAGTTGTCCTTTAAGTAAGCTTTATCAATTAAATGAAAAGTAATGTGAAATGTAAATAAAAATTATTATGTATATATATATATATATATATATATATATATATATATATATATATATATCCCAGTAATATGGTGCTAGTTTCTTTTTCCTTGTAGAACCCACAACGAAGTCAAACTAATACATATGTTTATATGGGAACTTATGGTTTTGCTTTGCCCTGTACATCGATTGTGCTTCTCACAGTTGCAGCTGAAGTCAATAGACATGTCCCTTCCGCTAGGAAAGAGTTTCCATGAGGTCCTTCACTTGGGCAGCATGGAAATAAATTAAAACAAAAATAAGCATCTACTGAGTTTTTGAGAAAAAGCAATTAAAGAGTTGTTTTATGCTTTACTGCTGGTTTCTTGGAAGAAGCTCAAATGAGAAACTGCTAGTAAACAAAGGGGGAAGTAACAGCAATACATTGGAATTGATACTATAATTTCAACATTTCCCTTGTTGCATGTATTTATTGCATGTATTGTATTTCTTTTGCAGTGATAAGGTTTAATATACAGGTATGGGACCTATTATCCAGAATCATCGGGACCTGGGGCTTTCTGTAATTTGGATCTTCGCACCTTAAGGCTACTATAAGGCTACTACTGTGTTATTTTTTGATGACAGTGCACCTACAGACAACAGGTTTTCATAGTGCAACAAAGGTGTTGAATGAAGTGTGGTTTTCTTTTATCTGCTGCTGCTGCTGCTGCTGTTGCTTGCTTGTGTCAAAAGATACATCCTCCTTCTGACATTTGGATTTAACCCTAAAATGATTTGCCAGTGCTTTATTACTTTAGTTACATAGTTAAATCTGGTTGAAAAAAGACAAAATCCATCATGTTCAACCCCTCCAAATGAAAACCCAGCATCCATACACACACCCCTCCCTACTTTCACATAAATTATATATTCCCATATCTATACTAACTATAGAATTTTGTATCACAATAGCCTTTGATATTATGTCTGTCCAAGAATCATCCAAGCCCCTCTTATAGTCATTAACAGAATCCATTGTGCATTTAAAGGGGTGGTTTACCTTTAAAGGGGTGGTTCACCTTCAACTTAACTTTTAATATATTGTAGAAGGGCCAATTCTAAGAAACTTTTCAATTGGTCTTCATTATTTATTTTTCATAGTTTTTTTTTTAATGATTTGCAATTTTCTTCAGGGTTGCTAGGGTAATTTGTACCCTAGATACCAAATTGCTGACACTGCAAACTAGAGAGCTGCTGAATAAAAAGCTAAATAACTATAAAACCACAAACAATAAAAAAATGAAAACCAATTGTAAATTGTCTCAGAATATCTCTCTCTACATTATACTAAAAGTTAACTCAAAGGTGAACAACCCCTTTAAAGGCAGGGCTTGGCCAAGGGGTAAGCAAAGTAGGCACGCGCATAGGGTGCAAAGCTGGGGGCTCTGTCGCCTATCCCACAGTCCAGTTGCTGGTTGCTTCTGGATTGTGCCCAAAAAGAGAAGCTCGCACAAGTGCAAAAGGGCCTTTTTCGCGCATGCTCTCGTACCTATCAAGCGCTGAGACTGGCCAGGTTGCCTAGGGCAGTAATATGAAAATTGCTGTGTTTGTATTAGAAACGCTACTATAGTTCATATAAACAAGGTTCTGTGTAGCCATGGGGGCAGCCATTAAAACCCGTAAAAAAGGCACAGTGTACTCAGCAGATAACAGATAAGCTTCAATGGGATTCTTCAGAATGCATCTGTTATCTACACAGTCTCCTGTCACTGAATGGCTGTCCCCATGGCTACACAGCAGCTTGTCGATATAAACGATTGTAGTGTTTCTGAACCAAACAAACCAGTTTTAGGGTGGTGGCACATGGGGAGATTAGATGCCCAGCAACAAATCTTCTCTACTGCAGATGACTAATTTCTCCAAATGCCTTCCCGGTGTCAAGAATATGAATCACCGGCAGCATGGCATATGAATTGCTTTGGATTTCTGAAACCACCTTAAGTTGCGGGAAGGCATTTCAGGAAGATTAGTCACCTGCAATAGAGAAGATTTGTCCCTGGGCTACTAATTTCCCTGTGTGCCACCAACCTTATTTGCCTTCTTCCAGCTTTCAAATGGGGGTCACTGACCCCATCTAAATAACAAATTTGAAACTTTTTATTACTCATCTTTTCTATTAAAAGCCTCTCTTAATCTTTGGCCAGCCACTCTCAAATAAATGCATGGTTGCTAGGGTAATTTGTACCATAGCAACTGAATTGCTAAAATTGTAAACTGGAGAGCTCCTGAATAAAAAGATAAATAAATTAAAAAAACGAAAACCAATCACAAATTGTTTCACACTCTACATCATATTAAAAGCTAACTTCAAGGTGAACAACCCCCTTTAAGATTTTTAATGATTGGATGGTATTAAAAATCTCACACAATTCTCATTTTATGGATGTAAAAATGATACTGACTTTCCATGTCTCCTTACAGCCATGCAGCTTCATGTTACAGTGTTTACCTGTGTCTGTGCTACTAAAGGAGACAAAATAATTGTTGACACCATAAACCCATCTCAGTGGAAAACTGTCTTATTTTTCTCTCCAGAGGTGTCTCATTACAATTTCATATCCCAGCTCACAGTATAGCACTGGAAATGTGAGCAGACACTCTGTGAATTGGACAATTTCACACAAATATGTAGTGTAGAAGGGATGCAGTCCTGATGACTGAAAAGCCTAGGTATGTAAGCAAGATTGAAAAAATAAATCACACTGTACACAACTACAGCTAAAGAACTACAGGTTTTCATCAGTCCTATAATTGGAAAAGTGATCGGTTCTTCCTGCACAGCAGGCAGCAAAAAAAGGTGTTTATATTCCTATATAATGTTGTTCGTGCCCTTTTAACCTTTTTTACATGATGAGAATTTGCATTATTTTATTTGTATATGGAGCTACCATTGATATATATGTATTTGGTAAGAGATATCTCTACTAGTAAGTGTGTGGCCCCTACAGAGTAGCCCTAGCTGAGATTTCTGCTTTTCCTCTGTGAAGATGCCACAGGCATCGCCAAGCAGCAGCAGTGTATTAAAAGATAATGAGAATTTCAGATAAAGGTTAATAGGTTCTGTTTGGCTTGCTGGATGGTGCTATTAAAGGCCAGTGTTGTGTGTGTGCAATAGAACACTGTAGTTAACATATGCCATAGGTATGCTGTAAGTACAGGGCTCCATTGCTCTGAGTGCCTGGGTGCTTCTTTGCTTCTGATTCTGAATGATGCTTATGTTAGGGGGCCACCCAGAGAAGCCCCATGTGCTCATGTCTGAAATGAGAATGAAAATAGGCCCTGGCATTCCAAGCACACAGAGACCCAAAAAACCATCCACCAGCCCAATAAATAGTGCCTGTCTATGGCATCTTACAGAAGCCCCTCAGCCATTTGGCAGAATCCATGTGCTGCCCACAAATTGCCCCTCACGGATGCATAAATGCTAAGCCCAAGCAGTGCGGTATTCATCTAAAATGCACGTCTTTACTCTTTGTCCATGGGTTTTAAGCATGGGGCAAGGTTTGGCCAAGACTGGGATTCAAAATAGGCCCTGGGATTTCAAGTACATAGCATCCCACCAGCTAAATAAAAGTGACTGTCTATGGCATCTTACAGCAGTCCCTCTGAAATTTGCCAGAACCCACATATTTCCAGTCCTTGTTTTGTGCCCTGCCCCGCCAATCATACAATCATAAAAGAGGACCTAAGTTGAATTCCTAATTGCCCAGAGTGTTACGAAATGGATTCCACCATCCAAATGTAATGAGTGACAATTATTTTTTTCTGAAGTGATGAAATACATTTTCCCCAAAACGACACATCTTTAGACAATAATATATTTTTTAGGCAAAATAAACAATTTTTTAATTTAGATGTCAGTATCCATTTTACGTTTATTATTACCCAACAGTCATATTAAGAAACTGTCTTTTTTTTGTTGTTGCTCCAAATGGTCTAGAAAACAGCAGAACCCAAAATGGGCGGGCTAACAAGAACATGGGAGTAGATTTGGATGAATCAGGGGTCTGTCTGTGTTTAACAGGGTGTGGTCAATGTGGATTGGGGCAAAGATTAAAATGTTCCAGTTTTAGAATTCAGATAACCCTGTCTCACAATCATTACCTACAAAACCCATGATGTATATTGGTATTATACACTGTATAGCATTGACGATTGTATGAAGATCTCTATTTCATGCTCACTGCTGCTGCACATAATGGAAATACTGTATGATCCATGGCACTATATAAATACAAATTAATTAATATAATAGCTGTACCTTTATTCATCAGGCTGTGGAGTTATACCTGTTAAACCTAACAGCGTGCTTCAGTGTCTGACTAGCACAAGGACCCATCAGGAGAAGGAGGCCCACTATCTGGAATAATTTTTATGCCATTTTAATGTTAATTTTAATCACTTGGAAAGAACAGGGCTTAGGGTTAGGGCCCCTACCTTGAGGGTTTGTTATGATTTTCTCAAGCACCATTTTAAAGCAGTACGTGCATCTTCCCAGGGCATGAGTAGTATTTTTCTTTTTGTCTAGGGGTTTAACTTCCCCAAACAACTTATAACGTGTTGCAGCTTGTTCTGCTAACCAAGGATTGTTGAATGACCCATTCCTTGACCCTGCCACACTGAAAGGGTTACAGATGTTACTTTGTCTTTAGCTCTATTAGACTACTGAGTCTGGACATGCCCCAGCAGGATGTAAATTAAAGAAGTGGACAAGGAGATTCCAGACCCTGGGGCCCCTCAGATTCATTAATGTCACAATAGCCACCCACCTTTTTGTCCAAGACAACATAACAGTAACCTTTCCACCTTGGGCAGGGTGAGGACAACAGGCACTGACACTTAGATATTCCACAGCTAGAGGAAAATATTCCAAGAGACGCCTTCCAGCAGGGTCGTGTAGATGTGGAATCTTAAGCCTTTCATTAAATAGGAAATTTAAATAGTGAAGGTTTTGTGGTGCAAATTAGGGGGAGATTTGGTGCTGCAATTTTTCCTGACATGAGTGATGGGAACAAGTACAAGCCATAGGAATCTTGGGCATAACTGCTAGGAATGAATCCGATTGTCGAAACTACTCCATGTGTGATGTGGACCTGTCTCCCAGTTTGTGTAAGATTAATTCTGTGTCTGGACCCAATACATCTGCTGCCATTTTGCATTCTGTGCTCTTGCCCAACCCTAGGTGGAACTATATTCTAGGGCAGGGGGTCCTTTTAACTGTTTTCACAAAGGAGTAACAACTGCAACTTTAGTTCAGCATGAAATACAGTAGAACCCCCATTTTACATTTTTCAGGGGACCAGAAAAAAAGTGGTGTAAAATCCAGGAAAATGTAAAATCAGGGAAAAGTATGCAAAATATATAGGTGGGACCACAAAACAACAATGTAAAATGAGGGAACACTTAGGGGCAGATTTACTAAATTCACCAAAAATGTATTTGTTTTTCCTTGATATTCGATTAGCATTCGATTGTCGAATGCTAATCGAATAGTTTTAGGCTACCCTTTTCTTTGATCTTCGATCATTCGACGATCGAATAACGATCGTTGGATCATTCGAATGAATTATTCGATCATTCGAATAATTTGTACGATTCGAACGATCGAAGACTTTGATCGTACGAATCCTATTCGATCATTCGCTATTCGATGATTGAATAAGCCAAATTTGCATATTCAACCAATCGAATAAATCCTACGATCGTTATTCAATCGTATTCGATCGAACTTCGATCTTTTCACGTGAATTTTGTAAATCGGCCCCTTAAAATCAGGGATGTAAAATTGAGGTTCCACTGTATTACCCACTGTTGGAAGTATTGCTGTGCCTGGGATATCTGCAGTTCTGATGTACTTGTTGATGTATTGTGCTTGTCACCTACTGTGCAATTGCCACCCTGTGGAGCCCCATGCAGCGACCAGGGCAGTCACCCCTGCTTGGATTTCAAAATGAAGACAACAGTATGAAAGAGGTAGAGTTATAATCTACACCCTACCCCCAGGGGCATTTCAGGGGCTGCTGCCGCCTGAGGCAGCAGCTCCGATGCCGCCCCCCCTCCCGCTCCATGCTTCTAAGTTGTAGCGTAGGAGGGGCTGCATCACTAGTGCAGCGAGCGATATTGCGCTTACTGCACTAGAAAAGCCGAATTTCCATTTTAAAGATATGTAAATTCGTCTCTTAAAGTAACCAGAGGCAGCTGCCCCTGGTAACTAGCCACTCTGTGCCATCTGAGGCAAGGTTCTCATCTTGCCTCAAGGGCTGAGCAGCCCTGCCTACCCCACCCGTTACCCTCTGCAAACTGTATTAATAGCAGATGACAAATAGGTAGGGTGAGAAGATACAAGATTGAATAATGCTTCTTCTGTGGTTCTTACCAATGTTACTGATAACTGGAGGCATTGTATAATAAAGCAGAGTTAAAGGAACAGTAACATCAAAAAAAGTGTTTTAAAGTAATAAAAAATATAATGCAGTGTTGCCCCGCATGGGTAAAACTGCTGTGTTTGCTTCAGAAACAGTTTTATTGTTTATATTGTTTATATAAATAAGTTGCTGTGTAGCCATGGGGGCAGCTATTCAAAGGAGAAAAGACTCAGGTTACACAGCGGATAGCAGATATGCTCTGTAGAACATAATGGTGTTATCTGTTATCCACTATTTAACCTGTGCCATATAGCCTTTTTTCAGTTTCTGCCATTGCTACATAGCAGCTTTGTTTATATGAACTATAGCAGAGTTTTGAAGCAAACCAATCAGTTTTACCAGTGCAGGGTACATGATATTTTGATTACTTTCAAACACTTTCATTGGTTTGTACTGTTCCTTTAACTGCATCTTCTGGAAACTTTACCCATTCCCAAAACAGTTGAATTCTAGGCAGGTGCCTTTTCTGCCCATCCCAAGCTCATACCTTCCTCCAAGAGGATAATATTATTGTACAGACTCCATGAGGAAAAGGGGGTGATAGGCTCTTATATGGAGGCCAAGAGAATGTATGAGAGAGGCAGCAGAGTGAGATAAACGGTGAGAGAGTTAATATAGTGTGTGTGAGAGAGATATGAATGGGAAAGAGTATTTGGCACAGATAAGACTAGAGGAAAGTGGCGTGCGGAACCAGACAGAGAACTTGACTGTGTGAGAGAAAGGGACGCACATACACACACTACTGAGTGACACAGGCTCAGTTAGCGAGACAAGCTTCGGGTCAGTTGGAGAGTACACACACGTCTGTGAGAAGAGGGACAGCGACTGACTATGTGTGACACACAGGAGGGAGGGAGAGGAATGAGGAGGGGGAGACTAGGAGTGACAGAGCGTTTCCCTCACTCACACACAAACTGCTCCGTGACTGAGGCGACATAGCGCGAGTGGGAGAGATATATATACACACAACAGCGCCAGCCCGCAGGTGAGACACGTGTCTGCTCGCTGCAGCTTGTCGCAAGTTCTTTTGGGGTGCAGGTGTATGGGGGGGAGGCAGTCGTTGTGCAATAGTCAAAGTATATATATATAAGAATATATAAAGAAAAGGGACGTCAGTATGGGGTGCTGCTGGAGGTGTGAGGTGCCGTGCTGCTGGCCTTTTGGGGTGCTGCTGGAGGGGTGGGGTGCTGCTGGAGGGGTGGGGTGCTGGATGTGTGTGGGTGCTGCTGGAGGGGTGGGGTGCTGGATGTGTGGGGGTGCTGCTGGAGAGCTACTGCTCCCTGATGGAGACAAGGGCAATGAGTGCATTTAAGGCGAAGGCTGGGGCAGTAGGTGAAACAAATGAGGCACATTTCCTATACTGGGAGTTGATAAGATCCTAAATTACAGGCACTTATGGGGCTTTTATTGCAAAATCGCATTCCGTGGACCTTGACCCTAAAAAGCCACAAACCTAATTTGCAGTTACTGTTGGGAACATTTAATTGATAGAGATAATTCGTGTAGTGCATAGATGTGCCCCAGACAGATAAGCGGACAGATCAGTCTCTGTTATAGGAGACAGCGGAATGGAGGAGCTTGGTTTTTGGAGTGAAATGTTACTAATCAGTGGGTTAAAATAATTACACATAGAAAAGCATATGTCAGGAAATATATATATTCTAAAGTAGTATAAAGTAGAAGGTCCATACTTGATATCCATAGACAGTGTTCTAAACCATGGGTTAATACAGAGTAAGGCTGACTTGTCCTGAAAAGGGAAGACATTGTTCCATATTCAAGCCATAGCTGGTGGAGTGAATTTCTAATTGCTAAGATAGTAACACTCCACAGTGATAACTGCAGGTGATCGCTGCACCTTGTTTCCTAGCTATGTGCCCACTGTGACATTCCTATAGCCAGGATATATGTGATCTACTGATATGGCATTCATTACAATAAAGGAGAGATGTTTTTGTTCAACAGTAGCAGATGATTGTTAATATGTGCAGCTTAGAGTGTATGGAGTCAAAAGAAGATGTCGTGAAGAAGATTTATTTGGGCGGCATTATTGATGGAGTTGAGCAATAACAGGATATATAATATGGACTGTCAACTTGGATAAACTAAGATTCATACAGCATGGGTATGGAAAGAAATACTAGATTCAAGAAGGAAGAATTAAAGGGAAAGTTTTATATATGTAATAAGCATTCATTTTTCCTTCCTGGAATTCACAGTTTCCTGAAATATATGTTGTTTTTTCCCTCAGCCTCTGGGAATAAATATAAATTGAAGTTGTCTGTAATAGCTTTAGAGACTTTATTGAGGCAACTGTATTAATATCCGTTGTGGTGCATAATATGCAGTGTAGTGGATATGTAGTGGGTACGCAGTGTGGATATGACCAAGAAAGGCTTTTGATTATAATAATTTTATGACTGGATTCATTTAGGAATGGTGTATAGTGTGTTGTGCATTTCTTTCTGATGTCTTTAAGTATCAGTACATGTATTGTGTATATATAGAGGTTTGGGGGGCGTGCCCCTGAGGTTATCACCAGGCTACATTGTGTTTTTCACTATGTGTATAGAAAAGTTGGTGTTTACTAAATTGTCTCCATTTTCTTGCACGTATCTGCACTGTGCACCTGCCTCTGCATATGAGTTGTGCTTGTTGCTTTGTGCTGATAAAGCATCTGTAAAAAGATAGGGAGTGTGAACAGGAAAGACACACCAGGCAATACTAAGAATCCCTTTGAATTCCAATTTTCTTTGGTCACTTCCAAGGTTTCCGCTGTCACGGGTGGCTCAGATTTAAAACAAAAAAAAATCCAACAGCACGAAGGTTCGGAATTTCTTTGACTTACTCAGGACTTCCTGATTATCTCATGTGATGAACAGGAACAATAATTATTTATGTAGCACAAGCAAATACACTGGTAAGAGAACAAATAGGAACTTGGATCAATTTGACAAATCTAGTGCAGAGTCAAACAGGAATAGACAACTAATTGTAAAGACAATTACATTTTGTGTCTTCATTCAAAGGCGTATCACAATACACCAGCAGATACTGAGGTCTCTGAAAGATTCCCCATTTAAGCTTTTAAACTGTTTCTGGAACTGGTCAACTTGCCCACACTGGGCCCTTTTAAAAAATCTTGGGGTCTCATGTAATTTGATGATTGGGCGCCACTGTGATTGATACATGTGCTCTTTGTAAAATTAGTCTGGCTTTGTGCCAATGACAGGATGACCTGTATATATAGGACTATCTATTAAAAACCTTTAATTACCCACAAACATGGCACAGATCAGTGACTTTTGCCTGAAAATACTCCCATAGATATTGTTATTGTGAAGTCTGGTTGACTACTTATGGGGTCTGATGACTATATGTGGTTTTAACAATGCTTTCTATATTTGCCCTAGAGATTGCTTCAGAGATGAACTTTACTTATACAGAGGGAAACCTATCAAGAGCCTGATCAAACACAACACAAGAGATTATTTTGGATCAAGGTCTTGCTGTTTGAGCCTCTTGGATATATCTGAACAGAGTCACCAGTGTCTGAATTGCCGATATGACCACTGAAGCGCCGCCACTTTCTTACCCCATACCAACATTACCATGGTAACGGTGTCAAATCATAATAACCCAGAGGACCTGGTTTATATAGTCCTTGAGGTGGCTATTGCAATTCTGTCCATTCTTGGCAACGTGCTGGTGTGCTGGGCTGTGTGCATCAACAGCAACCTACAAAACGCCACCAACTATTTTGTGGTATCTCTGGCTGCTGCCGACATCGCTGTGGGAGTTCTTGCCATCCCTTTTTCCATTGCAATTAGTACCGGATTTTGTGCAACGTTTCACGCTTGCCTGTTTATTGCCTGTTTTGTTTTGGTGTTGACCCAGAGTTCCATCTTTAGTCTTCTTGCAATTGCTGCTGATCGCTACATTGCCATAAGAATCCCACTTAGGTAAGTCATATATGTCTCTTTTCTGTTGCTCTACATCAGTGATCCACAAACAGTAGCTCATGAGCAACATGTTGCTCTCCAACCCCTTGCATGTTGCTCCTAGTAGCCTCAAAGCAGGTGATTATTTTTTAATTCCAGGTTTGGAGGCAAATTTTGGTTGCATAAAAACCATGTGCACTGCCAAACAGAGCCTCAATGTAGGTTGGCAATCCACATAGGGCTACAAAATGGTCAATGACAGTACTTATATGGCACGCCAAGAACAGTTTTCATGCTTACATTGCTCCCCAACTCCTTTTACTTCTGAATGTTTCTCACAGGTTCGAAACATTGGGATTCCCTGCTCTACATAATCTTTGCCATTACTACACTTTATTTTTCTTTTTATAATGCCTTGAAGTGTCACATCATAATTTTACTGCTTCCATCGAAAATTGGCATAAAGTTGCTCCTAGAGGCAAACTATCAGAACTGAAGTGTGGTGGCATGTATATGCTTTATACAGTTATAAAACCCATTATCCAGAAAGCTCAGAATTATGGAAAGCCATCTCCCATAAAGCCCATACTCTTTAATAATAAAACAGTACCTTGCACTTGATCCTAACTTATCCACATGAATCCATATTGGTGGTAAAACAATCCTATTGGATTTTAAATGTTTTTTGGAAACTTAAGGTACCCCCAGCTTCCAAGCATTCTAGATAATTGATTATGTACCTACATATGCCCCATTTCTGAGAAAGCTGATCTTGGGACTTCTGGAGGAAGGGGGTCAGGGAATTGACAGCAGGACACTAACTAATAAGCACCTGGGACAAAGCAGTGCCTTCAGGTACAGACACGGTGCATAGGAGATATGGGTGGAGGGCTGTTCTGCGTATGTGCACTGGCTGAGAAACAGCTCTGTGTGGCATTTACCTAGTGATTTTGCTCTAAGACCAAGAAACTTCTACTTATGCCAATGCTTCTACGCTGTATTAACCTGAGCCAGAACACAAGCGGATAAAATAGAGATGGTTTAATTTACAGGTGTCAACAACATGAAAATTATTCTTTTAAAGGGGTTGTTCACTGTAAAATAAACTTTTAGGATGATATAGAGAGTGATATTTAGAGACAATACAATTGACCCTAAGTTTTTATTATTTGTGGTTTTTGAAATATTTAGCTGTTTGTTCAGTGGCTGTCCAGTTGGGAATTTCATAAGCTATTTGGTTGCTTTGAATAAAATACTTGAATAGAAAAATAAGTAATAAAAAGTAGCAATAATAATTACATTTTATCCCATAATGGCCCCCAATGCCACTACTATATATATATATACACAGCTGGTCTCCCCTGGACGCACCTTATGTTATTCCACATCACTGATGTAATTGTGATGTAAATGATTATAGAAAATACATTTGTAGTAAATCCATGTACACTCCACACCATCTCTGAAATTTAATGTAAATTTATAAGGTACCACCGTAACACTTAATAATACATGTTTCTGTACATTTTAACAAACAGAATCGAGGAAAGAAATTACATTTTAGCCATACAGAGCAACCGTTTTTTGGCTGCTGGGGTAAGTGACTCCTATTCGAAAGTGGGAAAGAGTCAGAAGTAGAAGGCAAATCATTTCAAAAATCTAAAAAATTAAAACCAGTTGAAAAGTTGCTAAGAACTGAACATTCTATAACATAGGAAAAGTTAACTTAAAGATGAACTTCCCTTTTAAATTGGTAGAATGGACAGTTCTAAGCAAAGTTTCAAATAGGGGTCACTGACCCCATCTAAAAATGAATTCTCTGTAAGGCTACACATGTATTGTCATTGCTACTTTGTACAACTGTTCTTTTTATTCAGACCCACTCCTATTCATATTCCAGTACCTGCGGAATAAAAAGTGAAATAACCCAAAAAGCCACAAATAATAAAAAATGAAAACCAATAGAAATTTTTCTCAGAATATCACTCTCTACATCATACTAAAAGTCATATCAAAGGTGTATCCAGTTATTTGTATCCAGTTTATGAAAAGTACTGATATGAAGCAGTGATGGTGTTTTGTGACATGGAGCCCAGAATCACCCCTGCTTGTTAGATTCCCTTTGGATACTTTCTTAATTAAATTGTTATCAGACTGGACATAAGCATACATATGTGGCAGAGCCACAAAGAGGTTATACTATAAAGTAGCACAAGCATCAATGAATAAAATTGAATAATGTAAATTATTATTATTGAATAATGTAAATCCTATACGTCGGTTAAAGCAATGGTCCCCAACCTTTTTTGGACCGGTGCAAAGGCATAATTTTTTACAAGGACCGGTGGTGGGGTCAGGGGGTCGCGGCCCAGTGGTTGGGGGCCAGTGGGTTAAAAGGTGCATATCATTCTGTTTCATATAATGAGCAATAGATCTTTCCAGAGTTACCTGTAATCGTCATGCAATATAACAGCTTGTATTGCTCTCATTGCTACTGTCCTTGAGGCCTCATTTACACTTGGCTGGTTACAGTTTGTTGGATCACAAAACCTTATGGCTTGTGATTAATCTGTTTCTATCTGCTACTTGCACAGCAGGGAAAAAAATGTTCCGATATAATTTTCTACATGTCTCCTCCTGCACAACTAAATTAGGCAGCTAGTCATGTGGTTTGTTCAATTTACCACTGGCTTCTTTTAAATTCTTGAATGAAGGTTGTTTACTTATAGTCCTGCTCCTTTATGGCAGTTGTTCTCAGACTGTGGACATGAAAAGTCAGCATACCACTGCTTTTTTTTTTTTTTCGAAAAATTCATGGTATGCCAGTCCAGGACTTGACACTTCCCAGTGGTGACACCTTTTTTTAACTTCAGGACGACCCTATTTTTCCCTGGTACAATGGCTGGAACTTCTAGGCCCAGGTTACTGAGGAGCACAGGAAGTACATTTGCTGTCTGCTTTATGAATAAGGCTTAGTTGAACCCAGCACCTGCTGTGCTTCTCTAAATGATACACAAGTTTGGGACTGGGTTGAGAGCGAATAAGCATGCCTACATGCCTTCCCTTGCTCACCTCTTATAGGCGCTACTAAATGCAGGCATTGCTGTATTTATTGGGAAGATGCAAAACCATGTGCTCCAGAATGGATGTGCAGGGTGCAGGGAGCAAAAGGCGAAAAGCATGGCATCTGATTTTTGACCCCCTACTGAGCTCATCACTCTACTTCTGGTCTCTCATCAGCAGATGTAAAGCTAATTGAATGAGGGAGCAAACATTGTATTTTAAGAGCTCGAGGAGCACCACTAATTTTTTTGCTGGACCATTTGTTGATATCTTACCAGAGACAAAGTTACAAGAAAAGGTCCAAGCTAATAGAAAATTAAAGAGCAGAAAAGGAAGCTGTCAAAAGGGAGAATTAAATGTATGGTATTGTATTGTATAACTTTATCTGTAAAGTGCTGTTAAGAAGCAGCAGTGCTGTACAGTGCATAAAAGTACAATATATATATAAAAGTATACATGCGGTAGACAAATCACATAATAAATATATACAAAATCATAGGCTTACAGTCTAAGTCTACATGAAACGATAGAGGAGAGAAAAGAAACATAGCAGAACAACAAAAAAATTGGAAACATTTTGAATAAAGGAAAAAGATGTGGTAGAGGAAGAGGTTATAGCAATAGCTCAGATAATGGCAGGCAAAATAGATAAAGAGAATTAGGGTGGCCATACACGGGAAGATTAAATCGACCAACCAATTCAGCAGTTTATTTGCCCATGTAGAGGGTGTTCCGATGGGTCTCCCCGATTGATATCTGGCCAAAAATCGGTAACATATTGATTGGGCAGGTTTGAGTTTTCTTGGAGGCCGAGAACCCCATTGGCTAGTTGATGTGGTTCTCCTCTTGTTGGTGCCAATTTCCTTCTTTGTAATGTGATCATTCAGCCCTAGGGATTAACCCAATATTGTCTTGCCTTTGGTGGGCATAACGGGATAAGATATACTCTTAGGTTAATATTTGGCGTCCATGTCAAACAAGCAGATCTTATCATGTATGGCCACCTTAAGATGTGCAAGAGAGCAAGGTAGAGAGCAAAGGAATGGGCAGACAAGGAAGTGGAAGACAATATCACTTAAAGGGCAAGGAAAGGCAAAGAAATAAAATCCAATTTTTACTTTCTTTAATGAAAAAGAAATCTATCTCCAATATACTTTAATTTTAAAATGTGTACCGTTTTTATAAGAAACCTGACTGTATGCAGTGAAATTTTCCCTTCATTTAGTGTTTCTGGCAGGGTAACAATCACTTATGAACAGCAGGGGGAGCCCCTACCTTACTTACCAGCCATGCAGAACTCAAGCAGCTTTGTTTTTTGATCATTTATGACGACCCCTAAGCAGCACAGACCATACTGAGCATGTGCAGTGCCAGTGTCAGACAAAGATGTATAACAAAGTTACAAGATGACAGCCCCCTGTGGCCAACTTTGAAAGCATAAATCATTTGTTTGATTAGGCTTGTGGTGCAGTAATTTCATGTTTATGTTTAGTATACAAAATACAGCATTTCTAGCCTTATTCTATTTTACACTTTCCTTGCCCTTTAAAGTAGAAGTAAATGGCAAATGGAAAAATTTCACAAAAAAATTAAAGAACAGAAGATAGAAATGCCAGAGAGAGATCAAGTAGGTAAACAATTTTAGTGGGAAGTGAAAAATATAACATAAGTAGTAAAATGATAATAATGAAACATTAAAACCAATGACATATTTTTTATTCATGGAATGGGTTGCATCTGCTCCTGGGATTAATGAGAAGGGACTGCAGTGTATGAGATTTACAGGTTGTACAAGTGTTATTCGAAGGGGAGATTTGTTCTACTGCTGGTCCCTGGGGGTCAAATACAGGACACTGTGGCCTTGAGTTCTTGGGTGCATCTTGGGAAATAGTTGTTTAGATTTGCCTTCCAACTGTCAGCTGTCAAACCAAGGGGTGTCTAAGGGAACAAGCAGAAAACATCTTCCAAAAATTGCCATTGCTTCCCTTTTGTTTGCTCTTTCACACACATTTAGCCCATTTCTTTACAAGAACAAAAACAATGATTAAATGTTTTTTTTTACATGTCCTGTGAGAATTTTCCTCAACCTTCTGTGCTTTCTTTGCAGATATAACAGCTTGGTGACCAGTAGGAGAGCGAATGCTATTATTGCAGTTTGTTGGCTGCTGTCCTTTGTTATTGGACTTACTCCCTTGCTGGGTTGGCACAAAGAGGTTCCTCCATCTGGGAACACAACTTGCCGCTCTCCTATGATAGAGTGCCTTTTTGAAAATGTGGTAACCATGGATTATATGGTATTTTATAATTTCTTTGCATGTGTATTGGTACCCTTATTGCTGATGCTTGGCATCTACCTGCGGATTTTTATGGCAGCAAGACATCAACTAAAGCAGATGAAAATGAAAGTGACATGTGGAGAACGTTCCCGTTCCACGCTGCAGCGGGAGGTCCATGCCGCCAAGTCTCTGGCTATCATTGTGGGGCTATTTGCTTTGTGTTGGCTGCCGTTACACATCATCAACTGTTTCACATTATTTTGTAAAGCCTGTGACCGTCCACCACTCTGGATTATGTACATTGCTATCCTACTTTCCCATGCCAACTCTGTGGTGAATCCACTCATCTATGCATATCGTATCCGGGAGTTCCGCCACACTTTTAGAAAGATCCTACGTCAGCATTTGTTTGGTCAGGGGCAACCTTTAAAGACGAGGACCACCAGTGCAAAATCATTGACGTACTATGGAGTAGATGAGGAGACAGGGATCAACCAAATTCGTTCCAGTAGCTGCAATCTGGAAACTCACACCAATGGAAGCGTTTGTAAATTAAAGGAGGAGAGCCGTCAAAATGGGTGCCCATCCCAACACCAAGAGAAAAGGACAGGTAGTTCTAGGTATTCTGGTAAAAAAACAGAGATAATGGAGATCTCCTGACTGGGGAACCTAAGACTAACCCTTTGACTTTGCCTCCGGCCTGAGATGGACTTGGCCAAGAAGCCAAATGTTGTTTGTAAATTTAATGAGAGTTTTTTTTAACTAAATTTATTTATAAATCTTAATTTTACAAGTCATTATGGTTTTATCCAGAAGACCTGTCACTGTGTTCCAAATGAGGCAGAAATGAGAACAGAATGCCTGTATCACATATTGGGTCTGGTGCTGAACTCTCTCATTTGTTTTATTGTTTCTTTTTCCCCACACTGTATACTTGTTTTTTAATATTGTGTATTAAATATGTGCTCCAGAGACCTACCTCTATCACGTCACTGTGCCTCATGGTTGCTCATTAAGCAAGATGTCTGTACTTTATGTTGCCACATTGTAAGTTAAAGGCTTGAAACATCCCTGGTTCATTAAATCACCATTGCTCCCAGCCAAAGAGCAGGCACATGAGCACCAGCTGGTGAACCAAAGGATCATGTTTCCAAAAATAGACATTTTCCCAGAGACCCCAAGGGAGACCCAAGCTCTCAGAGCAGGCTCGCATATTTGTCTGTTTGTAAAGGCTGCCAACAAGGAAAAAAAAACAATCTGAGCAACACTCATTGAATTGCTGGGCTACAAAAAAAACAACATTGAGGCTTAAATTCGCTGAGAGATGGGTCACTAAAGTATGTGTAAAGCAGTCTACCTGATTAAAGGACCAGTAACACCAAAAAAAACCCCCAAAAAAACAAAAGGGGTTTTACACATTTAAATATAATATACCCTTCACTGGTGAAAACTGAGTATTTAATTAAGAGGTTCAAATATAGCTGCTAGAAATAAGTTATTGTGTATGCATTATTTTGCACCACACACACTCACAGCCCTGTACACTTTCCTATAATATCATGTTACTCACAGATACCCATGCAATTTCCTTGTGCGGACAGAGATAAGGTCGGGAGCTGCTTACAGTGTCTTACAATCTACAACTGTCTTCTTTACAAGCACATAGTCTATAAATGTAGCATGGGTTTAAAGGTTTACATTTACACCAGTGTATCAAATACAGTGCCGTAAATAGCAGTAGAAAAAGGGAACGTCTTATTGAGATATTATCAGTGAATTTTTGTTTGTGCCATAAAATTGTGCACACTCGTAAGAGAACAAGAATCCAGTTGGAAAATATTACTGGATTTTGTGGGACATTGATTCTTATCTTCCTTTTAGCAACAGATACATCACAAATCAGGATTGGGGTACTAGATGCAATTAGCTCTTGTAGTTTGTTTCATTTAGCTCCATAATCATATAGCTCCATAAAGCCCAGATC
Source organism: Xenopus borealis (assembly GCA_024363595.1). Lineage (NCBI taxonomy): Eukaryota > Metazoa > Chordata > Amphibia > Anura > Pipidae > Xenopus > Xenopus borealis. The sequence goes on from CM044431.1 coordinate 165,938,572, forward strand.
CCCCCCCTAGCAGCCTAACAACAGAACAATGGGAAGGTAACCAGATAACAGCTCCCTAAAGCTGGCAGAGATCGGTCGTTTGGTTGATCAGCCAGGTTAGAAAATTTCTGTCGGCTGCCGATAATATCTTTGCGTGTATTGCTGATCGTACGATTTACTTTGGGAGATTGTCACTAGGTTTTGTCAGACACGGCTTTCGTACGATCCCTGTAGGGGCAGAACATCCGGCTTATCTGTTCTTTTTACTACTTTATTTGATCTGAAGGTTAGTGGCAGGTCAGGAGATGGGGAAGTCCGATCATTCAAGTATTCGAATGATCGGATCTTTGTGTCTATGGCCAGCTTAACACAAGATAACAGCTGCCTGGTAGATCTAAGAACAGCACTCAATAGTAAAACCCATGTCCCACTGCGTACTATTCAGTTACATTGAGAAGGAAAAACAACAGCCTGCCAGAAAGTAGTTCCCTGCTAAAGTGCTGGCACAAGTCACATGACCAGGGCAGCTGGGAAATTGACAAAATGGCTAGCTCCATGTCAGATTTAAAAAATGAATTAAAAAAAATCTGTTTGCTCTTTTGAGAAATGGATTTGAGTGCAGGAGTCTACTGGAGTAGCACTATTAACTGATGTGTTTTGAAAAAAACATGTTTTCCCATGACAGTATACCTTTAACATTTAACTAGGCACTATCTAAAAGTCATTTCTCAGTGTAATCGTGGGTTTCCTTTGAGTACTCTGGTTTCCTCAGTCACTCCAAAAGCGCATACAAGTTAATTGACTTTAAATGAAACTGGCCCTAATGCATGTGTATATTGTAAGCTCTGCTTAGCCAGACATTGATACTATTGAAGAAGGATCTCTAGGAAATAGTGCATTAACCCAGCTGGCACTGTATAAATGAACGATTATAAAAATAAACAAATTGTAGCTTACAATATAAAGAAACCTCAACGTTGCAACTTCATACATTCACCCATATGCACTGGTCTGTACAATATCACAAAATTATATGATAATGGGATTTCATTTCATATTCCTTGGCTGCAGTTTTGTTAAACAACTGTATATCTAAACAGACCACACATGGGGTTTGGCTTGCATTTCAAACAAGCAAACATGTAGGCCAATTGGCTACATACAGCACATGGCTGCTAATTTGCATAAGTGTAGTTGGGGGGAACAAGAACAGCATTGAGGCGCCAAAATGGTGTACCGTATCTATATGTCTCCAACTTGACCCTTCTGAATCATTCTCTGTTGTAAATATAGCTTGAATCAAATGACTGGAAGGAAGTAGATAGTCATCATTACAAGGAAGTACAATCCTGTTTGTGAGCATATAAAATCACATCCAGATTTTTTTGCAGAAGATAAAAATCAAACAAAAGCAAAGTACAGGTATAGGATCTATTATGCAAAATGCTGAGGTTTCCTGATCTTTCTGTAATTTGGATCTGCATACCCTAAGTCTACTAGAAAAACATTTAAACATTAAATACCATACAAGCTGGTTTTGCTTCCAATTAGGATTAATGATATCTTAGTTTGGATCAAGTACACCCAGGCCCGGACTGGCAATCTGTGGGTTCTGGCAAATGCCAGATGGGCTGCTATAAGGTCCCATAGAAAGTCAGTATTTAGTGGGCTGGTGGGGGCTGTTTGGGCCTCTATGTGGGCCTCTATGTGGGCTGATTGGGCCTCTGTGTACCTGAAATGCCAGGGCCTATTTTGATTCTCAGTCCAGTCCTGAGTACAAGGTACTGTATTATTACAGACAGTGGCGATTCGGGCCCATATGCCGTCTGAGGCGGTCTTCTTTTTTGCTGCCCCACCCCTCCCCACGCTACTCACCTTTTCACTGCCGGAAGGGGGTCGGGGGTGGTGCACGACGCTAGTGCAGAGAATGTGATCACACTTTCTGCACTAGAAGAGCCGAATTTCTGGGGTAAAAAATGGAAATTCCGCTCTTAGTTACCAAGAGTGGCATTTTTGCTGCCCCTGTTAACCGGGGGGGGCGCTGCCGCCTGAGGCGAGTGGCTCAACTCCCTCATTGGTTGAGCGCCCCTGATTACAGAGAAAAGTAAATAGTTTCTTTTAAAAAATCTCGATTATTTGATAAAATGGAGTCTATGGGAAATGCCCTTCCCTTAATTCAGAGCATTCTGTATAATGGGTTTCCAAGTAGAGGATCCTGTACCTGTATTTTTAAAATGAAATGTAGCGGAAATCATATCTTGCAATATCATGTAATATAAAACTATAATAGCTGTCAGCATTAGAGGTATATAGACAGGTGTATAGTTCAACAACAAGCATAGGGACAGAGGATGGAATGCCATGATTTAAATAGTGCTTATTGCCCCGCTGTCTTCCCTATCTTCAGCACCTAACATTTCCATATTACAGGGTAATTAAAGGGTTATGGGGAAATCACTGGCACAAAGAAGTTGCAGTCTTAAGTAGGGTATCATATAACATATTGTGAAACATATTTCACAGTGCTGTGAAATATATTGGTGCTATACAAATAAATGTTAATAATAATAATAACAATGATAATAATAATCAGTTACAGACCACAGACAACTGAATGTTAAACTCTTACAAGTTTACAGCTTTTCAGAATAGAAATATTATTTAGATATTCTGTAACCCATTTAGATACGGGTCACAGCTATTGATGGTGCCCCAGGTAGTAAAGTCTCTTTCAGGAAGTATGAAATTGAAAGGAACGTGACACTTGCAGAATACGTTCTGTCCATACGCATGTTCTTATCCACTGTGTCCCCATTACAGCAAAGATAATTTGACGTCACTTACATTTTTGAAGGAACCCATCTGTGAGAGAGAGATTCTGCATCCCCTAGACTATTGTGAGAACATTATAACAATTCCATGACTAGAAACATAAAGGGGTGGGAGAATTTAGAATAACAGTCCCTCTGGGAGTTGCTTTGGATAGGAGACAGCTGGTTTAAATGTTTATTGCAGGACCCTGGGATGTCCAGAATAATGAGCAAGTTGTGACAAGGACTTTTTTTTTTAATGAAAGATAAATCATAATTAAATTTAGACCTAAGACTAGTAGCACACGGGTGGTATTTTCTGTAACGTATGCTCAGTGACGTATACACGCTTGCGTTAAGCACCTAGTGTGTGTGTGTGTATAGGCAGGCACAGGATTAGCATGTCATAAACAGAACATGTTAAATTGTATACTTTTGTGTTGAAATCCACTCAATGAATGCTCCCAGGCCTGTCTTTGCACACAAACACCATGTGCAGAAGGCATTTGTCATATATATATATACCCGTGTGCCACTAATGTTGTGCTGTAGTAATGTCAACGTTTGCATTTTGGAGCTGAAATCCACCCTGTGTGCCTGTACTTGGGCAAATTCTGTGGTTTGGGGCTAAGGCAAGGTCCGAGGCAGATTGCAGATACTCAGTCTGCATTTTTCAGCAGTCCAAGTTTCAGTCCCATGTGGCATCATCTTAGCCAAAAACTGGCAATACACATAAATATCTTGGGACTAGACATATTGTCTTGTTCTATTGTCCTTGTTTGATGAGGTCGGCAAACAAACGTAACAATACCTAAGTGGTGGGATAAATTAGACTACTCTGAACATTTCAAAGAAGCAAAATAGTGTCTGCATATGCAATCACCACTTCACCCAATCACCCATGACTATTGTATTGGCCCCAGACCAATGACTGGATAATATTGAGAGCTCTGTAAAACTGTAGAAAGAGGGCTGCATCAGCATCCTAGTGTGGACAATACTTGCCATGGTTTTCAAACCTGACCAACAGATAGAGGTCAGATATCCTTAGGTTATTGTAGGGTAACAGGAGTTTTAGTTCAGCTAGAAGGTGCAGGTTGGCAGGGGAGTAACTACAGAGGAAGCAGACCCTGTGGCTGCAGGAGGTACAGGAAGCCCCATGAGAGCTAATTAATGAGCTAGTTCAATATATATTGATAAGACAAGACAACCTCTGCATATTTTGGAAGCCCTAAAATAAATATGCTATAGAGCCCAGTAACATCTAGTTATGCAACTACAGGTTGGGCAAAGCTTCAAAGGACAAGGAACGTTAAACAGAAGTAGCTAGAAATGTTGTAGATTATGTTTTGGGCTTCTGTACCAGCCCCAGGCAACCACCGCCCTTTATCAATAAAGATCTGTGCCTCCAAAGGTGCCCCAGTAGCATCCCATGCAATAAGTTCAGTATATAAAACATGGCTTTTTTTAATCCTATTCATTTTTAGGGTTTAGTTCTCCTTTAAGTAACTTTTCAAGCTTCAAAAGCAGTATAGGAGGGCCAGGGAAGGAAATGGTAGGTTGACAAACTTCTCCCTGACGACGGAACTTGTGGTGCTTGTGCAGGAAGCAGGTTTTGTGTAATTAGATTACAATAGCTTATGATCTAGATGAGATGGAGCAGCTGCTTCTCCCAGAAACACATCTCTGAAAGTGCAAGTGGCAGTTTTGCGTGTATAATTGATGCACAGAGCCACTTTGATGGCGCAGTACCAACCTATTAATCTTAGCTCGTAAAAGCTGACTTAGGAACACAGGAAGAATCATTGGAACATTTGACATGTGCTAGAGTGCTAGGATTGTCTTTGAGCTTACTGATGTCACTGCCTCTGTTGCTTAAAACTATCATTTTAATTGCTTTTCATTTAAATATGTTTTCAAAAATTGTATACAAACGTTTCAGTGTTACCTTGTATTGAATAGTAGAAGTTGTTTCATTATATAGGGCCAAATTGCTGCCAGTGACAAGCAACTGATACAAACTAATTGCGGAATCAGTAGGTAATGCTAAGTAGTTATATATGGGCTAAAAAACATTAATAACCCTCAGTGAGAGCAGGGAAGGTGGCTGATTCATTGATCAACTACAAAATGGCAAATGCATTTATGGGGTTGGGTAGTTGAAGCATACCTCCTAACATTTTGGAAACGGAAAGAGGAACAAAAAGATTTGGCGCACTGAGCGAGGCAATTTTTTTTGGCTATGCCCCTTTTTTGTGGCCACACCCCCTAATTACCATGCCCATTTTACAAAATTTGCCAGGTTCTGAAAGTTTGAACACATCTCTGTAGTTCTTGTGTTTTATTACAGTTTTACTACTTCTCTCAAGGGACAAAACTGTTACAAATATATCAGATATCTATTCTGGACTCTCTGCCAAGAGCCAATTAAGTTAGAAACATTGTATCTCTTTTGGCTGTGCAGAGAAATAGGGACTTTCCCCAATGCAGAGAAATAGGAACTTTCCCCGTTCAGTGCAGAGAGATCGGGACTTTCCAGTACTAACCCGGGACAGTGGGTTGAGCTGTCAAAAGCGGGACTGTCCTGCTCAAAACGAGACACTTGGGAGGCATGGTTGAAGTCCAACAACTTCTGGAAGGCAGTGGGATGCTAAACCCTGCTCTAGGCATGTGATTGCAAGATGCATTTGCACTACTTTATCTTGATTGGTGCTTTCTCTCAGGTCCAGCAAGTGTTTGTAACAATGACTTTGAGTGTATGTGTGTGAGATGTGAACCAGTCCCTCCTGAACATTCTATTCCTGATTGAATAAGGAAAGAATGATCAGCCCCCTCCTCCCCCTTTATTCCTTGTCAGAGCAATGCTGTGGGAAGGAAGTTTAGGAAGCAGCTGGAGGGGGAAGGAGGACCCCTATTGTATACAGGCAGCAAATATGCATGCCTCTTCTCACATACATTTTATTGGGAATCCATGAAGCTCAACCCCATCCTGTTTCAGGCTAGCTAATCCACACATACACACACACACACACACATACTATTTGCATTAACTGCCTGTAAGATTCACAGAGAGCCACATGCTTCCCTGAGGTGGCTTGCTGCTGTTGCCCCAATTCCCCCACTCACCTTTTTGGCGCTAGAGGGGGTCCATGATGCTAGCGCAGAGACCACAATTGGACTGTCTTCACTAGAAGAGTCAAATTTCCAGGTTACCAGGAGTGGTATTTTTGCTGCCCCTGGTAACCAGTGGGGCCCCCGAGAGTGAGATATTTTATAGGAGTATCTTATATTAGTTCTAGTCACCATTGGCCATTGTTGCTTAACTGTACCACCATACTTTGGGCTCTCCTGCATCAGTCAGTTTTTGTGTGTACATGTATGGTCTCTGTTATCCGTAAACCTGTTATCTAGAAAGCTCAGAATTATGGAAAGGCTGTCTCTTCTCTCATTTTATGAAAATAATCCAGATTTTTAAAAATGATTTCCTTTTTTGCTGTATTAAAGGGGTTGTTCACCTTCAAACAACTAGTTCTTTTCAGATAGATCACCAGAAATAACAACTTTTTCCAATTACTGTCTATTTTCTATTTGTAAAATATTGTAAAAGTTTTTCTAATATTGAAGTGTAAAGTGTCATTTTTCACCTTCTAAAGCAGCTCTGGGATATAATGAATTCTTATTGGAAGCAAAACCAGCATAATGGGCTTATTTTATGTTTCTAGTACACTCAAGGTATGAAGATCCAAATTAAGGAAAGATCTGTTATAAGGGAAAGCATTCTAGATAACAGGTCCCATTACCTGTAATTAGTATGAGGGATAAACCCTTCACACACACAGCCAGGGCCGGATTTACCTAGCAGGTGCCCCTAGGCCCGCTGATGTATGTCGCCCCTGTCCCCTCCCTTTTATTTGCTCAAATTTGCATCATCTTGACTTAGCAAAGGGAATTGGCACACAGGAAATTAAAATTTCTGAACCAATGTGGGTGTGGTTGGGCAGCATGCCGCCCTCTAAAATCCTTCCAACCGGGCCTAGGTTGCCTCTCCACAAATCCGGGCCTGCACACAGCACTGACAATATGGGGCTAATTTACAAAATTCACGTTAAATGATCAAAGTAAAGCTCGATCGAATAACGATCGTACAAATTTTTCGTAAAATCAGATATTCTAATTTGGCCTCTTCGATCATCGAATACCGAATTATCGAATAGACCGAATGATCGGATATTTGATCGAAGGAATAAAAATTAAAAAAATATTCGACTGCCTACTTCGCCAGATTGAACCTACCGAATTGCAATAGAAGCCTATGGGAACCCCCCCATAGGCTTCTGAGACTAAGTGCTGCTCGAATACCATTTGTACGATCGATCGTTCGAATCGTACAAAGTTTTCGGATGCTTGAATTCATCGAGAAATCGTATAGCGAGCAAAATGATAGCCTAAAACAATTCGATAAGCATTCGATGGTCGAATATGATCGAGCTAATTTTGGGGAATAATAGTGAATTTGCCACTAAGTGTACATTGTTGTGTAACCTAACTGGAGAAACAATTGACTGGAACACTGTGGGCAAAATATTTCCCTTCATTATCTAATGCATCCACACCAGGGAGATGGGGGAGCAACCAAATCAATTCAGTGACCCTCCACCAGTCATATTCTTATATGTAGCAAAAGTAAATATAATCCAATCAGTTATTTCACAGGGCCCCTTTGCCAAGATATTTAAATGTTTTGCATTCATAGGCAGCCTAGTCTTTTGTCACTTACGAGGAACAGTGCTGCCATATTTGTGCAGCTCTTAGGATTCAATAATCAGTGGCATAACTACTCGCTGGTGGGCCCTGGTGCAGGATTGGCACCTGGGCCCCCTTATCCGGCTCTCCCTCTATGAATTGCACATTGGAGTTCTCCTAGCCTTTCCGGCGGGCCCCGAGAGGGAGCGGACCCTGGTGCAATTGCACCCCCTGCACCCCTGGTAGTTACACCACTGTCGATAATAGTTAAGAGACTCTGGATGATATATGGTTATTGCATATGTTCCCTTGGAGGAGAGTTGAGGCAAAATCAGAATGTTGTGTGCAGGCCCGGATTTGTGTGCAGGCCACCTAGGCCCAGGCCTAGGATGGCAAAATTTTAGGGGGGGCGGCATGCTGCCCAGCCTCACCCACATTGATTCAGAAACACTGGGGATGCGCAGGAGATACAATGGTTTTTTTAATTTCCCATATGCCAATCCCCATTGCTCTGGTCCAGAAGATGAAAATTTGCAAATAAAGTATGGGGATGAACGGCAGTGGGCCTAAAGGCGCCCGCTATGTAAATCCGGCCTTGGTTGTGTTTTGGCAAATGTTAACATACCTTGAGCACAGGAACAGTTAATATCACAGTGAGCTATGGTGTCTGGGTGCCTGGGGCAATTACAGAAACATTAGTTGAATATACAGGCTTGTACAATTAAGTTCATCTTTGCAGGAAACACATGGAACTGTATGTACAACTAATGGTTTTGTATTGATGTATTATTTTTTATTTACCTCCTGAAACTGTAGGTTTGAGGCTTGTAGGATCTATGAGTGTGTGCTATAATCTTCTGATACGGCATGGGGAACACAGAAGCTGAGGGTACTCAGGGATAGAAACTGAGGGAACATCTCACAAAATAAACACCTGTGAATGAATGATAAGCAGCATCCAAGTCAAGGCGTAAACTGAAATTGGAGTAAGAAATATTACTGGAGTCAAATAAATGCCAAATTCACAAATACATCTCTCTTGTGAATACAGCATTTTTGTATACTTTGTTGTTCCAGAACGATACTTCAGGGAATTTGGATTATAAGATATTAATGACATTTTGCTGGAGTTCATAATGACAAATTCAAAAAGATGATGTTAGTCTGGCACAATTGTTGTATTCCAACTTTTTGACAGAACCCCAGTTTGGTGTAGTGTGGCATAAAACAAATTGGTTTTTTTTAATGATTTTCTTCCATAAACAAACATTTTACTCCAATTTCATTTTACTCCAAATTTATCTTAACCCCACTTTTGTGAATTCCACCCATGTCCATCAGTTTAAGGCATCTACATTTAAAGGACCAATAACAACAATACTGAAAGGCTTTGTACACATGTAAGTAGAGTGTATATTGCTTTGCACTTATAACAGTTGTTAGATTTAGGGGAGTTAGATGCACACTTTAGACTGTAAGTTCTACAGAGCAAGGACCAACTTCCTCTTGTCTCTATAACACTTAGCACAATCTTATAAGTAATTTGTAATTAAATGCATCTTTTTTTAATAACCCCTGTTTGTTTGTTTAATTAATACTGTATACTGTTTTATTGAACTGTGCTGTAAACAAGTAGCACTATATAAATAAAACAATACATATATACATACAAACACAGGGGCTGCAACGCAGTGGCATAGCAGATACCAGATACTCACAATAGAATGCAATGGTTGTGGTATTTAAGGGAACAGTAACACCAAAAAATCAAATAATATACTGTTATGCTGCACTGATACAACTGGTGTGTTTGCTTCAGAAACTCTATTATGGTTTATATAAACAAGCTATTATGTAGGCATGGCAGCAGTCATTCAAAGCTGAGAAAGGAGAAAAGGCACAGGACACACAGCAGATAACAGAAAAGCTCTGTAGTTTATAATGTGCTTATAATGTGCTTAAACGACTGCCTCCATGGCTACACAGCACCTTGTCTATCTAAACTATAGTAGTCCTTCTAAAGCAAACACACACATTTTACCAGTGCAGGGCAACAGTACAATATATAGTAATGTCTTTAAAACTCTTTTTTGGTGCTACTGTTCCTTTAAGATAGACAGAATTATACATCATACAGGTACTGTTATTCTCGATTTCCAATCAGAAACAGAGTGAGGTTACAGTGTCACCTCCTCCTATTGACATACTGTAGTCCTAAACTCTGGATTAACTGGAATATTCTGCCCTCTGGAGGACAAAGCTGTAAGAAGGAATCACACAAAGTTAGTGGACAAAATAAATGTGACATTATTATGAAGCAAATGAGTTGCAAGTAAAATTCTGGAGAGCAATGTGATTCCCCATCATACTCGGGAGATGGATAGTGGCAGGGGAGATTTCTGATATCTGCCCCATGGCCAAGGAACTACGGGTAAGTTAAAAATGTGTCCCATCAGTTTCATAATGGGGACATGGGGAACAAGGCAGGAAATTGTGATTTTGCATCAAACAAGGACAAGGGATGAGGAACAGTGAGGCAATGCAAAATGTAACTGACACAGAACAGTGAACAAGGAAATAGGCCAGCTGGCAGGTAGTTTAATTTAATGATCTATTCATAGCCTGAGCTCCCTGGTCTCCTAGTAATCAATTCTTGCTATTCACTGCTTTGTACATGAACCAGGATATGTTTGCTTTTCCCTGAAACCAGATTTTCTGTCTCCTTTCTGGCGCCTCGAACTTTCCTATTCCTTCTCCTGTAGCCTTGGCATTGTTCATACACAGTGATTCCTGCATGATTCCTCTGTGTCTAGATGGGGCAGTTTATCAATTTATGGTCCTTTATTATATTTCCCTTTGATGCCCAAAAACAGGCAGCTTCAGGCATAGAGCAGGGAACAATATGGTAGTGTTCTTTTTCAAATTCTCTATATTGAATTTTGAATAAGTCAGCAGAACAGTTTAAAACAGTTCTAATTGATTTTTTGCTCAACTGATTTTAGAGCCCAATAACCATTGTTTCAAAATTAGTAATATAAAAGCAAGTAGTGATAACAACATGTGAATGGTACATTCACAGTCACAATAGGTTGTAATAAGAATTTCCCGACCTCTAAGATTTTTTCCTATAAATGTATGAATAAATTGCCTTTTCTTCTCACTCTTTCCGGCTTACACATGGAGGTCCATAATTGCAAACTGGAGAGCTGCTGAATAAAAAGCTAAATAACCCAGAAGCCACAACAATAAAACATTAAAAACTACTCTCTGCATCTTACTAAAAGTTATTGTAAAGTGTGAACAACTCCTTTAATAGGTGTTTCTAAGACACACCCCTATTATGAAATTTCCAGGTTAGTGTCAGCAATTAAAGCTCATATCTTTGCCCATGTCCAGTCTGCATGTCATCCCCCTTTTGCTGTACTTAAACGCATAATATTCACTTATCTGCACCTTGATCTAAACCAGGGGTCAGGAACCTTTTTGGCTGAGAGAGCCATAAACGCCACATATTTTAAATTGTAATTCCGTGAGAGACATACAATATGTTTAAAACTAAATACAAGTAAATGTGTGCATTTTATGTAAGACCAACACTTTTAAAGTACAATAAGTCTCTGAATTCTTTCTAATAAAGCTGTTATGCTGTTGCTAACCAGTGATAAATAGTACTTCTTACCATTACTGAGACTTCTGGTGCTGCATGGTTTTGCTGATGGCTTTGTAGTCTGGTTGATGCGTGGTGAGGTTAAGTTTCATGTGAAATATCACTGTTCTTCATAATATTTTTCATGTCTTCTTTTCTGGCACCCTTCTTTCTAGTCATTTTATCAGCAGAGCGCAAGCCACGCCACCCGTTATTTTTATAAAAGATTTGTCGGAGAGCCAGATGTAGCCATCAAAAGAGCCACATCTCGCTCCCGAGCCATAGGTTCTAAACCATCCTGCTCATGATTTTGGATTATACTGGAATTCTTGTCAGACTGCACCAAATCTTTGCATTTAGCACTTTACATTTAATAAAAGAGGCCACTGTCATTTTCTTTTTAAAGCCTCAGCTACAATGTGAGAGAACCCAGGAAAACCATAGGCTTTATTTAGATTATATCTTTATTTCAATTGCATCTAGCTTATGTTGATTGACTCTTGTTATGAGGTACTGTAAGGGTGATGGAGTTCCTTTTGGGAGCTTTAAGTTCAGTGTTTTAAGAAGCTCAAAGATGTCGTGCCAATTTCAGGTACACAGAGGCCCAATCAGCCCACAAAGAGGCCCAAACAGTCCCCACCAGCCCACTAAATACTGACTTTCTATGACTATACTATACTGACTTATAGCAGCCCCTCTAATATTTGCCAGAACCCACAGATTGCCAGTCTGGGCCTGATCCCCATTTACTTGCATGGTAATCACCTGTAAGCTCTTGCCCAGCAATAACAGGCAACAGGAGCTTGTAATGGGAGTTGCTTTAGTTTAGTCTTTTAGCTACTCACTTTTAGTTGGCCTTCTTGGTCAACTCTCCAGTCCATAATGAACACTGTTGCTAGGCTTATACATTTCAGCAACCACTCCTCCTCTGTCATGCCATTCTGCCAATCCCTGCACTGGCTTCCACTGCCCTTCAGAATTAAATTCAATTTAATGACCCTGACATTCAAAGCACTTCATAACTCTGCCCCACCCTACATCTCTGAACTAATCTCCATATACTCACCCAACTGCTTACTACTCTCCTCTACTGACCTGCTACTCAACTCTTCTCTCATTACCTCCTCACATGCTCGCATTCAAGACTTTGCAAGGGCTGCAACCTTCCTCTGGAATTCTCTCCCACGGTCTGTCCAACTTTCTCACAACCTTTCAGCTTTCAAGTAATCTCTAAAAACCCACTTTTTTAGAGAAGCCTACCCTCACTCTTAACTACCCAATGCATTACCGCTTACATTACTACATCTTTCACCCACTTTACTCTGATCTTTCCCACTCCCACACCTTGTGTATCACTCCCTTCCCAGCTCTTTCTGCACAGGGCCTTCCTCACCTTTTGTACCGGCATTGATTGTGATGTAAGTAACTCCATATGTTCTATGTATGTAATTCATGCAATTTAGTTGTATAATCACATTCACTTTACAGTGCTACGAAATAGGTTGGTGCTATAGAAATACATGTTATTATTAATCATAATAATAATAATAATACTCACGTTGTCAGTGGTATTATTAATACGTACATATTCTGCTGATATGACCACTTCTAGATGGAGCATTATATAGTCAAACTAATCAAACTTGCTCCACTATATCAACACTTATTCTAATACCTGTTTTACATGTGTTGTTCCCATCTCCCCATCAATCTTAGCTAGCCATATACTGGAATGGAGGCAGCAGATATGACACAGATACAAATGAACCAATATTGCTTCAACGTTTCTCATTCACAATTCATTTGTGAAATTAGGTTCATAACATACATTGTATTTTTACCTTCCATATGGAGCAACAGTATTGATATTGTGGACAATTTCATCTTCATGAATTAAAATTACTTTTTTGCATTCATTTTGGCACAGACTTTAGACAGAAATGTTTCAGATCCAAATTGACAGTAAAATGTCAGTGTGGACCTATAATGTTGCTGTCTGGTATCTTTGCTAAATTTATTCAATAATTGCATTTTACTGCAACAAAGTATTGGAATGCTGTCCAGAATATCAATAATATGATACATTTCACAAGGTGAGAAGAAGACCATGAGAATATCCTGATCCTGTTAATCTGGGTCTGGGCTCTAAAGTTACAGATACAAGTATATAATACTGATAGGCCATGCTGTATGAACAGTGTTATTAAAAAGCCTCACCATTGCTCCTTGTGTAGCGAAAGTACTGCAGACAAGAAGGTGATAGTGCACCCTAACCCACTATCCCTGGAGGACCATTACTGTCTCTTTACTGCTTGAAGTATTTTTATAGCACTGTTCTATTGGCAGAGAAAACAGATCTTCCCTTACCACTAGGCTATTGTTATTTCAGTGTAGACCAATAGGTGGCAGACCAACCTCTGTCTGTTTTTGCTGCTCGGGAAAATATTTTGAATGTAAATTTTACATGGCAGTTTTAGGATTTTTGATGCAATAACATCCCAGGGTGTCTCTGCGAATCCTATTGCCCAGCATTGTGATTGCTTAACTAGGCTGGTTACCAGTTCTAAGCTCTGCAGGTATATTTACAGTCCACTCTTGTGCCTAAACATGGCTCATATGGACACATTCTGCTGCCTTCCATGGTCCCAGACAGCTTAACAAGAGAATTGCCTGTAAGAATTCACTAGCTAAATGACAGTTGAGCCTCATTATTATTGCTAATAACAGATGCTGCTTTGGTTGGTTATTGACAAGAAAGAAATGGTTAAGGAGTACACAAACTGACCCACAAATGCTATTCATTTTATCTGCTACTCATATTGCTGGTATAATGAGAATCAACTGTCATTTAAGCAGTAAATTCTTACAGACAATTCTCTTGTTCTGCCACTGCCTACATAATCTAGGAAAGGAAGTGGGGTTGAAGGATGGACACCTCTTTAGCAGGCAAATGAAATGGGCGAGGGTGCAAGGTCCCTAATGATACACAGATGTAAATTTTTAGGGGAATGAATAATCACACAGAGCACAGTAATCTAAGATGCTGATAAACATGTAGGAGAGTTGATGAAAAATATGAGAAGGAATATAGCCAAAAGCTAACATTTTAGTTAGGTGGATGAGAGAGAGTAGAGACTTGGCAGGGAGGACAGCAGAAACAGATTGTTGTGTTAGATAAAATAAAGTCAGCCTTGACTAAGAATATCTCTGATTATATCTGGTTTTCCATAGAAAGCCAATCTGCGAGTGAGAATGGGACAGAAATTTTAAAGCAATGTTAAGATGCTGGATGGTTCGGTAATAAATAAAAAGATGGAAATTATGCTGAGATGTGAGAAGGAATTTTCTTGTTATTGTTTTCTTTAACAGGTTCCATTTTTTTTTTTATCTCATGTTTAATTGACTCAATCTGTTCTACAAAATGGATTTAATAGCATAATTCACTTTTCACCCTAGGGTTATCCTGCAGTTGAAAGGAAAGACTCACTTATTAATATCCAGAAATATCTTGTGGTTTCTGTGTTAGTTTCCATGAAGTTTTAAAACTTTCCTTTGTGGGAAAATGAATATACATTCCTATCTTTAAAGGCATATTCTAAAAATATAGAAATGCATTTTCAGTAAGACGTTATTACTGCATTTTATTTATCTTGTCCTTAAGGAAGCATGGTGGATAACAACCTGAAACACATTGGGCTTAATTGTACTCATCTGTTTTACTACGTGCTGTACCTTGCAACAGTATATACTGGTTTTTATGTGGAACACTGGAACATTTTCTCACCACTGGGGCATTTGAATATCTGCTGCAGGACCATATGTACCTTATTCCTATCCATTCTTATCTGTTGAGTAGACTGTCTCACTGGGTGTATTGTAAAGGGGAGATCACACAAGTGCACAAGGATTTTATTGGTCATTTTTTTGGATATACATAATTTGTATTAAAGGGGTTGTTCACCTTTGAGTTATCTTTTAGTATGATGTAGAGAGGGATATTCTGAGACAATTTGCAATTGGTTTTCATTTTTTATTGTTTGTGGTTTTATAGTTATTTAGCTTTTTATTCAGCAGCTCTCTAGTTTGCAGTGTCAGCAATGTGGTTTCTAGGGTACCCTAGCAACCCTGAATTGATTTGAATAAGCGACTGGAATATGAATAGGAGAGGGACTGAATAGAATGATAAGTAATAAAATTGCAAATCATTAAAACACTATGAAAAATAAATAATGAAGACCAATTGAAACGTTTCTTAGATTTGGGACTCCTGCACAGAGGGGATGATTCAGGAAGCTGCAGTTCACTAATTGAATATTGGATGTTTGATTGTGAAGATCATGTTTTAGTTCTGAACATTTGTTTAACTTGTATACTATATATAGTGATGATATGTTATTCATGCTTTAAAAAGAGTATTCATTATTCACATCAGTCATTGCTGCAGTGGAGCTTACAATCTAAGGTTACTACAACATACACACGGTTCCATTTCATATTTTATATTTATGTACAGCCTGTTGCTTTAATTTGATCTTTGTAAAAACTAACAATGGTTATTCATTTTGCAGGAAAGGGACAGGCTCACAGAGTTGCATTGTGGGTTACCTCTACCTCAAACATTTACAGCAGAAAAGTGCACACACATTCCATGGTTACACCCTTTGTCACATGAAAGTATACATATTCTAGTTAAACTCGTGGTGTACTGCAGGGCTATCCAACGAGAGAGCCACAGGCTGAGATTTTTATGACCCCTAGGCGGTTTAAACTCCACTGACTTCTTTGAACACACCTGTATGAAGCCCAGTCTTCTCTATGGATACTGTAGTGTCCGGAGCACCTGCAAGTACTGAATGCATATGAAATGTACATATTGAATTGTATGTGTTCATAGATTACATGTGCTCCTTGTGTATAGTCCCCATACTGATGTTAGTTAACTGGGTTCCCGTGTGGTCATTGTCACAAAAAAGCCACCATGTGGGAACGGAAGTGAAAAGTTACAGAGCCCCATGTCAGCATTATGCATGGTTATTATATGTGGGTTCCAGGGCTGGATCAAGGGAATCTTCTTCAGCTTTGCCATTTCAACTTCACAAAGGCCCAATAAATAGTGACCATCTATGGCATCTGGCTCAGCCTTTTCCAGAATCTACTCATATCCAGTAGAGGCCGGGAGGTTCCTACCCTAGAACACTGGCAGGGTTGTCTTAGTTGCACTGATAACTCTGCCACCACCTTCTTCCCTGGCCCCTGAAGCAAAGCCACCAAAAGTCGCTTACTTCACCTCCAATCTATTTG
>CM044431.1:165978232-166000711 GCA_024363595.1 Xenopus borealis
CTAGATAGTTAGCTTGTAAACTAAGGCCTAATAACAGTCTGAAGTAACTATTCATTCTAAGGGTTTGGGAGTACAATTGAGACAGTTTTTGAGACAGAGACCTAAGAGAAGTCTTGTAGACGAGAATGGGCTGAAGTAATTAGAGGAGAAGAGAGGCGAAGGTCAGAAGCAAAACAAAGGTTGCGTGAAGGTGTGTATTTTGAGACTAATTATAATGAGGAGCTTCATTCTTAGAAGTTCTTATAGATTGGAGAAGACATTGACAAATGACTGGGTGTGGGAATAACAGAGGGTAGGAATAATAAGAGAGTGGGGCCAGGGTTTGGGGAAATGTCCCCAACTGCAAGTAACAGCAACAAGGAAAGTGTGCACATTGTAATGTTTGATGGTTTGAGAGTGGTTAAGTGAGTTAATAATGCAAGACAGTGTGCTCAGATTGAGAGAGAGGGTGATGTGAGCAGTGAAGAGGAGATTAGAATTTCAGGATAGTTTGATGGATGTTGGAGGGCTGAAGCTATATGCAGAAGTATAGAAGAGAGAGAGAAAAAGAAGGTAATCAAATTAAACAGTTAAATTGTATAACCAGGTTAAGGTTTGTCTGGATGAGATGTCCAATGTTTACTGGAAGTTTCCAATCCAACTACTGATCCACCTGCTGTCTAACTCTATATGCTGTACTTTAAATTGCTGGACTTTTCATTGTTAAATCTGACATACCTTTCCTGCCATACTCCCCCTTAAAGGAAAACTATACCCCGAAAATGAATTTTTGAGCAACAGATAGTTTATATCAAATCAAGTGACATATTAAATAATCTTACCTACCTGCTATGTATATTTAAGTAAATATTGCCCTTTTACAGCTCTTGCCTTGAACCACCATTTCGTGATGGTCTGTGTGCTGCCTCAGAGATCACCTGACCAGAAATATTTCAACTCTAACTGTAAAGGGAAGAAGTGTTGAAGCAAAAGACAGAACTCTGTCTGTTAATTGGTTTGTGTGACCTAACTTTATAGTTTATTTGGTATGTTTGTGTGCACCGTTGGATCCTAGGATCCCAGGAGGCTGTCCTTATTTTTTAAAATGGCTATTTTCTATTTATGATTACCCAATGGCACATGCTACTAAAAAAGTGTATTATTATGAAAATGGTTTATTTGCATGAAGCAGGGTTTTACATATGAGTTGTTTTATGCAATATCTGTTTATAGAGACCTACATTGTTCGGGGGGTATAGTTTTCCTTTAAGTAAGACAAGTTAAAAGACCCAAGACTCTCCTAGTCCTGGTTAACGGTAATTAAAGGAAAACTATACCCCCAAAATGAATACTTGAGCAACAGATAGTTCAACTCTAACAGGAAGAAGTGTTCTGACATAACTTTATTGTTTGTTTGGTATGTTTGTGTGCATCCTTGAATCATACAATCCCAGGGGGCTGTCCTTATTTTTTAAAAATGGCTATTTTCTATTTATGATGACTCAATGGCACATGCCATAAAAAGTATATTATTATGAAAATTGATTATTTACATGAAGCAGGGTTTTACACATGAGTTGTTTTATACAATATATTTTTATAGAAACCTACATTGTTCGGGGGATATAGTTTTCCTTTAAGCAATTAATAGGACTGAGACAGATATGGCAATAAAATGGACATTAAACCTCTTTAGGGAAGCAAGTAGGAAAGTTGCAAGATAAATTAAATAGCAATAGAACATATTGCACATTCCCCACAATTAAAAAATTGGCAATGGTATTAAATTATTTAGCAGCTGACTTGAATGGTGAGTTGCCGAACGCAAGGAGTAATAGAGCCGATTTAGCAGGTATGGCACATACCCCACAATTTAGACCAGGGATCCCCAACCTTTTGAACCCGTGAGCAACATTCAGACGTAAAAGGAGTTTGGGAGCATAAAAAATGTTCTTGGGGGGCCAAATAAGTGCTGTGATTGGCCATTTGGTAGCCCCTATGTGGATTGTCAACCTACATTGAGATGCTGTTTGACAGTGCACCTAGTTTTTATACAACTAAAACTTGCCTCCAAGCCCAGAATTCAAATATAAGCACCTGCTTTGAGACCACTGGGAGCTACTGGTTGGGGATCACTGATTTAGAGTATATATATATATATATATTAATTATAGGCATCATGGCTGAACGTTTACCGTTTTTCCACATTCACTCCATGGGATTTGGCATGTGCAAACAGCTGGTTTACTCGGTTTTCTTCTGCATCAAAGTGTTTTCTGTAAAATGACTAAGAAAAGAGAATGGCTAATGAACTAGCAGGTCAACCTGATGCCATAAATATGGATTCTAAATAAGCTTCCTACAGGAGCAACAATTTTCTCTCCTAATTTCACAAGGCCTCACATGCTTATCACAGGTAAAGGAGAACTAAAGCTTAACTAAAAAAGTAGATATGTTGTACATTATGTTTTGGGCTTATGTACCAGCCCAAGGCAATCACAGTCCCTTAGCAGGAATGATTTCTGCCTCTGAATATGCCTCAGTAGCTCCCCACATTCTTTTCTGCCTATTCACTGCACATGCTCTGCACTGTCACTTTCTGGAGATTAGGGACTGACTCCCAATATACTAATTTTTATGATACATGGTGCAGTAGTTTTGTATATGAAATATGGCATTTATAGCCATAATAATTTTTCGGGGTGAGTTCTCCTTTAATACTCATGCCACAATCATTTAAAGTGTCACTACCTGTATTACAAATAGCAATGATCACACTAATTTCTGCTAGATAAATGTTTACATTGCACTGTAACAAGAGAAATTAGTATGCTGTGCTTTGAAGATTTTAACTCTAGGTAAAAAAAAAATCACAGCAGCTAAGAACTACACACGTCACTCCATTTGCACAGGTCTTACGTATCAACATGTGTTAACAGTTTGTTCAGTATTCAACCTGTAGTTATATGTTATACAAATAAAACTATGAAACTGAGAATAAGCATTTTCTTCCCAAAATTACAGAGTTAGAAATTAAGCACAGGTTCTATTCAAACCTACGAGTATGTCTCCATAGATAGATTCACAGGTACATGTGTACTGTAACATACTGTACAATGCCTGACAAGAGTTATCCCACAGTATAAATTTAGTTAAAATGCAAATATTAAAGGAGTTGTCCACCTTCAAACAACTAGTTGTTTTCAGATAGATCACCATAAATAATGACTTTTTCCAATAACCGTATTTTCTATTTGTAACCATTTTCCTAATATTGAAGTGTAAAGTATCATTTTTCACCTTCTAAAGCAGCTCTGGGAGGGGGGGGGCACCGACCCCCTCCCCCCCCAACTGTTCTAAACTGATACATTTCTTATATTTGTCCCCGCTGAGCAGAATCTCTGGGTTTCATTACAGGCAGCTGTTAGAATTGATACAATAGTTGCTAATACTCCAGAGATCTTGCTGTGAAATGTATCAATTAAATGTTGCAAAATTGTATCAGTTTAGAGTCTGCACCTGAATTACTGAGCTGTCAGACTCAAACACCACAGACACCAACATTCAACCTTGAACTTAGATTTTGGAAAAACAGTAAAAAATAAATAATGGAAAGTAATTGAAAAAAAATATTTATTTATGGAGAACAATCTGAAAACCACTGAACAGAAAAAAACTGTTTGGAAGGTGAACAACCCCTTTAACTCATTAAGCACAAGCTCATCTTTCTACACAATGATTCATGCGCTGAAAATTACTGTATTGCTTATAACCCTACAGTTTGTGTAAGTCACTCAACAGATACACTAACCTGGTTCTTATAACCTTTATCAACTCCTAAAGTCTGAGTGCAAAACAGGTGCCGGACCCCAAAATGGTGCATAAGATAGGCTAGATCAATTGTCCAGATGCTCTTGGTGAGTTGGAGCTCATGCATAGCATTCTGAAACGCATTCTCATGCAGTAGGTTCAGATACCTGGTGGGAAGCAAAAGAATATTTAGGGCCACACCCACAACACAGTGAGGAAAAATTATAGCTTCTAGATCTAGAGTGTCTCAGCTAACCATTGCTTGTTCCATTTGGAGCTGCTGGTGTATCATAGCACACTGGAAATCAGCTCTCCAGGGGAAACAAAACACCTGAACATACATTGTCATTTGCAACCACATAAGAATTCTGCAGTTGTCTTTGGCATAATTTCCTGTGGGTGTAAAGTGCCCCAAGTGCCATCACCCTAATTAATGGGGGGCAGTGAACCCTGAAGTTAATATTTGCAAAGAATACTGGGGCTCATTAATAAACAGTGGGCAAATTTGCACCTGGGCATTAACCCATAGCAACCAATCAGTGATTAGCTTTATTCTGCAGATGCTGATTGAACAATGAAAGCAATCTTATAATTGGTTGCCATGGGTTACTGCCCAGGTGCAAATTTGTTCACTGTTTATGAGCCCCACTGTGTCTTAAAAAACTGCAAATGAGACTGATTTGGAATCTGAGCCTTAGAGGGCAAGGAAAGGCAAAGGAATAAAATCCAATTTTTACTTTCTTTAATGAAAAAGAAATCTATCTCCAATATACTTTAACTAAAAAATGTGTACCGTTTTTATGAGAAACCTGACTGTATGTAGTGAAATTCTCCCTTCATTTACTGCTGTGGATAGGAATTGTCAGAGGGTCCCTAACTTCTGGCAGGAAAATAATCATACTTATGAACAGCAGGGGGAGCCCCTGACTTACTTACCAGCCATGCAGAACTCAAGCAGCTTTGTTTTGTGACCATTTATGATGGTCACAGTCCCTAAGAAGCTCAGACCACACTGAGCATGTAGTCTAGTCTTGCAAAGATGTTTAACAAAGTTACAAGATGACAGCCCCCTGTGGCCAACTTTGAAAGCATAAATCATTTGTTTGATTAGGCTTGTGTTGCAGTAAGTTCATGTTTATGTTTAGTATACTAAATAGAGCATTTCTAGCCTTATTCTATTTTACACTTTCCTTGCCCAAGATGCCCCACGTGCACGTGCTCTGTGCTGCTGTCACTTACTGAGCTTAGAGACCCACTCAGAATATAAAGTACACATAGAATAGAAATGTAACAATATAAGGAGGATTAGTCATTAATTCAGATAATTACTACATGGTAGCACAAAAACCAGTGCAATTAGCATCAGAATTTAATAATCATCTCTGTAGCATCGGCTTATATTACAGACAAACCTCATTTTCTGCTTGATAATTTGCTACAACCCCTAATTTTAGCTTCTCAGCCGCTGCTCAGAGCCCACTGAGTATGTGAGTGTCACAAGACACTTTCCAAGATGGTGACCCCCTGGATCATTGCTGCGATTGACAGGCTGAAACAATGCTGAGTTCAGAGTGCAGGACAGAAGGACAAAATCGCAGAATTACTGCTAATGTGCAAATGTATTGTAGTCCATACGACATGTTTCAGGCACCATCTGCCCTTTTTCAAGTGAAAAAGGGCAGATGGTGCCCGAAACATGTTGTGTGGACTACAATACATTTGCACATTAGCAGTAATTCTGCGATTTTGTCCTTCTGTCCTGCACTCTGAACTTTGCATTGATTTATTGGGTGCCAGGACGGAGCACCAGTGGGACAGAAATAGGACCAGCTGCACTTCGCCTTGTATATAAACTTTCTTGAAAATGACAAGCTGAACCGTTAGGCTGGTGCAATAAGTTCAGTATATAAAACATGGCAGTTTTAGCCATATTCATTTTTAGGGTTTAGTTCTCCTTTAACAGAGCAGTAGTTTATGGGCTTTATGGGGCAGGGACCCCCATTTGAAGAAGAAGAAAGCAAATAATTCAAAAATTATAATAAAAAAAATAACAGCCAGCTGAAAAATGCTAAGAACATTTATTTATATTATATTATACTAAAAGTTAACGTGAAGTTGAACTACCCCTTTACTAGTTGGTTTGGAAACACAAGGCACCTCTATAATACTGCATAATCATATTTGCGACCTTCTGCTTAAAATCCACAACCCTTGGTCATCCAGGTGTTCCAGAGCTACAACTCCCAATATGCTTATATGCATGCTAGAAAAAATAATTTAAAAAAAGCAACTTTGGTATTAATTTTCCTTTTAAATCTTTCTCCATGTTCAGTGTTATCAAGTACTTACTGCAGCACCATGCGGGCACATGCCAGGCCACAATCCCAGTGAAAGGACTGCTGGATGAACGGCACCTTCAGCTGGACATGATCACCTGCAATATATACACATGAGAATCAATGGTAGCCATCTCTAGTTAACAGGGTTGTTTCCTCAGAGCTGTATACCAGGAATAGTGTGAGGCTTTATCTGTATGCCAGTAAGCAACAGGGTGCCTGTGCACCTCCATGTTTGTAAGGCAAGTGATTGGAGGAACCGGAGTGAATTCTATATGGGAAATATAGGCAATTGGTTGAAAAGACAGCAGCTAACACTTTGACAGGAGATACTAATAATGGATTCAGGCAGTGGTGAAGGGAGGCAGATAATGAACAGAAACAACTGCACCAGAAAATAGAGCGGTGTCTGGGGAAGGAATTCATGTAGTTATGAGACGGACTGAGAGAGAACTGCAAAAGGGGCGTGTGATTACAACATAAGCACAAAGCTACCACAGCCTGAACAGACGAGGCGGCTCCCAGACTACAGTAGTAGGTTTGAGATTGCCACTGAATAAGCCTGTGAGAGTCGCCAGAGGGCCGGGGAGCACAGATACACACTGCTGTCGGTGTCCGAGGTACCAGGAGCTTTTGTCGTGGCTTTGCTTCCCTCGGTATCGCTGTGTCCCGGGTTCTTCATATTGTTTTCACGGTGTCCCTTAGGCTCCGGGCTTCCTTCATACCTACCCTGCTTGCCCGGGACTCCCGAGGCGGGGCCGGAAACTGCACCGAGCGGCCCAGGGAAGGGTACCATGGTAACTACCTGCTGCAGTCTTCCGCCCTCTTAGTACTGCCGACCTTTGTGCAGAATGGGTTGTGACTTGTTGAGGTGCGGATGAAAGTCAGTGCTTAAATCATAATAAGGACGCATGAGTGCACTGTTAGAAGTACTTCATATACTACACGAATAGGGAAGTGTGTTCATTTTCTTGTTCTGGTAGCAGTCACTGTTCTGCATTACACTGCCACTCAACTGGAAGCAGAGGAACAGTCTGATTAGTGGCTAGTTAGGCCGGGGTTCGACTGGAGAGTCAATTTAAAACTCCTAACAAGGCACACATACAGTTTTAATCTCCTAAATTCCTGTCTTCTGTTCTTTATATTAATTGAAATTGAAATAGGGTTTATACAGAACCATATCGTTTAATAGCCGACTGATTAGGCATATTAAAAGTTGCAGTCAAACTAACCTATTTGCTCTTTAAAGGGATACTGTCATGGGAAAGAACATTCAAAATGCATCAGTTAATAGTGTTGCTCCAGCAGAATTCTGCACTGAAATTTGTTTATCAAAAGAACAAACAGATTTTTTATATTTAATTTTGAAATCTGACAGGGATTAGACATATTGTCATTTTCTCAGCTGCCCCTAGTCATGTGACTTGTGCTCTAATAAACTTCAGCAACTCTTTACTGCTGTACTGCAAGTTGGAGTGATATCACCTCCCTTTTCCTAACAACAGAACAATGCGAAGGTAACCATTATGCCTCTTTATAGATCCCTAGTAAGACCTCATCTGGAATATGCAGTGCAGTTTCGGACTCCAGTCCTTAGGAGGGATGTAAATAGGCTGGAGAGAATGCAGAGATGTGCAACTAAACTGGTTAGAAGAATGGAAAACTTAAATTATGAGGGTAGACTGTCCAGGTTGGGTTGCTTTCTGTGGAAAAAAGGCGCTTGCGAGGGGACATGATTACAACTTTACAAATACATTAGAGGACATTATAGACAAAATATCAGGGGACTTTTTTACCCATTAAGAGGATCACCGCACCAGAGGCCACCCCTTGAAGCAGCGTAGGTGGTTCTTCACAGTGAGGACAGTGAGGTTGTGGAATGCACTGCCGGGTGATGTTGTGATGGCTGATTCTATTGATGCTTTCAAAAGGGGTTTGGATGATTTTTTGGACAGACATAATATCAAAAGCTATTTTGATATTAAACTCTACAGTTAGTATAACTATGGGCATTTATGGTTTGTGTGAAAGAGTGGAGGGGTGTGTGTATGTATGCTGGGTTTTAATTTGGAGGGGTTGAACTTGATGGACTTTGTTTTTTTTTTAACCCAATTTAACTATGTAACTGTGTAACCAGATAACAGCTGCCTGGTAGCTCTAAGAACAGCTCTCAATGGTAAATACCCAGGTCCCACTGCGTCACATTCAGTTAAGAGAAACAACAACCTGCCAGAAAGCAGTTCCATCCTAAACTGCTAGCTTTTTCTGAAAGCACATGGCCAGACAAAATGACCTGAGATGGCTGCCTATACACCAATATTACAACTAAAAAAAAATACACTTGCTGGTTCAGGAATTACATTTTCCCTGGTCACTATGGCAGCCTACACACCTTTGGGGAAAACCCAAAGGTGTATAGGCTGCCCATAGTAACCAGGAAAAGAAAATTTCGGTAAGTATTGTAGTAAAATTTTCCCTTTTATATGGTAGATTAAATTATTTACAGTGTAATTTATAAATAAAAACTACACCATAAAAAGCATGACAGACTCCCTTTAAAGGAACAGTAACACCAAAAAATAAAAGTGTTGTAAAGGAATGACAACAGGGCCGGAATTAGGGGTAGGCAGAATAGGCACATGCCTGGGGTGCAAAGCTGGAGGGGGTGCCAGGCATGCACCTTCTCTGCCTCCTACCCATAGTCCAGTCCCCTCTCGCTGGTGCTCACATCCTTGTCGCTAGTGTGGGGGTCTTTTATGCAGATGCATGTGTAAGAGCGTTTCTTTTTGCACCAACGTGGGCGCTGTGACCAACCCTAGGTGTTGTATGTAGGGATGCCACCTCTTCTGGAAAAAATTACCAGCCTTCCTATATATTTATAATTTTTCCCTATTTATAACATTGGGATAAACCATAATTTTTACATGCCAGGGGGTAACTAGGGTTGCCACCTTTTCCTGAAAAACATACCGGCCTTCCTATATATTTACCTTTTTTCCTATTAATAACATTGGGCTCAACTATTGAAAAATACCGGCCAAGTGGTAACCCTATGTGTATCCTGTGCCTTTTCTCCTTTTTCAGCTTTGAATGGCTGCCCACCATGGCTTCACAGTAGCTTGTTTACATACACTATAGTAGAGTTTCTGAAGCAAACACACCAGTTGTACAAGGGAATAAAAAGAGGGACAAAAAAGTTGCTGCACTTAGCACAGCAAATTTTTTTGTCCATGCCCATTTGTGTAGCCACGCCTCCTGATTACCATGTTCATTTTACAAAATTTGGCAGGTTATGAAGGTTTGAACATGTGTGTGTTTTTTTCCCCCCAGTTATTACAGTTTTGCTAATGAGAGTGAATAGCTGTGAGTCCTGTGAGTCTAACTTTTCCCAAGGGACCTATTATCTTATCTTGTTACAATTACCTATTTGTTTATCTAGAAATTGTTACAAAGGTATCTTATCTTCTGCTGTGGCTGTTCTGGGCTCTTTGCCAAAAGCCAATTATGTTATAAACTTTGTTTCTTTTTGTGGCTGTTCAATGCAGAGAAAAACGGACTGTAGGTTGAGCTGTCAAAAGAGGGACTGTCCCTCTAAAAACGTGACAGTTGAGAGGTATGCAAAGGCAGATCTTCATAATTTTTTTTTTTTTTGTGCTAGTGTTCCTTTTCACCACTGCAATAAATGAGATGTGGCGTGGCTCGGAACTATGTCACTCATATGTTTCCCACCGGAAGTTTTTGCGCTGGTGCAGTTTCTGGGAAAAGAGGCCGAGGATAAGAGATCCTGTTTCCTGTTCGCTGTGCATTGTGGGGCAGGCGGGACGCCATTCGATCGTAGAGCTGAGCCACGCTAGTAAAAGGCACCGAATACGAAGTTGAGTCCTCGTTTTGCAGAATCCGCCCAAGGCTTAAAGTGTACGAATAACTGAGCGAGTGTGGTGTCTCGGCTAATCGTGTTTTTTGGTTCTCAGGTTGGTGTATTTGGCGTCTGTAATTGTTCTGTGCGTTTGGCTGCTTTGTATGCAAGCGAGTAATTGTATTCACTGCTTTGCCAATATGGTTATACAGGACACAACTCCTCACACTGTTACCTCTTCATTCTAATGGTCTTTAGGCCCCGTTGCCTGTGTGGTAACACCAGTACTCCATTCATTAAGGCAATCTCATTCACTTCCGTTGAGTATGTTGCACAAAAATTACGCGCGTTGGGGAGACATTGGGCTGGCTAGGGAAGCTGTGTATGTGCACGTGAATGCTTTTCTAAAGAATCTATCCAAAAATCTCACCAAATGCAAATATATGCTATCAATTTAATTCTTTGTGGTTAGGAGCTCCCTCAGCCTTGTTCCAACTACAGACATGGGAATAGACAAAGTGAATTTATTAGAGGTGTGATGTTGCCTCTTAAACTTTTTACTGTCGCATCCCTTCTTGCGTCCATGGGTATTGCTAAATTTGCTGTTTCCTAATTGTGTGGAAGCAATATCAGTGTTTGCATGAACTAAGCAGTCTTTGTATATAGAAGATGGGCAGCTCCTGTGCCGGGTAATCTGAAACCACCTTTAGGGCATTCAGACACTTATGTATTAACATGTATTTTTTTATAGTGCCACCGGTATTAATATGAATTTGTGCTGCTGGGTTTCTAGGCAGGTGAATATTGCAGCTATAGATAGGAGTACAGGAATATTGCTACTTGACAAATATGCCCATGTGGTGTAAGACTCTAATTGATCTATTTTTCTATCTAGGTTTGATGTATGGTGCTACTGCAGAATTGTTCTCTTATGAGTAAGAGTGTAGCTTTCATGTTGTGGCTACTACTGGGGAAAATGTCCTCCCACTTGCACCTGATAAGTAATTTCCATAATGTTTGGTAGACTTAAACCTATGGCAACGGAGAAATCAGGAACCTATTTCTCTGATGCTATAAGTGTTGATTTATTTGAACATTTTGGAGATTTTACACAGCTGACAGACTGAGATTGGCTGGAGAATTATTCTGCAGAACTAAATCTGTTTTTTTTTTGTTTTTTTTGTTTTTTTTTGTGATCAATTGACCTAATAATGAATGCTTGTTATCTGTGAATTGACATGCATTCCATTTTATTCATTCCTCAGTTGGGTTTAGTTTTCATATATTATTGTTTAAAGATTTTTAGTTGAATGTATCCTTTAGTTTGTTGATCGGGGACATTATGTCCACAGCCTTGGATATTCTCTTCTGCTTCCTGCTCATTTAATTTCTCCAATTACAGTTACATTTCCATCAGCTATCAATATGTCTATCGGGGTTCCAATCAAAGTCCTTCATGAGGCAGAAGGTCACATTGTGACGTGTGAAACGAACACTGGAGAGGTGTATAGGGGAAAATTGATTGAAGCGGAGGATAATATGAACTGCCAGGTAAGTACAGTGAGTAAGTAAATATTATTACAAGAAAAAGTTGTGCTCACCACTAATTTTTAAAACCATTAGGCGGGGGTGCAATGAGGCTGTGACCACAAAATTCATATAGACAAATGCAAGAGGTCCTCTGTACTCAACCCATTATCAATATAGTTAAGACATTGAGACATTCTGTGCATACAGCTACTAAAAAACGCCTTACCCTTTAAACAACAGGGATTGTTTGTCCATATATTGCAATATATTTAAGCTGGCCAACTATGTCAAAGTCATCCCATATCTGGCCAGTCCTCATTGCACCCCCGCTTAATGGTTTTAAAATTAGTGGTGAACAAAACTTTTTCTTGTTTGTTGTAGTTATACTGGAGCAGTGACCAGCTCCTTGTTGTAGCCCCCACCCTTCCCAGCTATAGTCAGGTGATCCCACTGGTGTCTAATAAAAGGGCAGCCATGATTGGGAGTTTTACTTTGAAAGCAGCAAGTAAGTTGCAGGTAAAACTTAGTCCCTTTGTAAAATGTTTAATGAAGTAATGGAATTCTTAGTGAATCAGATGAAAATTGAGCGTAGGACTGGCCAGATAAGGGATGACTTTGATGTAGTTGGCCAGCTTAAATATATTGCAATATATGGACAAACAATCCCTGTTGTTTAAAGGGTAAGGCATTTTTTAGTAGCTGTATGCACAGAATGTCTCAATGTCTTAAATATATTGATAATGGGTTGAGTGCAGAGGACTCTTGCATTTGTCTATAAGTAAATATTATTGTATAAATGGCAGGTGTACCTAAAACTTGTAAATATTTCCCTCATACCATGTTTGTAAGATACATTGATTGTAGCATTATTTATTTGTACTTTAGGTTATTGCTATTGTTTTTAATCACTTATACATTTTTGCACATTTCAAAATATTAATCTACATTAAAAGTTACCTATAGGTCACATTAATCATTTTTCACTGATATTTCTGCTTTTGTAAGTATTTGTCACTTGAAGTTCCTAAACCTGACTGTTTTGCCAACCTGACTGTCCCATCTTAACCTGTCAGAGTTTCTAATGCTAACAAACTACTGCTGCGCACATATGGCAGCCCCCTCATAGAGGAACACGGGGGTAAGAAAAGTAATGTAAAAACATCAAGCAAATACTTTTATGGCAACATTATAAATAGCATTCGAAGACAATATTATGATGTATAATAAAAAAACGGCTATTTCCTGATGTCCGTATCTATTTAAAGGGGTTGTTCACATTTAAATGAACTTTTAGTATGATGTAGAGAATGATCTTCCGAGACAATTTGCAATTGGCATTATCTTTCTATTTCTGTTTTTTGAGTTATTTAGCTTTTCATCCAGCAGCTCTGCTGTTTGCAATTTTAGCAATCTGGTTGCTAGAGTCCAAATTATCCAGGCAACCATGCATTGATTTGAATAAGAAACTGAAATGTGTATAGTGGAGGGTCTAAATAGAAAGCTGAGTAACAAAGTAGCAATACATGTGTAACCTTACAGAGCAGTTGGTTTTTAGATGTGGTCAGTGACTCCTTTGTGGCTGCAAATAATTAAACCATAAAAAATAATGAATACCAATTGAAACATTGCTCAGAATTGGCCATTCTATAACATATTAAAGGTTCAGTGTAAAAATAAAAACTGGATAAATAGGCCGTACAAAATAAAAATTGTTTCTAATATAGTTGGTTAGCCAAAAATGTAATATATAAAGTCTGGAGTGACTGGATGTGTAACATAATAGACAGAATCCAACTTCCTGCTTTTTAACTTCGAGTTAGTCGGCGACTTGAAGGGGGGTCACATGGGACATAACTGTTCACTGAGTTTTCAATTGATCCTCAGCATTCAGCTCCGATTCAAAGGCAACAGTTATGACCCATGTGGCCTCCCCTCAAGTCACTGATTGGTTACTGCCTGGTCACCAGGGTAACCAGTCAGTGGAAAACAAGAGAGCTGAATAGCAGGTAGTGTTCTGTCATGTTAGACATCCAGTCACTCCAGACTTACATACATTACATTTTTAGCTAACTATATTAGAAGTTTTTATTTTGCACAGCCTATCTATTTACCCAGTTTTTATTTTTATACTGAACAATTCCTTTAAAAGTAAACTTGAAGATGAACCACCCCTTTAACTTTTCAGAATCACCTTTATGGTGCAATGAAGACTTTGTCGCAAAGCACTGGTCACATTTTAAAGTCACAGTATTTAATCAGTAGGTTATATGTTGGCCATACCTTTCCCCTATTTTAATTAAAAGGGTCCTCCATCCAAAAACTGTTTTACATAATAAAAAGAACTCAATATAAAATAATGTAAAATTGCCTTAAGGTGGCCATACGCCTTGAGGTGGCCATACACCCAACGAGCGGATCTCTCCCCGATATGCCCACCTTGAGGTGGGCGATATCGGGATGATCCGATCGTGGGCCTTGGGGCACAACGATCAGATCATAATGGAGGCCATACAGGCGGTCGGATTGCGGGACCGCATCAACGAACAGATGCAACGGGATTTTTCGGCCAGATATCGATCGGTGAAGCCCGTCGGAGGGCCCCATACATGGGCCAATAAGCTGCCGACTTGGTCTGTCGGCAGCTTTTATCGGCCAGTGTATGGCCACCTTTAGAAGAGCACTCAGTGATTTTACGTTTATTTTGAGAGCACATCTTTCCTTTTAAAATTCATTAGTTTTAAAGTAAGGTGTTAATGTAATTTCAGTTGACAGCAGTGTTTGCTTATCCCTTTTTTTGTTTTTTGGGCCTGATTCTAAAAAAAAAATTTGGATCACCAGGTTTTTTTTTTTTTTTCCAATTGTTTCAATCTGCTGTTTTGCAACATTGTTTCAGTAGTCTGAGCCAGAAATGCAGATTCCCTGCCTATTGATTAAACAAGGGGATACCTTGTGGCTTTAAATGTGACCAGTGCTTTGCAACCAGACAATGCATTCATAAGCAGTTAAGCTACAAATAAAACCATGAAAATTTTTATACAGTGGAACCCCCATTTTTGTTTATTTGGGGTCAAGAAAAAAAAAGTGTTAAATCCAGGGGCATGTTATTCGTTATAAATGGGTGGGACCACAAAATGTAAAATGAGGGAAAACCAATCAGGGGATGTAAAATTGAGGTTCCACTGTAGTTTATAATATGCAGCTGGACACTGTGAGGTCGGCATGGATTCATTTCTCAAGTATTCTTTTTAGCCAGTGTTCCTTTTTTTTTCATGGATGCTTAGGATGTAATTTGATTTTTCAGATGTCAAATATCACTGTGACATACAGGGATGGCAGAGTGGCACAGCTAGAACAAGTCTACATCAGAGGCAGCAAAATCCGTTTCCTCATTCTCCCAGACATGTTGAAAAATGCTCCCATGTTAAAGAGTATGAAGAATAAAAACCAGGGTTCTGGTGCTGGCAGAGGGAAAGCGGCCATCCTTAAAGCCCAAGGTGAGATTTATTTGTGCAGGGTCTGTAATGGAACATACAATTTAGTTTTCTCCTTTTTCCCATCCTGTGTACTGTTACAAGCAAACAGGACAACGTCGCCCTGTAAATTTCACTGCTCTTCATTAACTCCTCCAATCACCCTAGAAACTGACTTTTAAGGGCCAAAATAAATGACTAATCAGTATCCACTTCATTAAAGGAAGGAATAACTGGCGCAGGGAGAATAGAAAGGGAAAATTTAAAACAAGAAAACACTGAGCTGCCCAAAGCAAGAAGGCATAGATCTGGGCTCAATATTAGTACTCACCACATGGAGACCATCTCAGAGATTATAGTTGAATTCAGCTGCTGTTAGTAATACCAGTGATACACAAGTTCCCTCTGTTTTATTTGAAGGATTTCAGACTGTTACAGGCTTTTGTTCTGTTGCTTATTCTAGTCTGTATCTTTAGACATTCTTTTCAGTTTTTGCTTAACGTGGGTTGAGTGCCTGCTATAAATGGACAGCTGCGTGAGCTTGGTTAATTGTCCAGCTGCATGGCATTGCACACAAGTATGTCCAGTCATTTTTTTGTGAATCTTGGTGCACCTTTTGGCAGTTGCTTTTGAACTATGAACTATGGTTTAAGTAAACCAAATCCCACACTAAAACAGTGCCAAACAGTACAACTCTTACCACTCTTCTTCCCCACCACAAAAAAAAAAACTAAAGTTCTGTTGGGCAGTTTACAGCCTTAAATGCCTCATCATTGATTAAGAATCTTCTCAACTATGTTAATAAGT
The DNA here is from genome assembly GCA_024363595.1 of Xenopus borealis. NCBI lineage: Eukaryota > Metazoa > Chordata > Amphibia > Anura > Pipidae > Xenopus > Xenopus borealis. The sequence continues at coordinate 165,994,021 of CM044431.1, forward strand.
GAAGGCGTTCCATCTGTCCACATAGACGGCTGTGTGGATGCACCCAGGCCTCACCTACCAGCCACCCCATTTTCTTGTTGGTTGTACACTAAAGAGTCACACATGAATGAATATAATTCAGCATCACCTAGCAAACATGTATAGTTAATGTAATCTGAGACATTCTAAACCATGACCAGTGGCACATTGAAGATCTTCATGTCCCTAACAGTCATTTTAGCCACTAACCAGAAATAAAACAAGTATCCAATTACTATGAGTATCCTGTAATGCACCTGCTGTAGTTCAGCGCTGTGCTACTATCAATGTCAATTGGTGCAATTCATGTAATGATCTTTCTCATGCAGTTCTCTTTAGCCACTGGGGCTTCATATTCAACCCCCACATTTAAAAAAGAGGCACTTATCAGGTTTCCTCCCTTTGAAACATACATTTTCTGTGCCCAAAAGTACCTTCTCAAAATTCTGACAGTTGGTGATCAAAAGTTAATTGGGGCCACTATGACACTTGTTAAACTGCTTAGCAAGGTTCGTTACAAACAAGTGTACTTGCTGATGTGGATTAGCAGCTACACATAAATTTACCTTGCTTTTCCACATGCATCTTTCAGAGTTTAGTTAGACATTTAACTACATAGCACCCAATATGTGTTATGTTGTTAACCAGCAACCATGCTCGTACAACTATGCTTTTTAATTTTGTACAGGTTTAAATATTAATTCCAATACAAGTTCAAGGTTCCCCTTAAGATGATTCCATGCTAGGATGTGAAGCTGAAGTCTTCCAAAGTGAAAAAATGGGCTGCTTCATTATCTAAAATGCATTTCTTGCCTTGTATTTCTTACACATGGGCGTTTTTACCTGTGCTCCACTGCATTCCGTTTTTCTGTGTTCAGCGGCAGGGGAGCGCAGGTATAGACGCACTCAATTATTTTCAATGAGGCTGTACTCACATGAATGAATGTAGGTGACGAATGCAGATTCAGGCGCAACATGCTGCATTTTTCCTGCGTTTGGCGCCTACATGCGTTCGTGTGAGTACAGCCCCATTGAAAATAATTGAGTGCGTCTATACCTGCGCTCCCCTGCGGCTGAACGCAGGGAAATGGAGCGCAGGTAAAAACGCCCATGTGTAAGAGCCCTAATTAGAGGCTGTGCAACCATTTCCATCTCTTGCTGACTGTGCTGTAACTATGTAGTGCATGGCACTTAATGATTATGTGCTGCTTTTAATCTAACAATTACTTTTTTTTTTCCAGTGGCAGCGAGAGGAAGAGGCCGTGGGATGGGTCGTGGGAATATCTTCCAAAAACGGCGATAACCAGAACTGGTTTTGTATTTTTAATGTGATATGTTTTGATATGTTCCTGAATGTTTTCATTTTTAGTTTTTTTTCTGTTTGCTTAATAAAACTGTTCATGAACAGAATAAGAGTTTTGTCTTGTGCTCTAAACCATAAACAACATATTATACTGGCTGGAACATTGATTCTGTGCTTCTATGCTTTAATCTGCAGTCAGATACAAGCTGCTCTGACTCGCCCACTCACAGTTCCTTGTAGATGTAACTCTCTCCTTGTAGTTCACTACTAGAAGCCAATATTCTTTTGTTTGGCAACTGCAAATGTATGAAATTTGTTTTACAAGGTGTTGAAATGTGTTAATTGAAATTCTGCCAGAAGGCATCAAAATACTTGCATATATTTAGCAAATTCAAATTGCCAACTAATATTCAAGGTTGTACAACACTTAACTTGTTGGTTTTTTTGAATTGGTATATGTCACAGCAGTCAACCAAGAAGAAAACAGTAGGCACTAACAGATCCCATGCCAGGCATAGTAAAGCATCTACAGATTTGTGCATGCAGGCCTATGATCAAGTGCCTGCGTGCATGGAACCCGTAAGGCTGTGCTCCCCCACCCCAGACACACACTCCTTGCCTGAAATTAAATCTGGAGTTCATTTTCTTTGGGATTGTGGGATCTGTGATGATGGACTGGTGAGACATTGGCAATTAAAAAAAAAAAGTCATTGGTGATACAATCAAATTATTTATATGAATTTAGAAAATAAAATTATATTAAATTAGGTACCTCTGTAACATAACGTTAATCCAAAGCTTATATTTGAACTAAACTCTGCTGAACTGATGTTGAACAAGGGGGGGGGGGGGTTATTGCCCATTTAGGATTTGGCTGTTCAAATACATAAGGGCAAGGCAGATTAAGTACTTTGTAGCCTCTCCCGAAAGTGTCCGAAAATTCCTTTTAATCCAGCAGAAAATGGAAATCACTGCATGTAAAACACTTTACATAATTGCAGAAATTTTTTTTTCTTGCCAATAAACCGGATTGCGATTACCCTAAAGTAGAAAAAAATACAACTTTTTGAAATGATCTGATTCAGGTGGCTTTAGTTAGAAAAGAGGCACAAATGCTATCTGAACTATGATATATTATTGACTATCATATAGTGTCCCTTATACAGTTACCCCCCCAAGGAAAGCTCATGTTTAATGGGGGTGAAGTTATTTTGTCTTTAAAGCTGTTGCACACAGCAGCTGAAATGGCTGTAGGTACACACTGGAGCATATGTAGAGAGTAGTGATCAGAATCCTTGAAGGCTGATTTTAGTGTTATCTGGAGCCTCTGTGGGCTACTAAATTTTTATTTAAGCACTGACAAAAGGAGGCCGCAGCAATTGCACTATATGACATCTGGTGAGCATTTTATCCCTACTTTTTACACACCAGTGCAAATAGTGGAATTGCTGCTGCCTCCTTTGAGGTAAGTAGTGCTAGAAATATCAGCCAGCCTTTAGCTACTAGATGCAATGGCATTCTCAAGAAAAGGTTTGATCCTATTTGTGCATCAAAAAGCCAGGTTTGTGTATGCTCAAGATGGCTAACTTAATAGTTGTACCTTGTGGAAATTCTGTGAACAAACCCTACTGTTGTAATCCATACCAACCTTTTCAAACTACATGCCAAGGCAAGACACCACATTGCCAGAAACAGAGATGGAAACCGCAAAGCAAAGGTCTGATGCAGCTGTACAACTTGAATGTTCTGCACATCTAGCACCACAAGTCTATTCACCAGCAACTAAAGTCTGTAATATGCTGCAAGAGGATCCATCGCCAACAGAGCTCCCCAGGGTGATAAAGTAAAAGCAACAAGAGATTACCTCCTTGCCACTAGCTTATGCCCAGGACTGATACGGTTTTTTATATGTTCTACCCAGCTCACTCACCACAGACGGAGACCACCCTGTAGAAATGTGCATCCTCATTGCTTAAAATAAACTCCACACAGCGATCATTCCTATTACCACCTCTCAAACCTTATTACACTGCAGCTAAGATCTACTTCTGCAGATTCTCCTACACATGCACCATAGCACTGGGGAGCTGCGTGTTCCCAGTACTCCCCAGAATGTGGCATGCCCCCTCTAATATTTTGCGTCCTAGGACCGGTCCTTTGTGGCCTCACCACAAATCCGGGCCTCTGTCCTGCACATCACTAGCACATACCTCTTTCGCTCTTCACCTTTCTGCCCTTGAGGAACTTTGTCTAGCAAAAGGCTGGTAGGCCATAAAAATCCTTTGGATGGCCACATCTATGGGCCTCAAATAGGAGAGCCCTGCAGTAGAGGAAATATGGATTAATGTAACAACCAAAGCAGTCCTTATTGATGCTGGGGGCTGCAGCACTAAAGTATGTGTGACCCCTCTCTTGTTTATAAGGCAGCGCTGACAACCCTGAAGACTATGGGCTGTTGCAGAACCAATGCTGGATACAGTTTGCATAGGCCTAATATTACCTGTCACTGCTGATTTCTGTCTTTACTATCCCTCCAGAAACTTTATCTCAAATATATGGTCACTATATATGGTCTAGAGCAGGGGTCCCCAACCTTTTTTACTTGAGAGCCACATTTAAATGTAAAAAGACTTGGAGAGCAACACATGCATGAAAAAGTCCACAGGGATGGACTATTTGAATAAGGGCTGTGATCGGCCATTTGGTAGCCTCTGTGTAGACTGGTAGCCAACAGGAGGCTCTGTTTGGCAGGAAATCTGGTTTTTATACAACCAAAACTTTTCTCCAAGCCTGAAATTCAAAAATCAGCACCTGCTTTGAGGCCACTGGGAGCAACATCCAAGGGCTTGGTGAGAAACATGTTGCTTGTGAGCTACTGGTTGGGGATCACTGGTCTAGAGATGATTATCCCTTATTTACATTGTGCAGGTGTTATCCAGTCCTTTACAGAGATTAATATCATTTACACCAGTTCCTGTCCTTACAGGCTAATGGTTTGTCCAGGTACAGAAACCCACAGCAGCTGCACCAGTAACTAACTTTGCACCTTTTATCACATTTACCCCACATTCTAAAATATTGACCACTTGTAAAAGTGCATACAAATTCAAACTCATGTTTATTTGGAGTGCTGCTAATTTATCCAATTTATAGAATGTATGTTACAATTCCCCTTTAAAGGGGTGGTTCACCTTTAAGTTAACTTTTTGTATGTAAGCAACCTTCTAGTTGGCCTTCATTTTTTATTTTGAATAGTATTTTTTATAAATGATTTGCATTCTTATCCTGACTCTTTCCAGCTTTCAAACAGGGGTCACTAACCCCCCAAATAAAAAGCAAATGTTCTGTAAGGCTTTTGACAAAGTTTTGATATTGCTACTTTGTATTACTCATCGTTCTATTCAGGCCTAATGTGTGTTTATATTTGTATGCAAGTGAGTGCCAGTATTATACACAGAAAAGACACAATAAAGGCCCCACTCTTTACAGTAGAAAACAAATATAAGGAGTATTTCAAAGTCCATAAAGGATATGTAAGCCTTAAAAATAAGTGAATGTAAAATTGATGAATGTACTCTTCTAAGCTGAGTAAATTTATCAGTGGTGTATCTAGATGTTACTGGGCTCCACAGCAAATTTATTTTAGGGCCCCAAAATATCCAGAGGTTGTCCTGTTTTACCACTATATATTGAAATTGCTCATTAAGTACGGCCTAACGGGCCCCCTCTTCATCCTGCCCCCCCCCCGCAGCCGCAGGGTCTGCTTCCTCTGTAGTTACGCCCCTGACATTCATTATTTTTTTTAATTCAAAGATATTAAAGATACATGTGCCATTTATATGAATTTTGTTACAACAGGGCCATCTGCTGGTCATTTTCCAAACGGTCTGACCACTAAGTAGCCAAAGAAGTTGTCAGGAGACAGAAAGAGGCTTGATGTCCCATAGGGATTAGCAGTAGGGGAGGTGACCATAGCAACAATACATTATCTTCACTGCAGAAAGTCTAGTTCTGTGTTCGCTTCACTGCTAATAAGCTTAGAGGTGAACATGGTGCCAAATCTATGGCAGTTCCGGCCAAACTGGGATGTTCCCACTGATCTGCTTTCTGTTTATACTAAGCTTGGTTATTTTAACTCATTGGCAGCCAGTGAGGAAGAAAATATTTCATGCAACAATCTGATCGTATGAATCCTGGATTAAATTTTCGGGTCGTGTGTGGAGTGTCCCTACATTTCTTGTGCCGTGCCGATCGGTCATTGGTCAATTGGACAGGTTATAAAATTTCTATCTGCTGCCGATAATATCTCTGCGTGTATTGCCAATGATACGATTTTCACTAGGTTTTCTCGTACACAACTTTCGTACGATCCCTGTCAGGGGCAGATCATTGGCTGATCTGTGCTTTTACTACTTTATTTAATCTAAAGGTTAGTGGCAGGTCAGGAGATGGGGATGCTGATCGTACAATGATTCGTATGATCAGATCTTTGTATCTATGGCCAGCTTAAGTAGTCTTGAATAAACACAATCACAGCAGTTTAATGCTCACTGAGTGCTCTCCTCTAACCAGAGGTGGGCCAGGCCAGCTGGGAGCCCTAGGCAGCCCAGCTCGCCCCCCAATTTCCCCATAGCACACTCTCTCCAATGCGCAGTGACGCGCTCACCTGCGCATGCACAGTGATGTCATGCGTGTCCGCACATGTGTGCTGATAACGAGGGCACTAAGCGGCGTTCTAAGGTGATCAGTGCCAGGTGAGTTTGGTCTAGGGTAGGCAAAAGAGGTAGCTGTCCAGCACCCCCCAAACTTTGCGCCGTAGGCAGCTGCCTCTTCTGCCTATCCCTAGTTCCGGCCCTGCCTCTAATTATATATGGTTTAAAGGATTAAAAGGGTGGTTCACCTTTGTTAACTTAAAGGAGAAATAACAATGATAACATTGTTTAGCACTGTTTTTTTAACATGCTGTATAATTGACAGAATATTCGTGGCTCTTGTGTAATGTAAAATATAGTATACATACCCAATAAATCTATATTTTTTAATTGATTTCAGAATTTAGTTTACAGGGGAAATTGTCTATTAAAAACTCAGTTTCTTAACACATGGCACTAAATAAGCAGGTCTGTCTATTCTATCCAGGCTGGCATTTCTTATTTGGATCTAGGCAAATACTGCAGGAGAATAACGTATAAATATTGCTGCCATGCTTGTATAACAATCAGGCTTTTACTAAAGGAACTCTGCCCTTTCCATGTATGGATACAAACTGAATAATGACGTAACCACTGTGCAGCTAGTGAATCTTACTTAGAAAAAAAGGGAAGATTGTATCATACTTACCGTGATCTTCCTTTCCTTGGCGAACTCCAT
>CM044431.1:166004231-166034900 GCA_024363595.1 Xenopus borealis
GGGAGCATAGGGGAGGGGCTATCCCGATGAGTACTGACATGGAGTTCGACAAGGGAAAGGAACATGCTTACTGCTCTCTCACAGCAAATCTCTTACAGAAGAGCTGCTCAGCACTTTATGATTTCTGTAAATCTTAAGTGACTTGGTGGTTGCAGTTTAAAGGACATGTCAACCCCAAAAAAAAATTTTTGCCTAATAAAATAAAACAGGATTCTAAGCAACGTTGCAATATACATTCATTACACATTTTCTATGGTTTTTAAGTTATTTGTACATGTAATGCTATTGAAAGCAGTGTTTGTCTGTCACTTTCTATTCTCTGTACTGGCGGCTCTGGCTTTTGAAACAATGTAAAATAAGCCAACCGATTAACAGACCTGCCTTGCTGAAGGAGACTGGCTTTTGCAACATTGTTTAAAATGTAACAACAAGGAATTATGAAAATGCTGCTTTCAATAGCAATTACATTTCCAAATAACTTTTAAAGCACCAACAAATTTTAATACATTAATTTTGGAAAGTTGCTTATAAATGTGTTTTCTTTTATTAGGCAAAAAGTAATTTTTTGGGTTGACATGTCCTTTAAGGAAAAGACAAGGTTTGAAGCCAAAATACTCAGGGAGTAAAATACAAATAACTGCAACAGGTCTAGACAGGATTCCATGATATCAGTGCAAAGCCATGACGCTCAAATGTAGGAGGAAACAACAGTTGTCAATATGCAGAACTTTTCTTAGCTGCCAATGCGATGCAGCATGAACATCTTTAATGGATCTTTTATTTTCATAGTTTGTCTGAAAGGATGAGTTTTCCAGGCTCCATTTTGTTGCTCTGTCAGGTTGCACCAAGAATATTATGTGAGTCTCAGTCAGCCAGCTGGGAACAACCAAGCTATGAATAGAGTGGCCAGAAACAAATAATGAAGAAAAAAAATCCAATATTCTTCATTTTGACCTGTTCCATGTCATGGCCGGCAAATGACTGAATCTAAAAACCAAAGCCATTGCCTGAAATGAATGGCTGGCTGGGAGCTGCAGTTCAGGAGTCGCTGTATGAAGAATGACAGTGGCAGTTCATTACATTTGGTGATCACATTCCATTTCCTGGTCTTCCTAAACACACAAATGCTTTATTAAAGGTCATTGCCTTTTTGGTGGAATTGTGTATGTTTTTATCAGAACTCATCAATTCCATTTATAGTTTCCTCATCACGCAAGCTGCACTTTGTTTTATGGCAGTGTTCCCTGCACTGATAAGTGTATTCCTCACAATCACTCACAGCCTGCTTACTTACAGCTATCGGTGCCTTTTAACATGACAGTGATGGATTGTGCCTGTGAAAGTCAGTTCAGCTATAAGTGGTTGTGACGTGAGGTAAACCCATCATGAGTAACTGAGTTTCTGTCCAGGCATGCTCTTCTACCTATAACAGCCACCTCTGACTTTGGGCCTGGCCCTCGGCTTTTTGAGTGCTGCCAGGACTTACCACATGCAAATCCAAAGACTTCAGCAGGGTGAGGCAAGGCAGACAAACGTAAACTGCAGAGAAGGACCTGGTAATGTGAGAACTAAATGTAGTCAGGCGGCTTGGTCAGAACCACATAAGAACATTTGAATTAAGAACTCATAAACAAGCCAGTGTCAAAAACAGGAATCAACACAAGGGACAGGAGCAGGGGAGAAGAAATTAAGCTTTAGAGCTCCCAGGATCAAGCTTACTTGACCTAAACCAGGCAGTGAGTGAGTTTAGAGTTGGGGATTTAATAGGCAGGCTGATGGGTAAGTGAGTACTAGTGGCTGCACGTAGGGCCAGACGGGAAGGAAAAAGCAGCCCTGGCAAAACTATCAAAGCAGCCCATGTATTCACACGCATGTAAAGCATGATTTATTTTCCCAACCCCCATGGTTAACTAGAACCAGTGGTTATGGACAGATATTTTAAGAGCTTTCTTTAATTCCTACTGTACACCAGTTATAATACTTAGGGGCAAATTTACTAAAAATTCCCCTGAAATCCCTCGAATCCCCTCGAAATACAATAAGCATTCGACCATCGAATGCTTATCGAATAGTTTTAGGCTTTAATTTCCTCTATGTTCTATTTCTCGATGAAATCGTACATCGAATATCGATCGTTCGATTTCACGAAAAAATCGTACTTTTGCCTTCGAGCCGCCAAAAAATTTGTATGATTCGAACGATCAAGGCATTCGATCGTGCGAATGGTATTCAAGCAGGTCTTTGCAAAAGAAGCCTATGGGGGGGTTCCCATAGGCTTCTATTGGTATTCGGTAGGTTCAATCTGGCGAAGTAGGCATTCGAAGAAATTTAAAAGTTAAAATCCTTCGATCATCAAATGGTCGAATGATCGAATATTCGATCTATTCGATAATTCGACTATTCGGTATTCAGTGATCGAAGAGGCCAAATTTGTATATTCGAATATCTGAAAAAATTGTACGATTGGTATTCAATCGAATTCGATCAAACTTCGATCTCTTCACACAAATTTTGTAAATCTGCCCCTTAATGCCTATTCTGTTCACTTTCCAGATTCTGACTCTTAGGGCTCCTACACACGGGCGTTTTTACCTGCGCTCCCCTGCGTTGCGTTTTGCTGCGTTCAAACGCAGGGGAGCGCAGGTATAGACGCACTCAATTATTTTCAATGGGGCTGTACTCACACGAACGCATGTGAGCGCCGAACGCAGGAAAAATGCAGCATGTTGCGTCTGAATCTGCGTTCGGCGCTTACACGCGTCTCATGGGTACAACCTCATTGAACAAAATGAGGTGCGTCTAGACCTGCGCTCCCCTGCGGCTGAACGCAGCCAAACGCAACGCAGGGGAGCGCAGGTCAAAAACGCCCGTGTGTAGGAGCCCTTAGCCTTGATCTGCATAATTCAGACTACTGCTATGGGTAACGTATGGACTTAATTATAAAGTTAAATGCTATTCAGGTTCCCTTGCTCTTTGTTAATAACTGAATATAAAGCTTATCTAAAGTTTTGTGAGTAGGCTTCATTATAAGCAGTACTTTTGTTGAAAAATAGATACATTGTGGTTTTAATTTTTGTATCTATTTTTTCACAGTTTCATTCTATTGGAAACTTGGTTTCTCGTTTAAAATGGATTAATACAATCTGGACTTTAAAGGTTTAAGCTTCTATGTTAAATAACCATGGAAAAGACATTCCTGAGGGGGGGTGGTGATGAGACTGAGGTCACTTCCTGTTTCACACTTTAAATATGAGTTTTTTTTGTATAGTATTCACGCTTGACAAAGAGCCCACAAAGGCTCGAAACATGTTGTGTGGAAAATAAACACATTGAGCAGTTAACCTCTGCATTTTGAAGCCTAATTCTTGTAATCTTTATATTGGAATTATTGCACACTGAGGCGGAGTTGCCATACAAGAAGGAAGGCTTAAAGTTTTCACCTGCTAAGAATACCAGTAACTCTCTACATTTACAGGTATTTTAAGAGTCCATTACTACATAATCCCCAGCAATATTTTACACTCTATGTTCTGGAACTGTAAACAAATATCTCCCTGTAGTTTTTATCACAACTATTCTATCAGTTGGATTAGTGACCCTATACTTACAGTATATTCTACATTTTCCTTTGTGTGCCCCCAGCTAGACCATGCACCCTGGCAGATAAGAGGACTTTAATTACCATGTGTGTCACAGGGCCAAAGTGTGGTATACTTGAAGAGACTAGGTTGTCTCATGCAATTCATGCTACATTTCACAGTTTTCCATATACAGGCTGATTGTTCTGAGCATGGATCCTCCAGTTGCCAACATACCTGTCATAAGCATAAGGGATTGGGTATATAGCAAGCAACTCTAATATTACTAACTGAAGTTGGTCAGAATTCCTGGTTCCACCCATATGCATATGCACTAACAAATGCAGGCATCGGCTTAACTCTGGCTAGTTGTTACAGACAGCTCATTTAAAGCAAGCAGCACGTCGGGCGTTTGCCCAAACACACAGATTGCCAGTCCGGGCCTGGCTGCACATACTGAAATGATCTAAAATGATTATGCCAACCTTCACAATAACACAGAGCAGAGCTGTATATGTGCAGTAACTGCAGGTCACTGGTTTAAACGCAGGCAGGATTTTAGTTTCAGGGGTGATTCCGTGCCCCAGGCTACCCTGAGATGGCCTTTCTGCTCCTCACACCCTGCACTCAACTTTTGGAGATTCAGATTGGGTCGACTCGAGGGGAAGCCACATCACAAATGCAGAGCACACAGTTGTACTCCCTGCACCACAATCAAATCCAAAAAAATTCATTTTGGCTTTTAAATGTTACCAGTAGAAGCTTTTTTACTTACCCTGGTAACCTGCAGGGTACTGCCGAAGATTCTCACCTTGCCTCATGGTTACAAATTACATTACCCCCTTCTTTAGGGTAGAGGCATGCGGCCAGATTCAGGGTGATTAGTCGCCCCAGCTGCAAATCTCCTCTTATTTGGAGCAACAATCTCCACAAACTGCCATCCTGCCAGCTAGAATGAAAAATTTCCTTGTGAGGCAACTTCGGGTGTACACCTTATTAACAACTTATTCTTACTGCTAAGGAATACAATGACATTCCCCAGTTTGAGAGATTCAGTGTCTAAAGAGGATTGATTAAAGGAATTGTTCAGTGTAAAAATAAAAACTGGGTAAATAAATAGGCTGTGCAAAATAAAAAATATTTCTAATATAGTTAGTTAGCCAAAAATGTAATGTATAACATGTGGAGTGACTGGATGTCTAACATAATAGCCAGAACACTACTTCCTGCTTTGCAGCTGTCTAACTTAGCGACTTGAAGGGGGGCCACATGGGACATAACTGTTCAGTGAGTTTGCAATTAATCCTAAGTATGCAGCTCAGATTAAAAAGCAACAGTTATGATTCATGTGACCCCCCCCTCAAGTGACTGATTGGTTACTGCCTGGTAACCAATAAGTGGAAACCAAGAGAGCTGCAAGAAAGGAAGTAGTGTTCTGGCTATTATGCTAGACATCAACTCCAGCGTTTATACATTACATTTTTGGCTAACTAACTATATTAGACACATTTTTTATTTTGCACCACCTATCTATTTGCCTAGTTTTTATTTTTATGCTGGATTCCTTTAATATGGCTATGCAGACAAGGTTTTTGAGAGAATTTTGCCCATAAGGGTAAAGGATACCACTTCAGTGAAATATGGTTTACATAAAGATAACACAGCAACCCATGTGGCAGGGCCATGCATGAGAAACACTGCAATTTCCAGAAATCAAGCTGGATTGCAGTGACAAATATGTATTAAGTATTGTAGTGATTGAAATGTTAGGATATGGCAAGGAATTTTCAAGAGACTTGTCTCTCTTTAATATTCATAAAAGATGCCAACACTGTACCCATTGTTACAGAATCTTTCTTTTATGATTGTAGTGCCCTTTAAATTGCCGTGGAAGTCCATAAGCATTTGTTTTACATTTCAGCCTTGTGGCTGTGCACTGGGTATGACAGCATTATTCTGCACACAAACGTTCAGACAAAAAGTACAGAATTATACCCAGAAAGAGAAAAATGTAAGGTCGTTGAGGTATTTAACAGAACAAGTTTATATGTGTGGGAATCTGCAATGCAGAAATATGGCCAAATATGCAGAACTACTAATTCCAACAATGCTAAGTCTGATTTTCTGACCAGAATACATGTTTTAGTGGCCTTTTATATCATATTTTGTCCTTGAAAGCCTTTGATATTTGCACAGTTTAATTGTCACAGTGCATTAGTAAATGTTGATACGCCAAACACATATCCTACCCATATCTTGGAAACATAAACACCTTGTGAGCCAGTAGATCTGCTTCACCCAGTCAATAATTCATACTGCTTGTTTTTGTTTGTGGGGAGCTGTGAAACAGTCTTTGCAAACAGAAATTAGGGGTGGGTACTGATGTTCCCTTCACCCACAATATTACTTTGCTTGGATAGCAAATTGCATCCCCTTCCACATTTTCCTGACAATGCAGTTCTGATGGATTCCTGGCTCCTTTTGTTAAGGGATTAAGCAGCAGGACACACACAGCAAAGAGGCTGGTGTGGAACCATGTGTAGCTCTACTACTTTTGCTAGGTTTCATATGACTGGGTGGTGAAAATGAGTAGGGATGTGGGCAATCTGTATCCTGTGCTCCTCTTCTGTAGCTGTGCAGATGTGCAGCTCTACTACTTTTCTGGGTTTCATGTCACTGGGTGGTGAAAATGAGTGAGACATTCTGTATCCAGTGCTCCTCCTCTGTAACTGGGCACAGAGTACCACTAATACAGTGAAGGTGTGACCCACTCTCAGATTCATTAAGAGGTGGGACTGACAGTGTCTGGGGTCACTAGTTGTCTTCATGACCACTGCAACTAGAGATGTCACCTGTCCCAAGGCAGCTCTGGAAAAGACACAGGAATGCTCCCCTCAGAAATGTCACCATCTTGAGCCTCAGGGATCGTAGGAAGAAGATTCTGCTGGCACAAACGTCGCCTTAACCCAAGAAGCAGAGGCTGGGGCATAGAGAAGATATCTACATTATTGCCCAAGTCCACCCAGCTCAAGCAGGGGAAGTTGACACTATCCTTCATGGCTTCACTGAGCTCCTTCAGTGTGCTGCAAGTCAGTCGATTCCCATTGAGTGCAAGGTGCGTAAGATTAGGTAAAGCAGAAAGAGTTGGTTGCAAAAGGCGTAAAGTGCCATCAGTAAGGTCAGTAAAGCTCAGATCTATGCTGGTGAGGTGGTCTCCATGGCTCTGCAAGTAAAGAGCAATACGCTGTGCATCACGGGGTGGAAGTGAGATTCCAGAGAGATCCAGAGATTCAGTGCTCAGCTTCTGCAGTAGGCTGTTCTTCAGGCTGTGCCAAGGAAACATTTAGAGATCATAATAGAAGGGCAGCATTAAGCACATTGGGTACACACAACACCCTAAAATATTTCAAATGCATGCTGTCCTTTAAGGTTCTTTGCTTCTCTGTATAGTAACTATTTTGGGCAATGTGATAACAAAGTTTCCTTTCAAAGCACAGACTAATACTTTGTACCTGTTACATCCCACTTTTGTGTGTAATTAGAAAACAAACCAAAGTATACCAAAAAGTTAAGGTGTGCCCCAAGACATACAAATCTATGGGTACAGAAGTACTATTATCTTTCCTTTGTATCTGTTTAAAAGATGACATTTCCAGTTTCATACCATCCCTGTATGTACTACTTTGCAAGTTTTTGTATTTAGTTCCCTCCTTTTTTCTTCCCATAGCCTTCCTGTTGGTCTGATGTTTTTTTTTTTTCAAATAAGCCAGCATGGGGCAGTAACCAAGTGAAAATACAAAAACAAAACAACCAAGATGGCCAGCAACAGGGAGAAAAATATTATATTTGTATTGCTCAGTGAACTGTACACACCAATCTATAAATCCATCTAGCAAATGCATTACCCTGTAGATTTGTCCTTTTAAACACAGTCTGTAACTAGAATAGAATTGTGCTAAAATGTAGCCTCCTCCACCACACCAGTATTCTTCTTTATTCCCCATCTGCATTTTCTTGGGCACACCTTCCATATTATCTTACCTTGTCAGGTTTTTTCTCTGAGGCAGGCTGTGCCGATGCCACTTGGAGTGAGGTGTGAGGTGGTAGATAAGCTGGCGACAAATACGGTCTGTGGATTTCATTGAGTCATGTTCCTGCAATTAGTTTCAAAATAAATATTGTGTTTATATATATATATATATATATATATATATATATATTGTTACATAGTTACATAGTTAAATTGGGTTGAAAAAAGACAGAGTCCATCAAGTTCAACCCCTCCAAATTAAAACCCAGCATAAACACACACACATCTCCACTCTTTCACACAAACCATATATGCCCATAGCTATACTAACTGTACAGTTTAGTATCAAAATAGCCTTTGATATTATGTCTGTCCAAAAAATCATCCAAGCCCCTCTTAAAAGCATCAATAGAATGAGCCATCACAACATCACCCGGCAGTGCATTCCACAACCTCACTGTCCTGACTGTGAAGAACCACCTACGCTGCTTCAAATGAAAGTCCTTTTCTTCTAGTCTGAAGGGGTGGCCTCTGGTGCGGTGATCCTCTTTATGGGTAAAAAGGTCCCCTGATATTTGTCTATAATGTCCTCAAATATATTTGTAAAGTGTAATCATGTCCCCTCGCAAGCGCCTTTTTTCCAGAGAAAACAACCCCAACCTGGACAGTCTCCCCTCATAATTTAAGTCTTCCATCCCTCTAACCAGTTTAGTTGCACGTCTCTGCACTCTCTCCAGGTCATTTATATCCCTCCTAAGGACTGGAGTCCAAAACTGCACTGCATACTCCAGATGAGGCCTTACTAGGGATCTATAAAGAGGTATAATTATCATTTCATCCCTTGAGTTTATGCCCTTTTTTATGCAGGACAGAACTTTATTTGCTTTAGTAGCTACAGAATGACACTGCCCAGAATTAGACAACTTGTTATCTATAAAAACCCCAAGATCCTTCTCACTTAAGGAAACTCCCAACACACTGCCATTTAGTGTATAACTTGCATCTATATTATTTTTGCCAAAGTGCATCAACATTGAACCTCATTTTCCAGATTGCTGCCCAGTTTCCCAACTTGTTGAAATGTAGGAACAATTTTCTTTTAATAAGAGTATGTTGTATTCAATTGGGTAGGGGCAGGGGGAAAAGCAGTCAGTTGATCATGATTTGGTTGACGTGTGCTAGAGACAGACAGAATTATGAAATCTGGGTAATTTGAAGCTAATGTGGATATTTATATGTAAATATTCCAGTATAACCATGCACAATGTACTTTGTTTCACACAAAGGAATGAAAACGCAACCAAGTAAGCTGTGCCAATAGCTCCAGGGTTCCACAAAAGGCACATTTGTATGATTCAGAGCAACAGGCAGGACAGACATACACTGTATCATGCAAAAGTGCAAGGACTGCGTTTGGATCCAAGTGCCTCAGAAATGTAAGGGATGACGTGACAACACACTATGCAGCATAAAGTTCATCACAGCCCTACTTGGTGTAGTGTTCCTATTTAAATATAAATGATATAGTGTGTGGAGATTTCAGCACATCCTTCCAGGGGATATGATTTAATGGGGTTATTGTAGAGGTCCTGTTGTTAAAGGCTTGTGTTTCAACCCTTTATTATGAAACACACATGATACAGGGTTAGTTAATTATCAGTCAAGATTTAGAGTTATAATGTTGAGTGTTGTATCCAAATGCTAATTCTTGTAGTACCTGCTACAAACTTTAATCCTGTAAAAACCCTGATAACTAAGTCTATCCTCCCTCCAGCACTGATACAAAAGGACAAATGTTATTGGAGCTAGTTTGTCTTCTCAGTATTGGGCACAGCACTGCAGTCTGTACAGTGGCTTACTGACTAGCAAGCATAGCTCCCACACAAATTAGTACAAGGCACCAAAGGTATCCGAGTAATAAAGTCATGAGTGAGAGTGCAGTCTATCTTTAATGCAGCAGTAAAAATATTACTAGTCTAACCTTGAGTACAAAGGAGGATTACTTATGAATGTGATTGCTGGAAGCTAATGACTTAAACAGTAACATAGTAAAGGAAGCTGAGCAAGTGACACAGTTCAACAGTTTCAAGCTAACCAGAATATATAATAATAACCTCCAATAGCGAAATGGCAGAGACCCCTTGCAAGTTAATTTTGCCTTAATACAAAGATATAAACCTATAAGCACGTTAGCAGTTCAGTATGATACATTTAGTACTGAGTTGCTGTACTCTTTTAAGCAACATCAGCTGAACTATTGGTTTTTGCATTGATAGTGTATCATTCTGCTCTCTCTCTGGACTGACTGGGCACCAGGTCTGGACTCAAATTCAAAATATACCCCAGCATTTTAAGTACATTAAGGCCCAAACTGTCTATGGCATCTTACAGCAGCCACTTTGGCATTTGCCAGAATCCACAGATTGCCACCCTGGCCTGCAAGACACTCACTTGCCACAGGAATCGCCAGAATGAGTTTTTAGAAGTTTTTTTTTTCTTATAAGTGTTTAGAATCAATCCAGCAGGAAATGATTTTCTTGGGTTAAGATTGAAATGTTCATCATTTAGTTGCCTAGTTATATTATTTACAGCCAAACTTTCTTTTTAGTTGCCATTTAAAACAGGGGTGTCCAAACTTTTGGCTTCCCTGGGCCACATTGGAAGAAGAAAATATGTCTGGGGGCCACACAAGAAATACACAAACACTTGATTTGTAAAAGTAAAGAAAATACACAAAAAAAACTACAATGCCAGTTGGATAACCAGATGGAGATATACACTGGAATAAGGGACATAGACTTATTATTATATTATTATTACTAACTGGGCAATGAGCAGAGTCCCCCTCCTCTTATATCCTTTGCAACATGACGTTTTCTCAGGAATTGAGCGTTTCAAGCTGGGCCGCATTCATATCCATCCTGGGCCGCATTTGGCCCTCGGGCCACAGTTTGGACACCCCTGATTTAAAAGGATATAATAGATACATAAATAAGTTATTGTCTTTATATAACATGATTTTAATACCAATACTAACCCCAAGGGTTAATGACACACAATTACAAATGTGCCAGCAAACTGCATTGAAGTTGGTTAAGTGTCTGCACCAATGGCTTGCAACAAAAAGCCCAATGTCAAATAGGAAATTTCTCCTGATTCACCCACCTTCCCTATACCTTTTTCAATAATGCAGTTTACAATACTATCTGTTTGTTAAGGTCAATGGACATGACAACTAAAAAATTGAAAGAAGGGCTGGCACAGGCATTTTCTCTGCATGTAAATATGCATTCAGTAATACACTGAGAATATCCAACCAGCACCTTTTGCAGCGTTCGGCTAAAGCCAATAATAATGCAGTTGGGGCATCCCTGGTCCTGTGGAACAAAAAGTATTTAATACATCACCTATACAAAATAAGGGAAAATTTAACTACAATACTTACTTACTTAATTTTCCTTTCCTGGTTACTATGGGCAGCCTAAACACCTATGGGTTTTCCCCGCCCTCTTATCAGTGACAGAATCCGACAGAATCCAAATTTGATATCCCACCTACCTATATAGTACACCTCCCCCTTTCAATTTCAAATCCCGTCTTTGTGTCCGAGCCTGAATTCGGGCGGGAATGCGGTGTATAGGCTGCCCATAGTAACCAGGAAAGGAAAATTTCTGTATGTATTGTAGTTAAAATTTCCCTTTTTCCTGGTCACTATGGCAGCCTACACACCTATGGGTAAATACCCAAGCAATCAGAACGGGTGGGTTAAAAAAATTAATAAATAAATAAACGAAGTCACATCTCACTTTCCACAGAAAAGAAAATTATTTATTAACAACAAAAAAAATCATTCTTTAGGCAATGCTGCCATCAAAATCTTGTTCCCAAAATCCTCTTGAGAACTGGTTTGCACTTCCACATGATAGTGGTTCAGGAACGTCTTGGCTTGATGCCGCTCTGCAAATTTATTCCACTGGAACCTGTGCCTGCAATGCCCATGAAGTACTCAATGCACTTGTGGAGTGTGCCCTCACCCCCTTGGGGAATTGACTTTCTCTCTTTTAGTAAGCATGACGGATGCAATTTACAATCCATCTGCTGATTGAAGACACCGAGGCTGCTTGCCCTTTCTTGTTACCACTTGGTATAACAAAAAGTCTATCTGACTTTCTCCAGGTTTCAGTCCTCCTTAGGTACACCGATATGCCCCTTACCAAATCCAGTCTATGGCACTTCCTTTCTTTTCTTGAAGTACTCTCTTGAAAAAATTAGTGAAAGACACTCTTTCAAATGTTGAATCCTCACTACTTTGGGTAAGAATTCTGGTACCATTCTGAGTGTTAAATTATTGTCTTGAATGATTGTAAATATAGGTTTTGCAGAGAGAGCTCGTAAATCACTCACCCTTCTGGCAGAGACAACTGCTGTAAAAAAAAAACGTCTTCAAGGTAAGTAGCATGCTAACTATCTCTTTGAAAGGTTCAAATGGATCCTCCGTTAACACTTCCAACACTAATGGCAAGTCCCATGAAGCAGATAATACTGCTTGGT
The DNA here is from genome assembly GCA_024363595.1 of Xenopus borealis. Lineage (NCBI taxonomy): Eukaryota > Metazoa > Chordata > Amphibia > Anura > Pipidae > Xenopus > Xenopus borealis. The sequence continues at coordinate 166,016,391 of CM044431.1, forward strand.
GGCCTAAGGTGCGTTACACCAGTCAAAAATGTTATAACCGTAGAGTCCTTAGCCCATTGTCTTCCTGCTAAGGCTGATATAGCCGAAATCTGCAGCTTCAAAGTTCTTAGACTCAATACCTTATCAAATCCTGCTTGCAGGAAATCCAAAATTTTAGAAGCCGAAAGCTCTTCCAGTGTCGTTCCCTTTTGTAGCAACCAAGGCAAAAAGACTTTCCATACGCTTTCATATGTTTTGTTTGTAGATAGTTTTCTAGCTGCCAAAATAGTGGTAATTACTGGGTCAGACAACCCTTCCTTTATCAATCTCTGCCTCTCAGTCTCCATGCCTTCAGAGATAAACTCTGTGGAGCTGGATGCAACACTGGTCCCTGATGTAACAGATCCTTTCTGTTTGGCAAAGGGAATGGTTCGTCTATCAACAACGACTTGAGAAGGGGATACCAATGTCTTCTCGGCCAATCCGGAAGTATTGCTATGACTTCCACCTTTTCTTCTCTTATCTTCCTCAGATCAGTGGTATAGGGGGAAATATATACATTAGTCCTCCCTTCCAGCTCTGCATCAACGCATCTGTTGCTAATGCCTTCGGACATGGGCATCTCGAAAATAATTTCCTGACCTTGTAATTGTTCTGAGATGCCATCAGATCCCTGTGTGGTAGTCCCCACTTCCTCCCAATATCTATGAAGACATTCTGACTTAGTTCCCACTCGTGAGCCGTTACTGTCGTCCTGCTTAGATAATCCGCCATTACATTCTGAACTCCGGGAACATGGACCGCTGATAAATTATGAAGATGATCCTCTGCCCATTGCATAATTGGTTGAAGCTCCTGCATCAACCTCCAACTGCGCGTTCCACCTTGTTTCCTTATGAAGGCCACCACTGCCAGATTGTCCATTTTCACCCTGAGGGAAGTCCCCGACATGAATAAACTCCTTTCTTCCAGAAACTCTGAGGTACAGGCTTTATCGTTTCATCTCTTAAGAGCTGTTGCTGAGGAATCAGTGACATCACAAATAGATCCTGTCTTGGTTTTTCTCTGAATTCTAAGTAGTATCCCCTTTCTATCGTTTGTAGTACCCACTGGTCTGTGATGGACGTTGCCCAAATTTCTAAAAACAATTTAAGTCTCCTGGGTATTCTTGAAATGTGGGCTGCCGGTCCTTCATAAAGATTTCTTTGTGAACCCTGTATTTTCTTGTTTGGCCTCCCCTCCATTGTGACCGCATGCCTTGTCCAGTAGTTCTGGACCTTTGTTCTCTAAATGAAGGTCTGCTCCGAAAGGGATGCCTATTCTGAGTACTTCTGACGCTTTCCCAAACTTTTATTCCTGAGGTAGGAAGACACTCTTCCCCCTGTTTTGATGATTTCATCTAGCTTTGGGCCAAAAAGCATCTGGCCCTCAAAAGGTAGATTGCACAAATTAACTTTAGAGGCTTTATCCGCATTCCAAGCTCTTAACCATAATGCTCTTCTGGCAGCTACTGACAATGCCATTGCCCTTGAAGATGACTTCACCAAATCCACAGAAGATTCTGTAATGAAATCTGCTGCTAGTTTGAGCTCAGCTAAATCATCAATGACATTTCTTCTATCAACGCCTTCTTTTAGGGCCGATTCCACATTTTGTAACCACATCTGCATCGCCCTGGATACTGAAGTCAATGCTAATGCCGGTCTGCAAGTAGCCCCCTATGCTAAGTAGGACTTTTTGAGAGATGCTTCCATTTTACTATCCATAGGATTCAAAAAATATACTACAAAGTTCTTCTCGACAATCTTGATACCGCCGCATCCACCCTGGGTGGCTTGTTCCAAATCTGTTCCTCCTCTGAAGGAAATGGGTACATTTTTTGCACCTTTAAAGTTATTGGAAATTTTGCATCCGTTTTCTCCCGTTCTTTAACAATCACCTCCTTAATTACTTCATGTAGCGGGAATGTAGCTTTTTCTTTCCTAAGAAATTTAAACTGGTTAGATGATGACTGTTGCACTTGTATATTTTCCGGTAAATCCAGTTGTGTTCTAACCGCCTTTATCAAAGGTTCTACAAGCGAAAATTCAAAGTTAGAAAACTAATATTTCCTCTTCCTCAGAAGCTACTTCCCAACTTGCAGCACTTCCTTGAGCCTCATGTCTTGGGCTTTGCACAATTTCTTCCCTGGACCTTTTTGCCGACTTAAGTCCTTCTGTAACCTGCCTGCTTTATCCAACACATGACATCCGCCGTATCTGTTGCTGTATCCCCAGATAACCTTCTTGTGCATCTTTGACACAACTTTGAATGTTTCATTGCTGGGTTATCACAAGCCACACAATTTTTGTGTTTCTCCTTACTGGTCCTCTTTCTAGGGGGGGACATGTTGTGGAGAAAGCACATATATATATATATGTCAGCGCTCTTTTGCCTGCCTATTACACTACAAACTTACCATTATCATGGCTCACCTCCTATTTCCATTTGCAGCATTGTCTGAGCTACTTGGCACTTGATCCTCCATATCTACCTAACAGAAGGAAACAACCACTGTGAAAATCAAAATTAAAATCACAGTTAAGCAAAAAGAACTTACAATAGAAGAATTCGCTCAGCGAACTTACAATAGAAGAATTCGCTCAGCGAAGAAAAGCTGCTGAAGTCGGGTGAAAATGACATCAGTGTAACCGTCCTGCTTTGTGCCCAATGACACACACGCAAGGACGGGCCATGCTGAAGTCACCCTTACGCGTCTGAGGGAACACCCCTCTAATGCCTGTCAGCGCAATTGAAATGACATCAGCCAAACCCAGAAGAAGAAAGGAACAATAACCCTAGCTAAGTGCTGGTCTAAGACACGGCAATAAAACAAGATAAAGTAACGACCCCTGGGCTGCTAATAACGGGGGTCTGACCTGCTGACCTCCTCTAGGAGGAAATACATTGCAAGGTCCTACCAGGGAGAGAGGCTGAAATCCCCAGGTATGGGATCCCAAAAATGGGTCCTGGTGGCCACAAAATAAAATACAGAGCTTCCAAAACCTCAGACAAAAAAAAAAAAAACTCCTTCACTGGCGAGGACAGAAAAAAGATGGGAGAGGGGGAGGTGTACTATATAGGTAGGTGGAATATCAAATTCGGATTTCTGTCCTATCACTGATAAGAGGGTGGGGAAAACCCATAGGTGTGTAGGCTGCCATAGTGACCAGGGAAAAATATTTTTTGTGATATTCTTCAACTTAGTTGAATTACCACAAGAAGTGGCAGCATGTAATGCAATATCTGTACATTTGATGTATTAGCAATTCCCTTGCCTTTAATGTGTGTTTCAGTACCGGTACACTAGACAAATTAGCTAAGTGGGTACTAAGTCTATGGGCAGCTGTGGATAAATAATCTTGCTATAGCAAGAGATAATTTAATGGACAACAGGCTTGTGTGTGGATCCTTATCTTTTCTGGCAGTAGGAAAAAGGTCCTTACGCGGTTCTCCAGCTGTTGTTCTACTTCAACTTCCATCCTCTGACAACTTGAAACTATAAGTGTCTTGGGAGCTGCCATTTAAAACATTCCAGGTCAGTTTGCGAACCACAAATATTAGATTAGGAGCTGTAATTTAGCAAGAGATGGAGGGTCTTTGACTGCACAGAGGTATCGAATCTTGGAGGCTGTCATGTGGTGATGATGTAATGCACTGTGTCATGTGGGTGATGATGTCATGTGCTGATGATGTTGTGGGTGGTTATCTAATTCTCCTGCTTTCCTAAGGTTTTATCACAGACTTTATAAAAGCCTCTCTAAAAACTCTATTTTACTCCAATCACACAATATATTCCAGCTTGAGCCTAGTTCTCCCTTCATGTGTTTCTCTTTTTCCCCTTAACTTGATATTTTCTCCTTCTCATTGTCACCCAGATGTCTGTTTCTTCTTTCTCTCCCTATCCATGCTTTTGTCTCTCTGCCAATCGCCTCCCTCACTCTTTCTGGCTTCTCTCCTTATAATTGATATGCAGACCCTGCCTTGTGCTTTCTGGAAGGAGAATGGCAAAAATCTGCTAAAGATAGTTAAATGTGTTGAAAGATCTGCAACAAATGAGCAGCAAACAAGATTTAATTTCAGCTCATTTAGTGTAGGTACTAAGCAATGCTTGGTATTGTTACTTATCTGGGGTGAGGCAGATTCTCCCTTTTTCCATGTATGAAATGCTGACCAGATAAGCATAAATTCTAGTAAAAGGTGTGCTAATCAATGGATGGAGTAAATCACTGCTACACTTACCTTTCTAGGACACTGTAGTTCTCTGGCAAGGCTAAGTAGCAGCTCATGGGAAATAGGATCCACCAGGTTGAGTATGGTGACGTGTCTATATAGGATTTCATTGAGGAATGTCCCCTCCAGGCCCAGGTCCTGGAACAGAACAAATGGGAAGGCCTGGGTAAGAAAGAAAGAAGGGCTGTACCAGGGACACAAGTGAAGGTTTGTTTGGCACAGCAGGAATATACAACCTTCAGTGGCTCTATTCCCTGCACTGCCCAATCATCTCAGATGGTGTTATGGATTTGGGAGTTGTAATTCAACAACAGAAAGCACAGTGTAGCCATTCCCAGGGTTAGATTTCTCAACTCATCCCTTTGCACAAGTAACAGGTTACTAATCAGTTGACTTGCATGGTGCACTACTTAAGGCATATGTGGCATGTAGTGTAATAATTAATCAAACAGACTATAAATACGGTATTATGGGCTCCAGTTTCACAGTTGTGATTTATGGAGACCCAGTTTGGAATGCACAAAGCATGCAGTATATAGTTGCCAGTAGTTAGTATGTAGGAGTGTAGAGGGGCACACAAAGCATGCAGTATATAGTTGCCAGTAGTTAGTATGTAGGTGTGTATAGGGGCACACAAAGCATGCAGTATATAGTTGCCAGTAGTTAGTATGTAGGGGTGTAGAGGGGCACACAAAGCATGCAGTATATAGTTGCCAGTAGTTAGTATGTAGGTGTGTATAGGGGCACACAAAGCATGCAGTATATAGTTGCCAGTAGTTAGTATGTAGGTGTGTATAGGGGCACACAAAGCATGCAGTATATAGTTGCCAGTAGTAAGTATGTAGGTGAGTAGAGGGGGTCCCGGTTCCTCACCTTGCGGAGCAGTTTCAGGACATGTACGGCTCGTTCTTGCTTGTGGTCCCGGAGTAGCGCTTGGATATCTCTAACCCAGGCAGATCTGCGCACATAGGGAGCCGGCTTGCTTCTCCTAAGCACCCCGGGGATGCGATCTGAACTAAGCATCAGGGACGTGAGGGCAAACTCTACCCTGGAAGCGTCCGCCCTTTGGCCCCCCGAATCCATTGCCTCGTCTGTGTCATCCTCCAGGCTACTCTGTCTGCTCAATCGGCCGCCCATACTGCAACAGCTTGTGCTCTTGTACTAGGGGTCCTGCTCACTACTAAACCACTAATTAGCCAGCATCAGAGTGTACTCGCTCAGTCAGGGGCAGGTGGGATCGCAGACCCCGCTGCTATAGGCTACGTGCTGGGCGCTCAAATCTGGAGCTGTCTGCTGCTGGTGCTGAAGCTGTCTCTATCATCGGGTTAACGCGGGGCTGAGGCTCTCGATTATACTCCTATAATCTGTTGCAAAGGGTTCGGTTACAGATAGAGCTGGGTCTGTTGGTTCCGATTTCCTATCCGCCTGGAGTCGCCTGGCTTGTTTGTTTATATTTCTCCCTCAGAGTCTGACCAATCAGGGGCTGGCAGCGAGTGTAGTGAGGAGGGAGACAATGTGTCTGGGTGACAGGGGCTACAGTATGGGCGGGTGGCTGTCTGAAGAGTGGGGGTTGGGAGGGGTGAAGGGTAGGGATTATATTGTGAGGTGCGATGGGGGAATAGGGGGCTGCTGAACATTTATGGAAGGTTCTCAGGGAAAGGGCTATTCTACCAACCTTTATTGGATGCTGCGGGGTGTAGAATTATTTTAGTGACATATACATTTTTATGTTGCATTTAGACTGGGACTGGATACAGTACAAAGCAGTAAATATAACACAGGAGCAATAAAGTACCTATAAAATATATTTATATAACACACAAGAGCCATAAATATCCTGTAAAATATGTCCATATAAAGAAAGCTTAGTGATGACATCAGTTGTAATCGGTGCTTAATGTGGTAATTTGCAAGTATGGCCCAGTTGGGGATTTCTGTGGAACCCCAACTCTTTAATGAAGGATTCAGCCAAATCCTGAACCAAATTGGTTCCATTGAAAGGGTAAGTATTTTGATCACTTTAATCATGCACTCTTAAGTCACCTGGTTTAAGGCTTCAGCTTCAGGGCTCTAGGATTTGGCTGAATCCCGTACCAAATCCAGGATTCGGTGCATCCCAAGTCATTTGTGCCATATGATGAAAATTGTGTATAAGATTGTACCCCCTGCTGTAAAGCTCCCAGTGTGACCATAAGTTTGATGGCAGGTGGGTTGTTTTGTTATCTGTTGAAAAATTTGTCTCCTGTGGGTGATACAGCGCCTTAAAATACCTTCCTGTTTGGATCAATGAAAATCACCAGACAGCAGTGTCGGACTGGGGGGGGTTCCAGGACCACCAGGGCTGCCAAATCAGGGGTCCCCAATCCCCCTCCTTCGACAACCCCAGGTCCCCCCTCGCCAACACAACCCTGCTTCATCCACCTTACCTCGATCATAACCAGTGTGTACCTGGTTTCTTCTATCAGTCGGGGCAGGGATGGGTCAGGGTGCTTCAGACACGAGTGTCCTGCTGCCTCGCCCAATCTGAATCTGCCTGACAGGGAGCTATTCTTCTGCACATTGTTGGCCACTAGAGAAGGAATTTCCTGCGTTAGAGAAAGTGCCCAGTCAGATATACTGTGGGGTTCTTACACATACTCTCCATATGTCCATAACTCCCTAGATGCCTGGTGTGGCTTCAGTGTGTATCTATAGCCTCTATAACATATTGCAACTGGCCATTATCATTTTTAATGTGTTTTCCATCCATGGAACCCCTTTTTTTTATTCAAGATTTTTATTTTTTAGGACAATGACGCCCTTCAAAGGAACAAAAGGAAAACTAGAAAGGAAATATATAGAGAAGAGAGGGATATTAGAAAGGAAGGGGGGAGTAGGGGGTTGTAGGTGGAGGAATTTGGTGGGTAATAGAAAATAGGTGGGTAAAGTAGATAGTATCTCTCTCCTCTTTTTTTTCATTTTTGCAGGGCCGGTGATGCCTCTATATCCTGTTTTGCAGGCTTAGTTTTTGTGGGCCTATCAACATTTGTTCTTACATAAGATTGGAGTCAATTAACAAGATCAATTCTTGCCTATTAGGAACTTGGGTTGATTTCCAGCTTTGTGGAATCAGGAGTCTAGCGCGGTGAGAATATGGAATATGAGGTGTTGCACTGTTTTCGGGTAGTCCTCCAGGCTGTGGTTCAATAGTGCTAGAGGCAGGGTTAGCTTTATTGGCAGCTGAGTGGATTGGTTCAAAATAGTTTCATTATGTCTCCAAAGTGTTTTGATTTTCCGGCAGTGCGACCATTTGTGGCATAAGTCACCAACGTGATTACAGTTTCTCCAGCACAGTACAGATACATTTGGCTAATATTTATGTAGGATGTTGGGCATTTTGTACCACCCGTAGAAAAGATTTCTGGTGTTCTCCATATGGTTAGTGCATTTCGATTTGACAGTTTTGTCCATTGATGGAGGTCTAGTTCATTTATTTTAGTACATTCTAGGTTTATTTCTTGTTCCCATTTTAGTATATGAGCAGTTTTCTCTGTTGTGTCTTCATCTGCAAAAATGAAAAAAAAGAGGAGAGGGATACTATCTACTTTTCAGCCTGGTTTTGGTAGATTGTATTCCCTCATGAGTGAGTTTTCATTAAGTTGACCTATATTCGTTAGTTGACTATTGCGCCATTTTGATAGGTTAAGGTGGACAATGGTCACTTCTAGTACCCCAGGTTTGCTTTTCGGGCCCCTTAACCATATCCTTCATGACATATTGCAACTGGCCATTATAATTATTATAATTTTCATTTCTGTGGTCCTTGTGTATTTTCAAAACTTAAAAAAAAAAAAAAAAAAGTACTATTATTAATGATACATATTTATAATGCAGTAATACATTCCACAGTGCTGGTCAATAAATGGGTATATACACTGACCATACAGATCCATACATACAAAAATACAACCAATAACGTATACAAGGGGTGATAAGATGAGGTGTGAGTCAAATATGCCTGAAGATATCAGTCTATGCTAGAGAACAAATTCATTTTAAAGTAAACTATTGATTTAATTGTAGTAATAGTGAAAATTCAGATGGCACACACACACACAGCAAATGTGCTTAAAGGAAACCTGTCATGATTGAGTTAACACTAGGAAGGAAATAAAACTTTTAAAACAAACCACATACCCCTATTTATTATGCTCAAATCTCACTAATTCTCAATTTATAACTACTTTTCAAATGTCCATGAGACACTAACTGAAGCCCTGACTTTCCAGAAAGTCAGGAGAGCAAAGCATCATGGGTAGAATCAGTACTGCAGACTCCTCTCATGATATCACCAGTTTGTGCAGTTGTTAGTGGCTGGAGTAGCCCACACAATCTGAATAGAACAATAGAAGGTGTTTCAGATAATTCCCATAGAATATCAAGTCCTGGTGTGACATGAGTTATACAGAGCCGGTCTATCACAGAGTATACTCTGACTAAGCATGAATGAGATTTGGCAGTTTGGCACAGCCCACACACGGAAAACAAAGGGGTGTTTAAACATGGCAGCGCCTATGAAGCGATTTTTACATGAAGGATATTTTCTAATCCGTTTCAGATATAGACAAAAACAGCTGACTAAAGGGTTTAACTAAGGATGGAAAAGAAATATTTTACTCATGTCTCAAGGTGACAGGTCCTCTTTAAAGGAAAACTATACCCCCCGGACAATGTAGGTCTCTATAAAAAGATATTACATAAAACAACTCGTATGTAAAACCCTGCTTCATGTAAATAAACCATTTTCATAATAATACACTTTTTTAGTAGCATGTGCCATTGGGTCGTCCTAAATAGAAAATTGCCATTTTAAAAAATAAGGACAGCCTCCTGGGATCATATGATTCAACGGTGCACACAAACATACCAAACAAACTATAAAGTTAGGTCACATGAGCCAATTAACAGACAGAGTTGTGTCTTTTGCTTCCACACTTCTTCCTGTTACAGTTAGAGTTGAAATATTTCTGGTCAGGTGATCTCTGAGGCAGCACACAGACCATCATGAAGTGGTGGTTCAAGGCAAGATATGTAAAAGGGCAATATTAACTTAAATATATATTCCAGTTTGGTAAGATTATTTAATATGCCACTTAATATGATATAAACTACCTGTTGCTCAATTATTAATTTTGTGGGTATAGTTTTCCTTTAAATTACATGGTTTATTCGGATCTCTGCATCTCTGTGTAGAGATCCGAATAAACCACGTCATTTAAGCACATTTACTGTGTGTGTCTGTGCCATCTGAATATTGACTATTACTACGATATATTGGAACTGCTGAGCAGCACTTAAGTGAGTCCCGGAGTTTGGTTATATTGAAGTGTATTGATTTAATTGAACTGGGCTTAATGTGTGAGAGGGTTAGAGAGAGAAAAGAGAAAGAGAAAGAACCATGGAAACTATAAATCCAGTGACCTATTCATGCAATTGTCTGATATGATTTTGTATCTTCATCGGCCTGCTTAAGAAGTTACAGTGTGAGTGACGTTTCTGCTTATCTCTCTATATTACTTTATGAGGTTTCCTAACGTGTTTTTGCAGGAATCTCATCTGTAAACATGAAAAGCAATACAAAACGTTTCCAGGGGAACGATGGTGGCTGATCTTATAGTAAGGCTAAGCTGATTCTTAGCCTGTGGATATACACGCAGCCTCTACACTCGAATCAGCAGCTTCATTCTTTCTTCTATCTCTACTAGTGGGCAATAGAATGGCATTGGGACCTAAAACTTTCCTGTCCTAAGCTTGAGCCTTTATGGCCTTCCCACAAATCCAGTCATGTCAGAGGCACACATTCAGCTTCACACACTAAACTAAGCCATTAACATAGGAACATCTGTATCGTGGAAGCTAAGTAATATGAATAAATGTGGCTTGCATTGCCAATAAAATGGTTTGTTATGTGCATTGTGTGTGCAAAGTCCCATTACAGTACCAGTATTCTCTGCCTCTGTCTTTTATTTGCATTAACTGGTTTGCCACAGCATGTCTATTCGAAGGATTATACTGGTTTGGTCTGCCAAATTGCATCATTTGCCCTGTAAGTTCTTCTGCTATAATTTGTGCAGGATCTGTATTATTAGCTAATATGCACTGTCAAACTGATATGTCCAGCATTGCATTACAACAGTTATATGGTGATGTCATGTGCCCAGTTGTGATGTGTGGGTCAACAAAAATGTAACCCTCACCTTAAGCTGGCAGATCTGCACCTGCACCAATCCAAAACCCAGTGAGCACTGCTATTTATAGGCCCTTGCCCACTCTTTTCTGATGTCACAGGGTCGAAGCTATAAGAATTCATTTTTATTTTTTTATAGTTTTATAGTTATTTGCCTTTTTCTTTGACTCTTTGCAGCTTTCAAATGGGCGTCACTGACTTCTTTAAAAAAAAAATGCTCTATAAGGCTACAAATGTATGGTTATTGCTACTTTTTATTACTGGTCTTTTTATTCAGGCCTCTCCTTTTCATATTTCAGTCTCTTATTCAAATCAATGCATGGTTGCTAGGGTAATTTGAACCCTAGTTACCAGATTGCTTAAAATGCAAATTTAAAGTGGACCCATCACCCAAAAGAAATATTCAAAATCCTATTTTATCACATTAGTCAAGCAAAATGAACTTTATTTAAACTATATAAATTATTTGATTCTTGTTTCCTTCTGTCTGGGAATTCAAAATTATAGCAAGAAGGCAGGAGCCATTTTGTGGACACTGTTATTAAGGCAAGCAATAGATCATCTTAGAATCTTGTTTGTGCACTAGAATGGGAGACCCAATGTCCATCCCCATGTCCTGGCTACACAATTAAACAATGAAGAGAAAGGGGGAATGTGTGTAGAGCAGTGACATCTAGGAAGTGCTGAATGGAAAGTGAAAGTAATTGTCTGCCCTGCCTCTATGCCAGTGGCATAGAGGAGGGGCAAACAGTATTTGACTGACAGCTGATATTTTTAAATGAGCTTACAACAGCTATGAATGCTTTAATTTGAAAAATACTTTTATTATACAGATTTTTGTGTCTGGGTGACAGGTCCACTTTAAGAGCTGCTGAATAAAAAGCTAAATAGCTCAAAAACCTTGAATAATAAAAAATGAAAACCAATAGCAAATTGTCTCAGAATATTACTCTCTACATCATACTAAAAGTTATCTCAAAGGTGAACAACCCCTTTAATGTACTGTCAAAATTATTTGCCCAGCACTACATTTACAACCACCATAGTGAATCTGGAGTAACTAATTCCTCCATACAAATCTGGAATACAGCTTACACTAAATTGAAATTGGTATTTTTTTTTTCTTCTTGCGTTAAAATGTCAAAATTCAGAAAGATGGTTGTGAAACGTGGAAAATTGCTTTACACCATCTTGTTGATAGAGAAAATAGGCTTACATCATATCAGCCCCCCCCCCCCAAAGTCCTGACTAATTTCAATGGTACAATCGGGTAATGGCAATCCTAAACCTGTATGGTAGAATTCTCAATATAAGAATTACAAATGGTGCATTTAATATGAGGCATACATATATGACATTGTATATGTAAACAATGAAATGACGGCATCACGCAGGTTATGTTTGTTAACTTATGTTCATTTTATTTACAAATGTACAACAAATATGTGTTTGATGCTTTACCAGCTGTGCAATAAAAAAAAGAATTGTTAAAAAAAATAAAAAAAATTATAGTTATTCTGCAGAGAGGAAAACCAAACTTTCAGTTGGTTGAAAATGGGTGGCCTTGGAGATCTCTTATTTAGCTACAGTGGGGGAGGATCAGCCTGTGAGACCAGTGCTGTGGTCAGGAGACACTTCCCAAAGAAAATGCAGCCAAGCAGATAGGTGCTAGACTGTGAAAAATATGACAGGAGGTAAGTAGTTAAGACTACTGTAAGGGGTTTACCTTGGCATGGTATGTTGCTTGGTCATTTTATGATCATAAACTCATAACAAAAAAACTTTTGTTTTTTAAAATGTATGCACTTGTTTAGAACAGGGGCATAGTTTTTGAAGTCAGTGCCCCCCTTAAAATTTGTCCTATATTCCACAAAATATTACTGATCAATCCCTTCCCCTACGTTGTGAGTAAATCTGGCCAGATTGGTTAATTACTGTACTTTAGGGTTACCAGGTACACATCTAAAAAATTCATGTAGAGGCAGTAGCGTAACTACTGAGGGTAACTACAGAGGGAGCGGTGGGTGCAATTGGGCCAGGGCCTGCACCTCCACAGGCCTCCCCAGCAGATTACGCCCACTGGCTGCAGCCGCAAAGAAATTCGGCACGGGGGAGGGCCCAGCTGCAACATGCAGGTCAAAAACGTCCGTGTGTAAGGGCCCTTACTGGGTAGAAGAGTTGCACAGATTTAATTTAAACTCAATCAATGCAGTCCTGGGACATGCATTTAATGGATGTGTCCCTGATCTGGTAACTCTACTTTTATTTTACTTAGGTTTGTTTTGTGCTCCTGCAACCCCACATTGTATTCACTTGATTCAAGTGACATCACTAATTATAACTAATGACATCATTATGCAATGAGTACTGTTTAGTCGGCTATATTAAGGGCTAGGCCAGCCGGGGAGATTCGGGAAATAAACGCCGGTGCGCTTAGGTAAGTGGCTATTCGGGGAGGTTCGGGGGCTACAAGTCGCGGCGAGAAGTCGCCAGGCGACAAAATGCCCCCGAATCTCCCCGTCTGGCCTTAGCCTAATAGTGTATTTGTGGCTCTTGTGTTATGCAGGTTATTCATGGCTCTTGAGTATTATAAATCAGTAAGGTAATTCACATGCATAAATAATGGTGAAATAATTAGCTATCATCAGACATTCAGCAAAAGTTCTTTTTAGTAAGCTCAACAGACTACCCCTTTTAGGGCTCCTACACACGGGCGTTTTTACCTGCGCTCCCCTGCATTGCGTTTTGCTGTGTTCAAACGCAGGGGAGCGCAGGTATAGACGCACTCAATTATTTTCAATGGGGCTGTACTCACACGAACACATGTAAGCGCAGAACGCAGGAAAAATGCAGCATGTTGCGTCTGAATCTGCGTTCGGCGCTTACACGCGTCTTGTGGGTAAAACCTCATTGAACAAAATGAGGTGCGTCTAGACCTGCGCTCCCCTGCGGCTGAACGCAGCCAAACGCAACGCAGGGGAGCGCAGGTCAAAAACGCCCGTGTGTAGGATTAAGGGCTGCCTCCTCGGTACTTAAAGACCAAACTCATTTCAAATCCACAATCTACATAGGTAATTTATTTCCATGCATGCTGCACACTTTGCAGCTGATCATGGGGGATATTTCTAATTATGCAGGCTTATTTTACCCCTTGCAAATGAAGCAAGCAAATTAAGGTTATACATCATTAGATATTCACTTGCAGAAAGTAGTCAGCACATCAATTCTTGCCTCAAGCATCCGCAGTGCATGTTAACCCAGGGCCACTTGCCTTGGGTAATAATACATGGGAAAAAATCTTTTTAAACATCAAACTTTTCTTCAGATTAAAAAGCCTTTATTCGTGCTTATGTGGGCATCACAGCGACGTTTCAGGCCATGCAGCCTTTTATCAAGCTTGATAAAAGGCTGCTGATAAATCTTTACCCCAGTGTGTGCGACTGTGATAAAGACTTAGCATAAGGCAGTGGGCCCACTTTACAAGCTATTATTCATCCTCTTCTCCCTTAAACTTTTTATTCTTCTAGTCTTTTATATCTACTTACTATTCTGTGTTCCTCCATTATTAAACCTCTTATTTTCCCATAAAGAAATAAGTAATGTCCATGAAATAGGCCAAATGTTAGAAGCAAGAGGGCCCACTGGGAGTTTTCCTGGTATCCCTGTGGGCCAGTCCGTCACTGGTATAAGGGCCCTTACGGGCGCAGCATGTTGCGTCTGATCCTGTGTCCGGCGTTTACACGTATCTCGTGGGTAAAACATCATTGAAAAGCATGGAGTGCGTCTAGACCTGCGCTTCCCTGCGGCTGAACGCAGCCAAACAGAACACAGGGGAGCGCAGGTAACAAATGCCCGTGTGTAAGGGTCCTAAGGGTGATGGCAGATGATGGTATGTTTTGTCACCTGTACTAGATCTCATTTAATATGGACGAAAATCAACAAGAAATACTGGTTCTTCTGTGCTAAAGTCTATACACAAGTAGCCTGCCTCACCCCTATTTATATTCATGAATCTGCTGCCCACACAGAAAATACTGAGAAGTCTGTGCTAAAATGTGTATACAGCGGAGCCTTCCTCATAAATAAGTATGCAAGTAATGTTTTTGCCTGCTACCAGCAATCATATGTGGGTGTCAATTAAAAAGTGTCTTGTGGGTCAATTAAAAGGGTGGTAATACTCATCTTATAAAATGCAATGCAGAATAGAATCCCAATCAGAAGGGATGAAATTTTTTTTGATCCATTTGGAAACCTGAGTAGTGATGGGCGAATTTATTTCGCCAGGGCCGAATTCGCAGCGAATTCCCGCGATTCGCCGCTGGCGAATAAATTCGCGAATCACCAGCGAAATTTTGCTTGGCGAAAATTCGCCGAAAAAACGAGTCGCGCGACGGTTTTTGACGCGACGCGTCGTTTTTGACGCGACGCGACTTGACGTGGCACGCTTCAAAAGCGTCCCGCGACTCGTTTCGCAAATTAGCGAAATTCGCGAATTTTTCGGCGAAGCGAATCTCGGGAGATTCGCCCATCACTAAACCTGAGCTCTTTATTTGCATCATAGGCCTATATAATATCAATTATATTTAATACTATCTACATTTGATAGTCACAATACTGGGTACTGTGGTGCAGGGCCGGACTGGGAGGAAAAAGCAGTCCTGGCAAAAGTATCAAAGCAGCCCATGTATTCACGCACATGCTAAAGCATGTTATATATTTCCAACCCAAAGGTTAACTAGAAATAGTGTTAATTAATAGATATTTTAAGTTAAGAGTCCATTACCATATAATCCCCAGCATTTCTAAAGTGAGTGGCTCATTTACATATTAAATACATACCTAATTTGCATTTATGGTGAGCATTCCATTTACATTTTAAAGCAAGCAGCCCATCGGTAATTTGCCCGAACCCACAGATTGCCAGTCCGGGCCTGCAGGGGTGTCAGACTAGTTTAGTTGGACCCAGTCTGATGTAAAATTTTCAGTTGGCACTGACTGCTTAGATGATCAATTTCAAAGTGAAGCATTATTAGCCCATGTCCCTAGTGATATCAGGTCACCCCCTGATACCATAAACCTCTTGCCTTTTTGTTAGGGAATAACACAATAAAATGTCAGGTGGGGGTTTGTGGCTGGCAAGCCTGAGACAAATTGCTCTTTAACTGGGCATTTATGTAAAGGTCCACTTGTGGATCTTTGTCCAATTTGGCCACTCACATGGTGGGCAAAATCAGTCTGATCAGATTATTTTTCCTGGGGTAAACATTTGGAAGGCTCCTTACAGGGGATTAAATGCTGCCAATTTGTCTGGAGAGGCTAAGTATTGGCAGTGTATGGCCAGCTTTAGACAAGGCAGAAACTGCATGGTGGGCCAGTAACGCCTTCACAAATTACAAATATCACCCTCAACATCATACTAAAAGTTATTTTATCGGTGAACAACCCCTTTAATAAGACGCAGACATTCAAATTCGTCAAATGTTTCATTTATGTATTTTAAAAAAAAATTTCTTTAAAGAAATTATTTAGCTTTCTGTTCAGCAGCTCTCTGGTGTGAAATTTCAACAACTATCTGGTTACTAGGATCCAGTCTACAATAGTAACCAGGAATTGGTTTAAATGAGAGACAGGAAGATTAGTAGGATAGGGTCAATAAGCACTTCTGATAGTTGAAAAGATACAGAAGAAGAAGACAAAGAATATTAGAAAAACTATAAAAAATGAAGACCAATTGAACAGTTTAATTAGGATATCTATAATGTATAATGTTAACTTATAATATTACAACCCCTTGAAAGAAAGGGTCCCTAATATTTCCTAATGTTTCTTTATATTTTCCATTAGACAAATGCAGAGGGCAAATAAAGAATGAAGGCACAGGAGCCCATTTAATGTATTTGATGCCATTGCTTTCTATCTCTTTCATTGCTCTACTACAACAATGAAAATGTTTCACTTTAAAAAAAACACTGCTTTTTCTGTGGTTCTTCTCCAATGGGGGGGATATGTCTTCCTTTTGAACAACTAGGAAACCTGCCAAGCAAGTTTGGAATTTAAAACAAAACGTCCAGCAGATTAACTTGCCTCCACTTTTCCTCTTTTCAGGTTTTTGTTATCGGTAAATAACCCTCCCCGGCACTTATTGTAGAATCTGTTCATAGGCTCATTTAAATACCCGTGGCTGTACTGCCAGAAATACATTTACAGTTTGTTATATAGTGTTCATGTCACATACCAACTACAGCATTGCTAGGGTTAATAGAATTGTTTTTTTGTTTTGTTTACCCAGGAAGTGCATTACGCATATTATACACCTATATTAGTAGCAGGAAGCTGTCTCTTACAGTGCTGAGTGGAGGCTCCCAGATGCTGGGAGATGATACACATTTTTAATGAGACAAATATGAATGAAAATAAGAAGCCGTTAGGGCTGTAAGGAGTGACTGCAAGTTGTGGAGTCCTGAACTGTGATGCTGATATAAGAGCTGAGTCCTGCAACAACTGACCAGGGAGTGACCGTCGCAGACATGCATTCGTGAGTAACATGGATTGACTATAGGTCAAGTACATAGTGATTATGTGTAAAAATGTCAAGATGGGCACTATCTCTGTGTGGTTGGATAGGCATAGAACAATGGTAAAACAGGTAACCAAGGTACTGGGGATGGGGTGGGAATGCATACTATTAAAAAAATTTTTTTTGCACATTTTACATCCACTCCTTCTACACTCACACACACTATATTCTATATAGCCCTGCAGATGGGAGCAGGTGAGTGGTTGCAAACAAGGGGAAACTGGCAGCTAATTGGCAGATGGCAGCAAGTGAGAGGGTAGGGTTGTAGGTGGACAATGGTTTTGGGCAGTGGGTGGAGGTGAAGGGATGGGGATCAGTGTCGGGTGACGAAATATCTCTTGGCTGTTTGGGTTTGCATATTCTGCTCATATTTGTGTAGATTGCTTCCCACAGGGCAAAAGCACTCAGGTTAACAAGCTTCTGATGAGATTAAGCCTGTCTTAAGGTGGCCATAGACTTTACAATTACAATCTTTCCAGGAAAATTGTTCATTTCAACACAGACGTGTAGAGCTGACTCGTCAGATATACAGTACAGGTAGAAACAATAGAATACTACCTGTATCTGATGATTCAGCACTAACAATGGGCAATGTTTTGGTGTCTTCAAAGGAACCCAATCATAATTTTCCACCTGAGTCAATCGACGAGCCGACCGATATCCAAGTCTTTTGCCCATATCAGACGGCTCATCTCCCACCATACATGCACTGAATATTGTATGGAAATTAATTTCATACTATTTTATCTGTGTGTCTATGGCCACTTTTAGGAGCATAAGACTGTAGGATCCAGCGGGTTACGGATTCATTATTAAGTCATAAAATCTTTCCATAACGAGTACTTCTATCAATAATGGAGAATTAGTTTAATAATTTTAAACAGTGCTCCAATATCACAGTCTGTGTTAAATTTTATACTCAATGAAACCTGCCTAAAAAAATTATAGAAATGTTGTTAAAAAAAAACCGTAACACAGAAACGGTATGCTGTGTAGTGTTTTCTTGAACTGGAAAAACTGGTGTTTTTGCTTCAGAAACACTACCATAGTTATATACATCCGTTATTGTTATGTAATCCTATCTTGGCTAAAACAGGCCTTGCCCAGTTAAAGACAGAACAAGGATTACATTGGATTCTTCCACACAGGATGGGGCTTTTGCTAAGTGGAAAAGTAAAGTGATGGTGAGGCTGAACTACACCTCTCTTGCTGTTGTGTAAAAATAAAGAAACCAGAGGTTCTTGCAAACAAACAGAACAATGGCTTTGTTGTCAAAGCACCACAGGTTTAAGGCTAGGGCAGTGGCGTAGCGAGGTGGGTGCCGAGGGGGCCATGGCCCCGGGCGGCGTATCAACAGGGGTGGCAAAGAGGGGCGGCAAATATTGGTGTGGAATGTAGCATCGTGTGGTTTTTCACTCACCCATCCGCAAATGCTACAGTCACACCTCCGTCCTGG